>CAWUFW010000732.1:0-560000 GCA_963921515.1 Calotriton arnoldi | reverse complement strand
CGTCCGGCGGGCCCCGGGGTACGTGAGCCCCCCATCCTGCAAGCCAGCCCAGAGTCTGGGCGCTGGGGACAGAGGGTCCATCGAGGCCCAGTGAGGCTCTCCCCGTCCTGGCCTAGGGTTCGGAAGCTGGGACTGGGACCGGGCCCGGGGCTTGAGCTCCGTCCGGCGGGCCCCGGGGTGCGGGAGCCCCACCGTCCTGCAAGCCAGCCGAGGCTCTGGGCGTTCATCGGGGCCAAGGGAGGCTCTCCCCGGCCTGGCTAGGGTTCAGAAGCAGGGACCGGGCCCAGGGCTTGAGCTCTGTCAGGCAGGCCATGGGGTGCTGGAGCCCCCCGTCCTGCAAGCCGGCCCGGGGTCTGGGTGCTGGGGACAGAGGGTCCACCGGGGCCCGGGGAGGCTCACCCCCCATCCCCCCGGCCTGGCCGGGTGTTGGAAGCAGGGACCGGGCCCGGGGCTTGAGCTCCGTCCGGCAGGCCATGGGGTGCTGGAGCCCCCCAGCGGAGGGTCCGGGTGCTGGGGACAGAGGGTCCACCGGGGCCCAGGGAGTCTCTCTCCAGCCTGGCTGGGTGTCAGAAGCAGGGACCGGGCCTGGGGCTTGAGCTCCGCCCGGCGGGCCCCGGGGAATGGGAGCCCCCGGTCCTGCAAGCCAGCCCAGAGTCCGGGTGCTGGGGACAGAGTTTCCATCGAGGCCCGGTGAGGCTCTCCCCGTCCTGGCCTAGGGTTCGGAAGCTGGGACTGGGTCCGGGCCCGGGGCTTGAGCTCCGTCCGGCGGGCCCTGGGGTGCGGGAGCCCCCCCATCCTGCAAGCCAGGCCAGGGTCTGGGCGCTGGGCACGGGGGGTCCATCGGGGCCCGGGGAGGCTCTCCCAGGCCTGGCCTAGTGTTGGGAAGCTGGGACTGGGACTGGGACCTGGGCCCAGGGCTTGAGCTCCGTCCGGCAGGCCCCGGGGTGCGGGAGACCCCCGTCCGGCAAGCAGGCCGAGTGTCGGGTGGCTGGGGACAGGAGTGGTTCCACCCGGGGCCCAGGGAGTCTCTCTCCAGCCTGGCTGGGTGTCAGAAGCAGGGACCGGGCCTGGGGCTTGAGCTCCGTCCGGCGGGCCCCGGGGTACGGAGCCCCCCGTCCTGCAAGCCGGCCGAGGGTCCAGGCGCTGGGCACGGGGGTCCATCGGGACCCGGGGAGGCTATCAGGGCGAAAGCTCGGGGCGGGCAGATTGGCATCCTTTCGGTCCCGGCCATCTGGTCGCATCTATCCCCTCGGCCATCTGGTTGCACGCAATGCTTTCCAATGGGGCGACCAGATGGCCGGACCGGCCTGGAAGTCCCGATGAGGGCTCATTTGCCTCCCCGATCCCAGCCAGGGCTCCAGGAGGTCGGGTACGTTCGCGCCTTGGGTCCCCTCTGTCACCCTGTGCGCACGGATTACAAGAAAGGGGGGTGTTTTTCCTCCGGATTACTAGGGACAGGGTACTCCGGGACACCCCTCCCGGGACAGGAGGTTCCCAGCCGGGGACCAGATGGGCTGGGCCCGGGGACCACCTCCCCAGCGTCCGGGCTCCCTCCTCTGGCCCGCAGCGTGGCAAAGTGCCCGGGACGGGCTCCACGGGTCCTGGGCAGTCCTCCCCCGGGAGTCTGGGCCCCGAGAGCTGCTGCGGGCCTCCCTGTTCCCAAGGCCCGGCCGGGGTCCCCGAGCCCCCGGGAAGCGGAGCCCCCGAGCCCTGCAAGGGCAGGCGGGTCCCGATGAGGGCTCATTTGCCTCCCCGATCCCAGCCAGGGCTCCAGGAGGTCGGGTACGTTCGCGCCTTGGGTCCCCTCTGTCACCCTGTGCGCACGGTTGACAAGAAAGGGGGGTGTTTTTCCTCCGGATTACTAGGGACAGGGTACTCCGGGACACCCCTCCCGGGACTGGAGGTTCCCAGCCGGGGACCAGCCGGGCTGGGCCCGGGGACCACCTCCCCAGCGTCCGGGGCTCCCTCCTCCGGCCCGCGGCGTGGCAAAGTGCCCGGGACGGGCTCCACGGGTCCTGGGCAGTCCTCCCCGGGGAGTCTGGGCCCCGAGAGCTGCTGCGGGCCTCCCTGTTCCCAAGGCCCGGCCGGGGTCCCCGAGCCCCCGGGAAGCGGAGCCCCCGAGCCCTGCAAGGGCAGGCGGGTCCCGATGAGGGCTCATTTGCCTCCCCGATCCCAGCCAGGGCTCCAGGAGGTCGGGTACGTTTGCGCCTTGGGTCCCCTCTGTCACCCTGTGCGCACGGTTGACAAGAAAGGGGGTGTTTTTCCTCCGGATTACTAGGGACAGGGTACTCCGGGACACCCCTCCCGGGACTGGAGGTTCCTAGCCGGGGACCAGCCGGGCTGGGCCCGGGGACCACCTCCCCAGCGTCCGGGGCTCCCTCCTCCGGCCCGCGGCGTGGCAAAGTGCCCGGGACGGGCTCCACGGGTCCTGGGCAGTCCTCCCCGGGGAGTCTGGGCCCCGAGAGCTGCTGCGGGCCTCCCTGTTCCCAAGGCCCGGCCGGGGTCCCCGAGCCCCCGGGAAGCGGAGCCCCCGAGCCCTGCAAGGGCAGGCGGGTCCCGATGAGGGCTCATTTGCCTCCCCGATCCCAGCCAGGGCTCCAGGAGGTCAGGTACGTTTGCGCCTTGGGTCCCCTCTGTCACCCTGTGCGCACGGTTGACAAGAAAGGGGGTGTTTTTCCTCCGGATTACTAGGGACAGGGTACTCCGGGACACCCCTCCCGGGACTGGAGGTTCCCAGCCGGGGACCAGCCGGGCTGGGCCCGGGGACCACCTCCCCAGCGTCCGGGGCTCCCTCCTCCGGCCCGCGCCGTGGCAAAGTGCCCGGGACGGGCTCCACGGGTCCTGGGCAGTCCTCCCCCGGGAGTCTGGGCCCCGAGAGCTGCTGCGGGCCTCCCTGTTCCCAAGGCCCGGCCGGGGTCCCCGAGCCCCCGGGAAGCGGAGCCCCGAGCCCTGCAAGGGCAGGCGGGTCCCGATGAGGGCTCATTTGCCTCCCCGATCCCAGCCAGGGCTCCAGGAGGTCGGGTACGTTCGCGCCTTGGGTCCCCTCTGTCACCCTGTGCGCACGGTTGACAAGAAAGGGGGGTGTTTTTCCTCCGGATTACTAGGGACAGGGTACTCCGGGACACCCCTCCCGGGACTGGAGGTTCCTAGCCGGGGACCAGCCGGGCTGGGCCCGGGGACCACCTCCCCAGCGTCCGGGGCTCCCTCCTCCGGCCCGCGGCGTGGCAAAGTGCCCGGGACGGGCTCCACGGGTCCTGGGCAGTCCTCCCCCGGGAGTCTGGGCCCCGAGAGCTGCTGCGGGCCTCCCTGTTCCCAAGGCCCGGCCGGGGTCCCCGAGCCCCCGGGAAGCGGAGCCCCCGAGCCCTGCAAGGGCAGGCGGGTCCCGATGAGGGCTCATTTGCCTCCCGATCCCAGCCAGGGCTCCAGGAGGTCGGGTACGTTCGCGCCTTGGGTCCCCTCTGTCACCCTGTGCGCACGGTTGACAAGAAAGGGGGGTGTTTTTCCTCCGGATTACTAGGGACAGGGTACTCCGGGACACCCCTCCCGGGACTGGAGGTTCCCAGCCGGGGACCAGCCGGGCTGGGCCCGGGGACCACCTCCCCAGCGTCCGGGGCTCCCTCCTCCGGCCCGCGGCGTGGCAAAGTGCCCGGGACGGGCTCCACGGGTCCTGGGCAGTCCTCCCCCGGGGAGTCTGGGCCCCGAGAGCTGCTGCGGGCCTCCCTGTTCCCAAGGCCCGGCCGGGGTCCCCGAGCCCCCGGGAAGCAGAGCCCCCGAGCCCTGCAAGGGCAGGCGGGTCCCGATGAGGGCTCATTTGCCTCCCCGATCCCAGCCAGGGCTCCAGGAGGTCGGGTACGTTCGCGCCTTGGGTCCCCTCTGTCACCCTGTGCGCACGGTTGACAAGAAAGGGGGTGTTTTTCCTCCGGATTACTAGGGACAGGGTACTCCGGGACACCCCTCCCGGGACTGGAGGTTCCCAGCCGGGGACCAGCCGGGCTGGGCCCGGGGACCACCTCCCCAGCGTCCGGGGCTCCCTCCTCCGGCCCGCGGCGTGGCAAAGTGCCCGGGACGGGCTCCACGGGTCCTGGGCAGTCCTCCCCCGGGGAGTCTGGGCCCCGAGAGCTGCTGCGGGCCTCCCTGTTCCCAAGGCCCGGCCGGGGTCCCCGAGCCCCCGGGAAGCGGAGCCCCCGAGCCCTGCAAGGGCAGGCTCCCCCTGGCTTGGCTGGGTTCAGGAGCTATGTCCGGGGCCGCGGGGAGGGTGGCCTCCCCACCCCGGGCTCCGTCCTAGGTCCTGCCGCATGGCAGGGTGCCCGGGACGGGGTCCCGTGGGACCGGGGAGGCTTCCCCTGCGCCCCTGGGCCCGGGAGCCCCGGCTGGGTCCAGGGGCCCCTCTGGGCCCCGGGTCGGGTGCTCCAGCCCTGGGCCCCGTCCCCCGGCCTGCTGCTATGCCAAAGGTCCGAGACGGGGTTCCATCGTGCCTGGGGAGCCCCCTGGCTTGGCTGGGTTCAGGAGCTCCGTCCGGGGCCCCAGGGAGGGTGGCCTCCCCACCCCGGGCTCCGTCCTAGGTCCTGCCGCATGGCAGGGTGCCCGGGACGGTGTCCCGTGGGACCGGGGAGGCTTCCCCTGCGCCCCTGGGCCCGGGAGCCCCGGCTGGGTCCAGGGGCCCCTCTGGGCCCCGGGTCGGGTGCTCCAGCCCAGGGCCCCGTCCCCCGGTCTGCTGCTATGCCAAAGGTCCGAGACGGGGTTCCGTCGTGCCTGGGGAGCCCCCCTGGCTTGGCTGGGTTCAGGAGCTCCGTCCGGGGCCCCGGGGAGGGTGGCCTCCCCACCCCGGGCTCCGTCCTCGGTCCTGCCGCGTGGCAGGGTGCCCGGGGTGGCTTCCCTGCGCCCCTGGGCCCGGGAGCCCCGGCTGGGTCCAGGGGCCCCGGCTGGGTCCAGGGGCCCCGTCGGTCCCCGGGTCGGGTGCTCCGGCCCTGGGCCCCGTCCTCCGGCCTGCTGCTCCACCAAGGGCCCAGGACAGGGGTCCGTTGGTCCCGTGCAGGCCTCCCCTGCTTGTGAAGGTGTCCGCGGGCCCCGGGTCGGAGGGCCTGTCGGGTCCCCCTCGCAGCCTCCATGGCTGGGGCCCAGCTGGGGCCCTGGGCCTCCGGCCCCCATGCCCCGGCGCCCGCTCACTCTTTCGTTGGGGGCACAGAGCAACCAGATGGCTCCCCTTTCCCCTCGGCCATCTGGTCGCCCCTTTCCCCTCGGCCATCTGGTCTCCCACAATGCTTTCCTATGGGGCGACCAGATGGCCGGGCTTCCCTGGAAGTCCCGATGAGGGCTCATTTGCCTCCCCGATCCCAGCCAGGGCTCCAGGAGGTCGGGTACGTTCGCGCCTTGGGTCCCCCTGTCACCCTGTGCGCACGGATTACAAGAAAGGGGGTGTTTTTCCTCCGGATTACTAGGGACAGGGTACTCCGGGACACCCCTCCCAGGCGGGAGGTTCACAGCCGTCGACCAGATGGGCTGGGCCCGGACAACACCGCCCCAGCGGCCATCCCTGGGGCCTCCCTGGGGCTTGAGCTCCGTCCGGCGGGCCATGGGGTGCGGGAGCCCCACCGTCATGCAAGCCAGCCGAGGGTCTGGGCGTTCATCGGGGCCAAGGGAGGCTCTATCCGGCCTGGCTAGGGTTCGGAAGCAGGGACCGGGCCCAGGGCTTGAGCTCTGTCCGGCAGGCCATGGGGTGCTGGAGCCCCCCGTCCTGCAAGCCGGCCCAGGGTCTGGGTGCTGGGGACAGAGGGTCCATCGGGGCCCGGGGAGGCTCCCCCGGCCTGGCTGGGTGTTGAAAGCAGGGACCGGGCCCGGGGCTTGAGCTCCGTCCGGCGGGCCATGGGGTGCGGGAGCCCCCCCCGTCCTGCAAGCCAGCCGAGGGTCTGGGTGCTGGGGACCTGGGTCCACCGGGGCCCGGGGAGGCTCTCTCCAGCCTGGCTGGGTGTCAGAAGCAGGGACAGGGCCTGGGGCTCGAGCTCCGTCCGGCGGGCCCCGGGGTGCGGGAGCCCCCGTACTGCAAGCCAGCCGAGGGTCCGGGCGCTGGGGACGGGGGGTCCACCGGGGCCCAGGGAGGCTCTCTCCAGCCTGGCTGGGTGTCAGAAGCAGGGACCGGGCCTGGGGCTTGAGCTCCGTCCGGCGGGGCCCGGGGTATGGGAGCCCCCATCCTGCAAGCCAGCCCAGGGTCCGGGCGCTGGGCACGGGGGTCAATCGGGACCCGGGGAGGCTCTCCCAGGCCTGGCATAGTGTTCGGAAGCTGGGACTGGGACTGGGACCTGGGCCTGGGGCTTGAGCTCCGTCTGGCAGGCCCTGGGGTGCGGGAGCCCCCGTCCGGCAAGCAGGCCGAGTGTCCGGTGGCTGGGGACAGGAGTGGTTCCACCCGAGGCCCGGGGAGGCTCTCCCCGGCCTGGCTAGGGTTCGGAAGCTGGGACCGGGCCGGGGCTCGTGCTCTGTCCGGCGGGCCCCGGGGTGCGGGAGCTCCCCCGTACTGCAAGCCAGCCGAGGCTCCGGGCGCTGGGGACGGGGAGGTCCACCGGGGCCCAGGGAGGCTCTCTCCAGCCTGGCTGGGTGTCAGAAGCAGGGACAGGGCCTGGGGCTTGAGCTCCGTCCGGCGGGGCCCGGTGTACGGGAGCCCCCATCCTGCAAGCCAGCCCAGGGTCCGGGCGCTGGGCACGGGGGTCCATCGGGGCCCGGGGAGGCTCTCCCAGGCCTGGCATAGTGTTCGGAAGCTGGGACTGGGACCTGGGCCTGGGGCTTGAGCTCCGTCTGGCAGGCCCTGGGGTGCGGGAGCCCCCGTCCGGCAAGCGGGCCGAGTGTCCGGTGGCTGGGGACAGGAGTGGTTCCACCCGAGGCCCGGGGAGGCTCTCCCCGGCCTGGCTAGGGTTCGGAAGCTGGGACCGGGCCCGGGGCTCGTGCTCCGTCCGGCGGGCCCCGGGGTGCGGGAGCTCCCCCGTACTGCAAGCCAGCCGAGGCTCCGGGCGCTGGGGACGGGGGGGTCCACCGGGGCCCAGGGAGGCTCTCTCCAGCCTGGCTGGGTGTCAGAAGCAGGGACAGGGCCTGGGGCTTGAGCTCCGTCCGGCGGGGCCCGGGGTACGGGAGCCCCCATCCTGCAAGCCAGCCCAGGGTCCGGGCGCTGGGCACGGGGGTCCATCGGGGCCCGGGGAGGCTCTCCCAGGCCTGGCATAGTGTTCGGAAGCTGGGACTGGGACCTGGGCCTGGGGCTTGAGCTCCGTCTGGCAGGCCCTGGGGTGCGGGAGCCCCCCGTCCGGCAAGCGGGCCGAGTGTCCGGTGGCTGGGGACAGGAGTGGTTCCACCCGAGGCCCGGGGAGGCTCTCCCCGGCCTGGCTAGGGTTCGGAAGCTGGGACCGGGCCCGGGGCTCGTGCTCCGTCCGGCGGGCCCCGGGGTGCGGGAGCTCCCCGTACTGCAAGCCAGCCGAGGCTCCGGGCGCTGGGGACGGGGGGTCCACCGGGGCCCAGGGAGGCTCTCTCCAGCCTGGCTGGGTGTCAGAAGCAGGGACAGGGCCTGGGGCTTGAGCTCCGTCCGGCGGGGCCCGGGGTACGGGAGCCCCCATCCTGCAAGCCAGCCCAGGGTCCGGGCGCTGGGCACGGGGGTCCATCGGGGCCCGGGGAGGCTCTCCCAGGCCTGGCATAGTGTTCGGAAGCTGGGACTGGGACTGGGACCTGGGCCTGGGGCTTGAGCTCCGTCTGGCAGTCCCTGGGGTGCGGGAGCCCCCCGTCCGGCAAGCAGGCCGAGTGTCCGGTGGCTGGGAACAGGAGTGGTTCCACCCGAGGCCCGGGGAGGCTCTCCCCGGCCTGGCTAGGGTTCGGAAGCTGGGACCGGGCCCGGGGCTCGTGCTCCGTCCGGCGGGTCCCGGGGTGCGGGAGCCCCCGTACTGCAAGCCAGCCGAGGGTCCGGGCGCTGGGGACGGGGGTCCACCAGGGCCCGGGAGGCTCTCCCCGGCCTGGCTGCTTTCAGAAGCAGGGACCGGGCTGTGGAGCGGGGGTGGCTGGCTTTATCCGCTACGCTGGCGGAGCGGAGTTTTCTGCCCACCCCTATACGACCCTGTGGTGCGAGAGCCCCTGTCCTGCGGCCTGGCGAGGGTCCGGGTGCCCGTGATGGGGTCCATCGGGCCAAGGGAGGCTCCCGCAAACTGGCTGGGTTCAGAAACGGGGACCGGGCCAGGTGGGGGCGTGGCTGGCCAAGTCCTTTCCACTGCGTAGTAGGAGTTTGGTTAGGGCTGGGCGGAATTTGCGTAGTTCCACTACGCAAAATTTTGGAAAAAAATGTGTGGAAAACGTGCGCACGTCCTGAGGGTCCTTGTGCCCGGGACAGGGGTAGGGCTGGGCGTAGTTGGCGTAGCGCCACTATGCAGAATTTTGGAAAAAATGTGTGGAAAACGAGCGCACGTCCTGAGGGTCCGTGTGCCCGGGACAGGGGGTCCCTCGTGCCTGGGCAGGCTCCCTGATCTCCAGGGGTCCCTCGTGCCTGGGCAGGCTCCCCGATCTCCCCGGCCTGGCTGGGTTGCGAAGCAGGGACCGGCCCCGGGGACTGCGTTTCGGTCAGGGCCTGGGGTTTGGGAGCCCCCGTCCTGCTGCCTGCCAAGTGTCCATCTGCCCGGGACAAGGGTCCCTGGTGCAGAGCCCCGGAGACCTGCAAGGGCAGGCGGGAGCCCTACCGCTATGGCTCAGCTCGGGGTGGGCAGATGGCAGTCCTTTCGGTCCTGGCCATCTGGTCGCACCTCTCCCCTCGGCTATCTGGTCACACGCAATGCTTTCCAATGGGGCGGCCAGATGGCTAGGCCGCCCTGGAAGTCCCGATGAGGGATCATTTGCCTCCCGGATCCCAGCCAGGGCTCCAGGAGGTCGGGCACGTTCGCGCCCAGGGTCCCCTGAGCCTCGCGGTGCGCACGGATTCCCAGAAAGCGGAATAGCCTTCCTCCGGATTACTAGGGACAGGGTACTCTGGGACCCCTCTCGGCCTAACGGTCCTCAGCCGGCAGCTGGGCGGGCCAGGATGCCGCCCCAGCCCTGGGTCCATCCATGGGCCTGCCGCGTGGCAGGCTGCCCTGGATGGGGTCTGGCAGGCCCGGGGAGCCTCCCCTGCTGGGCTGGGTCCAGGGGGCCTGGGGAGTGCAGCCTCCCCACCCCAGGGTCTGTCCTCGGTCCTGCTGAGTGGCAGGATGCCTGAACGAGGTCCCGCGGGACTGGGGAGCCTCCCCCTGCTCGGCTGGGTTCAGCGGCTCCCAGGGGCCCTGGGGAGGGCGTCCTCCCCACCCTGGAGCTCCATCCTTGGTCCTGCCGCATGGCAGGGTGCACGGGATGGGGTCCGGTGGGCCCGGGAGGCTTCCCCTGCGCCTCTGGGCCTTTGGAGCCCCGGCTGGGTCCAGGGGCCCCGTCGGGCCCCGGGTCGGGTGCTCCGGCCCTGGGACCTGTCCCCCACCCTGCTGCACTTCCAAAGGCCGGGAATGGGGTTCCGTTGTGCCCGGGGACCCTCCCCTTGCTTGGCTGGGTTCAGGTTCTCCAGCCGGGGCCCCTGAGGGCCCTGGGGAGGGCGGCCTCCCCACCCCGGGCTCTGTCCTCTGTCCTGCCGCGTGGCAGGGTGCCGGGGACAGGGTCCCGTGGGCCCGGGGAGGCTTCCCCTGCGCCTCTGGGCCTGGGAGCCCCGGCTGGGTCCAGGGGCCCTGTCGGGCCCCGGGTCAGGTGCTCCGGCCCTGGGCCGCGTCCCCTGGCCTGCTGCTCTACCAAAGCCCCGGGACGGGGTTCCGTTGTGCCCGGGGACCCTCCCCTTGCTTGGCTGGGTTCAGGGCCCTGGGGAGGGCAGCCTCCCCACCCTGGGCTCTGTCCTCAGTCCTGCTGCGTGGCAGGGTGCCCAGGATGGTGTCCGGTGAGCCCGGGAGGCTTCCCCTGCGCCTCTGGGCCTGGGAGCCACGGCTGGGTCCAGAGGCCCCGTCAGGTCCCTGGTCGGGTGCTCCTGCCCTGGGCCGCGTCCCCCGGCCTGCCGCTCTGCAAAAGCCCCGGGACGGTGTTCCGTTTTGCCCGGGGAGCCTCCCCTTGCTTGGCTGAGTTCAGGAGCTCCGGCCGGGGCCCTTGGGGAGGGCGGCCTCCGTCCTCGGGCCTGCCAAGTGACAGGGTGCCCGGGACGGGCTCCCGCAGGGCCGGGAGGCTTCCCTCGAGCGTCCGGGCCTGGAAGCCCCGGCTGGGTCCAGGGTCCCCCCGGGTCAGTTGCTGCAGCCCTGGGCCCCGTCCCCCGTCCCCGTCCGGTCGCTCTGCCAAAGGCCAGAGACGGGGGTTCCGTTGTGCCCAGCGAGCCTCCCCATGCTTGGCCTATCACCTCGGCCATCTGGTCGCGCCTATCCCCTCGGCCATCTATGTCGCGCCAATCCCCTCAGCCATCTGGTCGCGCGTGCAATGCTTTCCAATGGGTCGACCAGATGGCCGGGTTGCCCTGGAAGTCCCTATGACGGCTCATTTGCCTCCCCGATCCCATCCAGGGCTCCAGGAGGTTGGGCGCGTCCGTGCCTTGGGTCCCCTCAGTCTCACGGTGCGCACAGGTTACCAGAAAGGGGGGGTACCCTTCCTCCGGATTACTAGGGACATGGGGCCAGATGTATCAAAGAATAGTTTTGCGATTCTCAAATAGCGATTTTTAGAGAATTGCAATTTGAGAATTCCAAAACTATTCTTTCCTTAGGTTGGAGCGCCATCTAGAGCAAGTCCAGTAGGGAAGGTGTTCGAATATTCCTTAGGTTGGAGCGCCATCTAGCGCAATTCCAGTAGGGAAGGTGATGGGATATTCCTTAGGTTGGAGCGCCATCTAGCGCAAGTCCAGTAGGGAAGGTGATGGGATATTCCTTAGGTTGGAGCGCCATCTAGCGCAAGTCCAGTAGGGAAGGTGATGGGATATTCCTTAGGTTGGAGCGCCATCTAGCGCAAGTCCAGTAGGGAAGGTGATGGGATATTCCTTAGGTTGGAGCGCCATCTAGCGCATGTCCAGTAGGGAAGGTGATGGGATATTCCTTAGGTTGGAGCGCCATCTAGCGCAATTCCAGTAGGGAAGGTGATGGGATATTCCTTAGGTTGGAGCGCCATCTAGCGCATGTCCAGTAGGGAAGGTGATGGGATATTCCTTAGGTTGGAGCGCCATCTAGAGCAAGTCCAGTAGGGAAGGTGATGGAATATTCCTTAGGTTGGAGCGCCATCTAGAGCAAGTCCAGTAGGGAAGGTGTTGGAATAGTAGCGTGCAATGCTTTCCAATGGGGCGACCAAATGGCCGGGCTGCCCTGGAAGTCCCGATGAGGGCTCATTTGCCTCCCTGATCCCAGCGAGGGCTCCAGGAGGTCGGGCGCGTCCGCGCATAGTGTCCCCTCAGTCTTGCGGTGCGCACAGGTTACCAGAAAGGGGGTAGCCTTCCTCCGGATTACTAGGGACAAGGTACTCTGGGACCCCTCTCGGCCTAGCGGTCCTCAGCCGGCAGTTGGACGGGCCAGGATGCCGCCCCAGCCCTGGGTCCGTCCCTGGGCCTGCCGCGTGGCAGGCTGCCCTGGATGGGGTCCGGCGGGCCCGGGGAGCCTCTCCCTGCTGGGCTGGCTCCAGGGGCTCGGGTGTTCCAGCCCTGGGCCCTGTCCCCCAGCCTGCAGCCCTGCCAAAGGCCCGGAACGGGGTTCCATCGTGCCCGGGGTGCCTCCCCTTGCTCGGCTGGGTTCAGGGGCTCCCTGCGGCCCCGGGGAGGGTGGCCTCCCCACCCCGGGCTCTGTCCTCGGTCCTGCTGCGTGGCAGGGTGCCCGGGACGGGGTCCCGCGGGCCCGGGATGCTTCCCCTGCGCCTCTGGGCCCGGGAGCCCCGGCTGGGTCCAGGGGCCCCTCCGGGCCCCGGGTCGGGTGCTCCAGCACTGGACCCTGTCTCCCGGCCTGCCTCTATGCCAAGGGCCCGGGACGGGGGTCCGTCGGTCCCGTGCAGACCTCCCCCGCTTCGCCTGCTTGTCGAGGTGTCTGCGGGCCCCAGGTCGGAGGGCCCGTCGGCTCCCCTCGCAGCCTCCATGGCTGGGGCCCAGCTGGGGCCGTGGGCCCTGGGCCTCCGGTCCCCCGTGCCCCGGCACCCGCTCACTCTTTCATTGGGGCACCGAGCGACCAGATGGCTCCACTTTCGTGCCCGGCCATCTGGTCGCCCCTTCTCCTCGGCCATCTGGTCTCCCGCAATGCTTTCCTATGGGGCGACCAGATGGCCGGGCTTCCTGGAAGTCCCGATGAGGGCTCATTTGCCTCCACGATCCCAGCGATGGCTCCAGGAGGTCGGGTACTTTTGCACCTTGGGTCCCCTCTGTCACCTCGTGTGCACGGATTACAAGAAAGGGGGGTAATTTTCCTCCGGATTACTAGGGAGAGGGTCAATCAGACCTCCGTGAGGTCCGGCGATTCTGAAACAGGGGAAGGCAGCACCCGGGCCCGCCCGCCGGGGCCCCCAGAGGCCCGGGTACGCACCTGCCTCTCAGCCCCTTCCCGATGGTCCTTTTTCTCCGAGTTTGCTCAGTCAGACCTCCGTGAGGTCCGGCGATGCCGAGACAGGGGAAGGCAGCACCCGGGCCCGCCCGCTGGGGCCCCCAGGGGACCGGGTACGCACCTGCCTCTCAGCCCCTTCCCAATGGTCCTTTTTCTCCGAGTCTGCTCAGTCAGATGTGAGGTCCGGGGATGCTGAGACAGGGGAAGGCAGCACCCGGGCCCGCCCGCCGGGGCCCCCAGGGGCCCGGGTACATACCTGCCTCTCAGCCCCTTCCCGATTGTCCTTTTTCTCCGAGTTTGTTCAGGCAGACCTCCGTGAGGTCCGGGGATGCTGAGACGGGGGAAAGCAGCACCCGGGCCCGCCTGCCGGGGCCCCCAGGGGCCCGGGTATGCACCTGCCTCTCAGCCCCTTCCCGATGGTCCTTTTTCTCCGAATTTGCTCAGTCAGACCCCGTGAGGTCCGGGGATGCTGAGATGGGGAAGGCAGCACCCGGGCCCGCCCGCCGGGGCCCCAGGGGCCCGGGTACATACCTGCCTCTCAGCCCCTTCCCGATTGTCCTTTTTCTCCGAGTTTGTTCAGGCAGACCTCCGTGAGGTCCGGGGATGCTGAGACGGGGGAAAGCAGCACCCGGGCCCGCCTGCCGGGGCCCCCAGGGGCCCGGGTATGCACCTGCCTCTCAGCCCCTTCCCGATGGTCCTTTTTCTCCGAATTTGCTCAGTCAGACCCCGTGAGGTCCGGGGATGCTGAGATGGGGGAAGGCAGCACCCGGGCCCGCCCGCCGGGGCCCCCAGGGGCCCGGGTACATAGCTGCCTCTCAGCCCCTTCCCGATTGTCCTTTTTCTCCGAGTTTGTTCAGGCAGACCTCCGTGAGGTCCGGGGATGCTGAGACGGGGAAAGCAGCACCCGGGCCCGCCTGCCGGGGCCCCCAGGGGCCCGGGTATGCACCTGCCTCTCAGCCCCTTCCCGATGGTCCTTTTCTCCGAATTTGCTCAGTCAGACCCCCGTGAGGTCCGGGGATGCTGAGATGGGGGAAGGCAGCACCCGGGCCCGCCCGCCGGGGCCCCCAGGGGCCCGGGTACATACCTGCCTCTCAGCCCCTTCCCGATTGTCCTTTTTCTCCGAGTTTGTTCAGGCAGACCTCCGTGAGGTCCGGGGATGCTGAGACGGGGGAAAGCAGCACCCGGGCCCGCCCGCCGGGGCCCCCAGGGGCCCGGGTATGCACCTGCCTCTCAGCCCCTTCCCGATGGTCCTTTTTCTCCGAATTTGCTCAGTCAGACCCCCGTGAGGTCCGGGGATGCTGAGATGGGGAAGGCAGCACCCGGGCCTGCCCGCCGGGGCCCCAGGGCCCGGGTACGTACCTGCCTCTCAGCCCCTTCCCAATGGTCCATTTTCTCCGAGTTTGTTCAGGCAGACCTCCGTGATGTCCGGGGATGCTGAGATGGGGGAAGGCAGCACCCGGGCCTGCCCGCCGGGGCCCCCAGGGGCCCGGGTACGTACCTGCCTCTCAGCCCCTTCCCGATGGTCCATTTTCTCCGAGTTTGTTCAGGCAGACCTCCGTGAGGTCCGGGGATGCTGAGATGGGGGAAGGCAGCACCCGGGCCTGCCCGCCGGGGCCCCCAGGGGCCTGGGCACGTACCTGCCTCTCAGCCCCTTCCCGATGGTCCTTTTTCTCCGAGTTTGCTCAGTCATACCTCCGTGAGGTCCGGGGATGCTGAGACGGGGGAAGGCAGCACCCGGGCCCGCCTGCCAGGGCCCCCAGGGGCCCGGGTACGCACCTGCCTCTCAGCCCCTTCCTGATGGTCCTTTTTCTCCGAGTTTGCTCAGTCAGACCCACGTGAGGTCCGGGGATGCTGAGACGGGGAAGGCAGCACCCGGGCCTGCCCGCCAGGGCCCCCAGGGGCCCGGGTACGCACCTGCCTCTCAGCCCCTTTCCGATGGTCCTTTTTCTCAGAGTTTGCTCAGTCAGACCCCCGTGAGGTCCGGGGATGCTGAGATGGGGGAAGGCAGCACCCGGGCCCGCCTGCCAGGGCCCCCAGGGGCCCGGGTACGCACCTGCCTCTCAGCCCCTTCCTGATGGTCCTTTTTCTCCGAGTTTGCTCAGTCAGACCCACGTGAGGTCCGGGGATGCTGAGACGGGGGAAGGCAGCACCCGGGCCTGCCCGCCAGGGCCCCCAGGGGCCCGGGTACGCACCTGCCTCTCAGCCCCTTTCCGATGGTCCTTTTTCTCAGAGTTTGCTCAGTCAGACCCCCGTGAGGTCCGGGGATGCTGAGATGGGGGAAGGCAGCACCCGGGCCCGCCTGCCAGGGCCCCCAGGGGCCCGGGTACGCACCTGCCTCTCAGCCCCTTCCTGATGGTCCTTTTTCTCCGAGTTTGCTCAGTCAGACCCACGTGAGGTCCGGGGATGCTGAGACGGGGGAAGGCAGCACCCGGGCCTGCCCGCCAGGGCCCCCAGGGGCCCGGGTACGCACCTGCCTCTCAGCCCCTTTCCGATGGTCCTTTTTCTCAGAGTTTGCTCAGTCAGACCCCCGTGAGGTCCGGGGATGCTGAGATGGGGGAAGGCAGCACCCGGGCCCGCCTGCCAGGGCCCCCAGGGGCCCGGGTACGCACCTGCCTCTCAGCCCCTTCCCGATGGTCCTTTTTCCTCCGAGTTTGCTCAGTCAGACCCACGTGAGGTCCGGGGATGCTGAGACGGGGGAAGGCAGCACCCGGGCCTGCCCGCCAGGGCCCCCAGGGGCCCGGGTACGCACCTGCCTCTCAGCCCCTTTCCGATGGTCCTTTTTCTCAGAGTTTGCTCAGTCAGACCCCCGTGAGGTCCGGGGATGCTGAGATGGGGGAAGGCAGCACCCGGGCCTGCCTGCCGGGGCCCCCAGGGGCCCGGGTATGTACCTGCCTCTCAGCCCCTTCCCGATGGTCCATTTTCTCCAAGTTTGTTCAGGCAGACCTCCGTGAGGTCCAGGGATGCTGAGACGGGGAAGGCAGCACCCGGGCCTGCCTGCTGGGGCCCCCAGGGGCCTGGGTACGCACCTGCCTCTCAGCCCCTTCCCGATGGTCCTTTTTCTCCGAGTTTGCTCAGTCAGACCCCCGTGAGGTCCGGGGATGCTGAGACGGGGAAGGCAGCACCTGGGCCCCCAGGGGCCCGGGTATGCGCCTGCCTCTCAGCCCCTTGCCGATGGTCCTTTTTCTCTGAGTCTGCTTGCCCTGGGAGCAGGCAGGGATGCTAAGCCAGCATACCCACTGTGTGAGGCCCAGCCAGGGTCTCCGAGCCCACGGGACGCAGAGCCCCCGAGCCCACGGGACGCAGAGCCCCCGAGCCCTGTATGGAGAGGCGGGAGCCCTCCGGCGAAGTCTCGGGACGGGCAGATTGGCCTCCTACGGGCCTGGCCATCAGGTAGAGTTTTCCTCTCGGCCATCTGGTCGCGTGCAATGCTTTCCAATGGGGCGACCAGTTGGCCGGGCCGCCCTCGAATTCCCAATGAGGGCTCATTTGCCTTCCCGATACCAGCGAGGGCTCCAGGAGGTCGGGCGCGTCCGCGCATAGGGTCCCCTCAGTCTTGCGGTGCGCACAGGTTACCAGAAAGGGGGTAGCCTTCCTCCGGATTACTAGGGACAAGGTACTCTGGGACCCCTCTCGGCCTAGCGGTCCTCCGCCAGCAGTTGGACGGGCCAGGATGCCGCCCCAGCCCTGGATATGTCCCTGGGCCTGCCGCGTGGCAGGCTGCCCTGGATGGGGTCCGGCGGGCCCGGGGAGCCTCTCCCTGCTGGGCTGGCTCCAGGGGCTCGGGTGTTCCAGCCCTGGGCCCTGTCCCCCAGCCTGCTGCCCTGCCAAAGGCCCGGGACGGGGTTCCATCGTGCCCGGGGTGCCTCCCCTTGCTCGGCTGGGTTCAGGGGCTCCCTGCAGCCCCATAGAGGGTGGCCTCCCCACCCCGGGCTCTGTCCTCGGTCCTGCTGCGTGGCAGGGTGCCCGGGACGGGGGCCCGGGGAGGCTTCCCCTTCGCCTCCGGGCCTGGGAGCCCCGGCTGGGTCCAGGGGCCCCTCCGGGCCCCGGGTCGGGTTCTCCAGCCCTGAGCCCCGTCCCCCAGCCTGCCGCTTTGCCAAAGGTCCGAGACGGGGTTCCGTCGTGCCCGGGGAGCCCCCTCGCTTGGCTGGGTTCAGGAGCTCCGTCCGGGGCCCTCAGGGGCCCCGGGGAGGGTGGCCTCCCCACCCCGGGCTCCGTCCTCGGTCCTGCCGCGTGGCAGGGTGCCCGGGATGGGGTCCCGTGGGCCCGGGAGGCGTCCGCTGCGCCTCTGGGCCCGGTAGCCCCAGCTGGGTCCAGGGGCCCCGGCTGGGTCCAGGGGCTGCTCCAGGCCCCGGGTCGGGTGCTCTAGCCCTGGGTCCCGTCCCACGGCCTGCCGCTATGCCAAAGGTCTGAGACAGGGTTCTGTCGTGCCCGGGGAGCCCCCACGCTTGGCTGGGGTCAGGAGCTCCGTCCGGGGCCCCTGAGGGCCCCGGGGAGGGCGGCCTCCCCACCCCGGGCTCCGTCCTCGTTCCTGCCGCATGGCAGGGTGCCCGGGACGTGGTCCGAAGGGCCCGGGGTGGCGTCCCCTGCGCCTCTTGGCCCGGTAGCCCCGGCTGGGTCCAGGGGCCCTGTCGGTCCCCGGGTCGGGTGCTCCGGCCCTGGGCCCCGTCCCCTGGCCTGCTGCCCACCAAGGGCCCAGGACAGGGGTCCATCGGTCCCATGCAGGCCTCCCCTGCTTGTCAAGGTGTCCACGGGCCCAGGGTCGGAGGGCCAGTCGGGTCCCCCTCGCAGCCTCCATGGCTGGGGCCCAGCTGGGGCCCTGGGCCTGTGGTCCCCCATGCCCCGGTGCCCGCTCACTCTTTCGTTGGGGCACCGAGCGACCAGATGGATCCCCTTTCGTGCCCGGCCATCTGGTCGCCCCTTTCCCCTCGGCCATCTGGTCGCCCCTTTCCCCCTCGGCCATCTGGTCTCCCGCAATGCTTTCCTATGGGGCGACCAGATGGCCGGGCTTCCCTGGAAGTCCCGATGAGGGCTCATTTGCCTCCCCGATCCCAGCGAGGGCTCCAGGAGGTCGGGTACTTTTGCACCTTGGGTCCCCTCTGTCACCTCATGTGCACGGATTACAAGAAAGGGGGTAATTTTCCTCCGGATTACTAGGGAGAGGGTCAATCAGACCTCCGTGAGGTCCGGCGATTCTGAAACAGGGGAAGGCAGCACCCGGGCCCGCCCGCCGGGGCCCCAGGGGCCCGGGTACGCACCTGCCTCTCAGCCCCTTCCCAATGGTCCTTTTTCTCCGAGTTTGCTCAGTCAGACCTCCGTGAGGTCCGGCGATGCCGAGACTGGGGGAAGGCAGCACCCGGGCCCACCCGCTGGGGCCCCCAGGGGCCCGGGTATGCACCTGCCTCTTAGCCCCTTCCCGATGGTCCTTTTTCCTCCGAGTTTGGTCAGTCAGACCTCCGTGAGGTCCGGCGATGCTGAGACTGAGGAAGGCAGCACCCGGGCCCGCCCACCGGGGCCCCAAGGGGCCTGGGTATGCACCTGCCTCTCAGTCCCTTCCCGATGGTCCTTTTTCTCCGAGTCTGCTTACCTTGGGAGCAGGCTAGGGATGCTAAGCCAGCATACCCCCTGTGCAGGGTGGCCTGCCAAGCGGATGCCCCAGCTGTACTCTGATCGATTGGGCACTCTCGGTCTGTTTAGGGATGGACTGCTTGGCCAGCCTCGGCTGTTGTTTCAAGCAAAGCGCTTCCACCCTGCATGGACCGTCTGACTCGAGGGCCTGCCACCTGAAGGGAGGCCCTTCACCCTACCCAGCAGAGCGAAGGCCGAGCGGCCCCGGCAGCTCGTGCCCCCAGTGGTCTGACATGCCGAAAGGGGTCGGGTGGCACCAGGCCCTTGGATGCTGCTGCCCAGCAGGTCCGAAGGCCCTGCATGCCATGCCGGCACCCCTCTCTGCCCAGCACATTTCCACAGCAGCTAGGTCCTGCCGCATGGCAGGGTGCCCGGGACGGGGTCCCGTGGGACCGGGGAGGCTTCCCCTGCGCCCCTGGGCCCGGGAGCCCCGGCTGGGTCCAGGGGCCCCTCTGGGCCCCGGGTCGGGTGCTCCAGCCCTGGGCCCCGTCCCCCGGCCTGCTGCTATGCCAAAGGTCCGAGACGGGGTTCCATCGTGCCTGGGGAGCCCCCCTGGCTTGGCTGGGTTCAGGAGCTCCGTCCGGGGCCCCAGGGAGGGTGGCCTCCCCACCCCGGGCTCCGTCCTAGGTCCTGCCGCATGGCAGGGTGCCCGGGACGGTGTCCCGTGGGACCGGGAGGCTTCCCCTGCGCCCCTGGGCCCGGGAGCCCCGGCTGGGTCCAGGGGCCCCTCTGGGCCCCGGGTCGGGTGCTCCAGCCCAGGGCCCCGTCCCCGGTCTGCTGCTATGCCAAAGGTCCGAGACGGGGTTCCGTCGTGCCTGGGGAGCCCCCCTGGCTTGGCTGGGTTCAGGAGCTCCGTCCGGGGCCCCGGGAGGGTGGCCTCCCCACCCCGGGCTCCGTCCTCGGTCCTGCCGCGTGGCAGGGTGCCCGGGGTGGCTTCCCCTGCGCCCCTGGGCCCGGGAGCCCCGGCTGGGTCCAGGGGCCCCGGCTGGGTCCAGGGGCCCCGTCGGTCCCCGGGTCGGGTGCTCCGGCCCTGGGCCCCGTCCTCCGGCCTGCTGCTCCACCAAGGGCCCAGGACAGGGGTCCGTTGGTCCCGTGCAGGCCTCCCCTGCTTGTGAAGGTGTCCGCGGGCCCCGGGTCGGAGGGCCTGTCGGGTCCCCCTCGCAGCCTCCATGGCTGGGGCCCAGCTGGGGCCCTGGGCCTCCGGCCCCCATGCCCCGGCGCCCGCTCACTCTTTCGTTGGGGGCACAGAGCAACCAGATGGCTCCCCTTTCCCCTCGGCCATCTGGTCGCCCCTTTCCCTCGGCCATCTGGTCTCCCACAATGCTTTCCTATGGGGCGACCAGATGGCCGGGCTTCCCTGGAAGTCCCGATGAGGGCTCATTTGCCTCCCCGATCCCAGCCAGGGCTCCAGGAGGTCGGGTACGTTCGCGCCTTGGGTCCCCCTGTCACCCTGTGCGCACGGATTACAAGAAAGGGGGTGTTTTTCCTCCGGATTACTAGGGACAGGGTACTCCGGGACACCCCTCCCAGGCGGGAGGTTCACAGCCGTCGACCAGATGGGCTGGGCCCGGACAACACCGCCCCAGCGGCCATCCCTGGGGCCTCCCTGGGGCTTGAGCTCCGTCCGGCGGGCCATGGGGTGCGGGAGCCCCACCGTCATGCAAGCCAGCCGAGGGTCTGGGCGTTCATCGGGGCCAAGGGAGGCTCTATCCGGCCTGGCTAGGGTTCGGAAGCAGGGACCGGGCCCAGGGCTTGAGCTCTGTCCGGCAGGCCATGGGGTGCTGGAGCCCCCCGTCCTGCAAGCCGGCCCAGGGTCTGGGTGCTGGGGACAGAGGGTCCATCGGGGCCCGGGAGGCTCCCCCGGCCTGGCTGGGTGTTGAAAGCAGGGACCGGGCCCGGGGCTTGAGCTCCGTCCGGCGGGCCATGGGGTGCGGGAGCCCCCCCGTCCTGCAAGCCAGCCGAGGGTCTGGGTGCTGGGGACCTGGGTCCACCGGGGCCCGGGGAGGCTCTCTCCAGCCTGGCTGGGTGTCAGAAGCAGGGACAGGGCCTGGGGCTCGAGCTCCGTCCGGCGGGCCCCGGGGTGCGGGAGCCCCCCGTACTGCAAGCCAGCCGAGGGTCCGGGCGCTGGGGACGGGGGGTCCACCGGGGCCCAGGGAGGCTCTCTCCAGCCTGGCTGGGTGTCAGAAGCAGGGACCGGGCCTGGGGCTTGAGCTCCGTCCGGCGGGGCCCGGGGTATGGGAGCCCCCCATCCTGCAAGCCAGCCCAGGGTCCGGGCGCTGGGCACGGGGGTCAATCGGGACCCGGGGAGGCTCTCCCAGGCCTGGCATAGTGTTCGGAAGCTGGGACTGGGACTGGGACCTGGGCCTGGGGCTTGAGCTCCGTCTGGCAGGCCCTGGGGTGCGGGAGCCCCCCGTCCGGCAAGCAGGCCGAGTGTCCGGTGGCTGGGGACAGGAGTGGTTCCACCCGAGGCCCGGGGAGGCTCTCCCCGGCCTGGCTAGGGTTCGGAAGCTGGGACCGGGCCGGGGCTCGTGCTCTGTCCGGCGGGCCCCGGGGTGCGGGAGCTCCCCGTACTGCAAGCCAGCCGAGGCTCCGGGCGCTGGGGACGGGGAGGTCCACCGGGGCCCAGGGAGGCTCTCTCCAGCCTGGCTGGGTGTCAGAAGCAGGGACAGGGCCTGGGGCTTGAGCTCCGTCCGGCGGGGCCCGGTGTACGGGAGCCCCCCATCCTGCAAGCCAGCCCAGGGTCCGGGCGCTGGGCACGGGGGTCCATCGGGGCCCGGGGAGGCTCTCCCAGGCCTGGCATAGTGTTCGGAAGCTGGGACTGGGACCTGGGCCTGGGGCTTGAGCTCCGTCTGGCAGGCCCTGGGGTGCGGGAGCCCCCCGTCCGGCAAGCGGGCCGAGTGTCCGGTGGCTGGGGACAGGAGTGGTTCCACCCGAGGCCCGGGGAGGCTCTCCCGGCCTGGCTAGGGTTCGGAAGCTGGGACCGGGCCCGGGGCTCGTGCTCCGTCCGGCGGGCCCCGGGGTGCGGGAGCTCCCCGTACTGCAAGCCAGCCGAGGCTCCGGGCGCTGGGGACGGGGGGTCCACCGGGGCCCAGGAGGCTCTCTCCAGCCTGGCTGGGTGTCAGAAGCAGGGACAGGGCCTGGGGCTTGAGCTCCGTCCGGCGGGGCCCGGGGTACGGGAGCCCCCATCCTGCAAGCCAGCCCAGGGTCCGGGCGCTGGGCACGGGGGTCCATCGGGGCCCGGGGAGGCTCTCCCAGGCCTGGCATAGTGTTCGGAAGCTGGGACTGGGACCTGGGCCTGGGGCTTGAGCTCCGTCTGGCAGGCCCTGGGGTGCGGGAGCCCCCCGTCCGGCAAGCGGGCCGAGTGTCCGGTGGCTGGGGACAGGAGTGGTTCCACCCGAGGCCCGGGAGGCTCTCCCCGGCCTGGCTAGGGGTTCGGAAGCTGGGACCGGGCCCGGGGCTCGTGCTCCGTCCGGCGGGCCCCGGGGTGCGGGAGCTCCCCGTACTGCAAGCCAGCCGAGGCTCCGGGCGCTGGGGACGGGGGGTCCACCGGGGCCCAGGGAGGCTCTCTCCAGCCTGGCTGGGTGTCAGAAGCAGGGACAGGGCCTGGGGCTTGAGCTCCGTCCGGCGGGGCCCGGGTACGGGAGCCCCCATCCTGCAAGCCAGCCCAGGGTCCGGGCGCTGGGCACGGGGGTCCATCGGGGCCCGGGGAGGCTCTCCCAGGCCTGGCATAGTGTTCGGAAGCTGGGACTGGGACTGGGACCTGGGCCTGGGGCTTGAGCTCCGTCTGGCAGTCCCTGGGGTGCGGGAGCCCCCCGTCCGGCAAGCAGGCCGAGTGTCCGGTGGCTGGGAACAGGAGTGGTTCCACCCGAGGCCCGGGGAGGCTCTCCCCGGCCTGGCTAGGGTTCGGAAGCTGGGACCGGGCCCGGGGCTCGTGCTCCGTCCGGCGGGTCCCGGGGTGCGGGAGCCCCCGTACTGCAAGCCAGCCGAGGGTCCGGGCGCTGGGGACGGGGGTCCACCAGGGCCCGGGAGGCTCTCCCCGGCCTGGCTGCTTTCAGAAGCAGGGACCGGGCTGTGGAGCGGGGGTGGCTGGCTTTATCCGCTACGCTGGCGGAGCGGAGTTTTCTGCCCACCCCTATACGACCCTGTGGTGCGAGAGCCCCTGTACTGCGGCCTGGCGAGGGTCCGGGTGCCCGTGATGGGGTCCATCGGGCCAAGAGAGGCTCCCGCAAACTGGCTGGGTTCAGAAACGGGGACCGGGCCAGGTGGGGGCGTGGCTGGCTAAGTCCTTTCCACTGCGTAGTAGGAGTTTGGTTAGGGCTGGGCGGAATTTGCGTAGTTCCACTACGCAAAATTTTGGAAAAAAATGTGTGGAAAACGTGCGCACGTCCTGAGGGTCCTTGTGCCCGGGACAGGGGTAGGGCTGGGCGTAGTTGGCGTAGCGCCACTATGCAGAATTTTGGAAAAAATGTGTGGAAAACGAGCGCACGTCCTGAGGGTCCGTGTGCCCGGGACAGGGGGTCCCTCGTGCCTGGGCAGGCTCCCTGATCTCCAGGGGTCCCTCGTGCCTGGGCAGGCTCCCCGATCTCCCCGGCCTGGCTGGGTTGCGAAGCAGGGACCGGCCCCGGGGACTGCGTTTCGGTCAGGGCCTGGGGTTTGGGAGCCCCCGTCCTGCTGCCTGCCAAGTGTCCATCTGCCCGGGACAAGGGTCCCTGGTGCAGAGCCCCGGAGACCTGCAAGGGCAGGCGGGAGCCCTACCGCTATGGCTCAGCTCGGGGTGGGCAGATGGCAGTCCTTTCGGTCCTGGCCATCTGGTCGCACCTCTCCCCTCGGCTATCTGGTCACACGCAATGCTTTCCAATGGGGCGGCCAGATGGCTAGGCCGCCCTGGAAGTCCCGATGAGGGATCATTTGCCTCCCGGATCCCAGCCAGGGCTCCAGGAGGTCGGGCACGTTCGCGCCCAGGGTCCCCTGAGCCTCGCGGTGCGCACGGATTCCCAGAAAGCGGAATAGCCTTCCTCCGGATTACTAGGGACAGGGTACTCTGGGACCCCTCTCGGCCTAACGGTCCTCAGCCGGCAGCTGGGCGGGCCAGGATGCCGCCCCAGCCCTGGGTCCATCCATGGGCCTGCCGCGTGGCAGGCTGCCCTGGATGGGGTCTGGCAGGCCCGGGGAGCCTCCCCTGCTGGGCTGGGTCCAGGGGGCCTGGGGAGTGCAGCCTCCCCACCCCAGGGTCTGTCCTCGGTCCTGCTGAGTGGCAGGATGCCTGAACGAGGTCCCGCGGGACTGGGGAGCCTCCCCTGCTCGGCTGGGTTCAGCGGCTCCCAGGGGCCCTGGGGAGGGCGTCCTCCCCACCCTGGAGCTCCATCCTTGGTCCTGCCGCATGGCAGGGTGCACGGGATGGGGTCCGGTGGGCCCGGGAGGCTTCCCCTGCGCCTCTGGGCCTTTGGAGCCCCGGCTGGGTCCAGGGGCCCCGTCGGGCCCCGGGTCGGGTGCTCCGGCCCTGGGACCTGTCCCCCACCCTGCTGCACTTCCAAAGGCCGGGAATGGGGTTCCGTTGTGCCCGGGGACCCTCCCCTTGCTTGGCTGGGTTCAGGTTCTCCAGCCGGGGCCCCTGAGGGCCCTGGGGAGGGCGGCCTCCCCACCCCGGGCTCTGTCCTCTGTCCTGCCGCGTGGCAGGGTGCCGGGGACAGGGTCCCGTGGGCCCGGGGAGGCTTCCCTGCGCCTCTGGGCCTGGGAGCCCCGGCTGGGTCCAGGGGCCCTGTCGGGCCCCGGGTCAGGTGCTCCGGCCCTGGGCCGCGTCCCCTGGCCTGCTGCTCTACCAAAGCCCCGGGACGGGGTTCCGTTGTGCCCGGGGACCCTCCCCTTGCTTGGCTGGGTTCAGGGCCCTGGGGAGGGCAGCCTCCCCACCCTGGGCTCTGTCCTCAGTCCTGCTGCGTGGCAGGGTGCCCAGGATGGTGTCCGGTGAGCCCGGGGAGGCTTCCCCTGCGCCTCTGGGCCTGGGAGCCACGGCTGGGTCCAGAGGCCCCGTCAGGTCCCTGGTCGGGTGCTCCTGCCCTGGGCCGCGTCCCCCGGCCTGCCGCTCTGCAAAAGCCCCGGGACGGTGTTCCGTTTTGCCCGGGGAGCCTCCCCTTGCTTGGCTGAGTTCAGGAGCTCCGGCCGGGGCCCTTGGGGAGGGCGGCCTCCGTCCTCGGGCCTGCCAAGTGACAGGGTGCCCGGGACGGGCTCCCGCAGGGCCGGGAGGCTTCCTCGAGCGTCCGGGCCTGGAAGCCCCGGCTGGGTCCAGGGTCCCCCCGGGTCAGTTGCTGCAGCCCTGGGCCCCGTCCCCCGTCCCCGTCCGGTCGCTCTGCCAAAGGCCAGAGACGGGGGTTCCGTTGTGCCCAGCGAGCCTCCCCATGCTTGGCCTATCACCTCGGCCATCTGGTCGCGCCTATCCCCTCGGCCATCTATGTCGCGCCAATCCCCTCAGCCATCTGGTCGCGCGTGCAATGCTTTCCAATGGGTCGACCAGATGGCCGGGTTGCCCTGGAAGTCCCTATGACGGCTCATTTGCCTCCCCGATCCCATCCAGGGCTCCAGGAGGTTGGGCGCGTCCGTGCCTTGGGTCCCCTCAGTCTCACGGTGCGCACAGGTTACCAGAAAGGGGGGGTACCCTTCCTCCGGATTACTAGGGACATGGGGCCAGATGTATCAAAGAATAGTTTTGCGATTCTCAAATAGCGATTTTTAGAGAATTGCAATTTGAGAATTCCAAAACTATTCTTTCCTTAGGTTGGAGCGCCATCTAGAGCAAGTCCAGTAGGGAAGGTGTTCGAATATTCCTTAGGTTGGAGCGCCATCTAGCGCAATTCCAGTAGGGAAGGTGATGGGATATTCCTTAGGTTGGAGCGCCATCTAGCGCAAGTCCAGTAGGGAAGGTGATGGGATATTCCTTAGGTTGGAGCGCCATCTAGCGCAAGTCCAGTAGGGAAGGTGATGGGATATTCCTTAGGTTGGAGCGCCATCTAGCGCAAGTCCAGTAGGGAAGGTGATGGGATATTCCTTAGGTTGGAGCGCCATCTAGCGCATGTCCAGTAGGGAAGGTGATGGGATATTCCTTAGGTTGGAGCGCCATCTAGCGCAAGTCCAGTAGGGAAGGTGATGGGATATTCCTTAGGTTGGAGCGCCATCTAGCGCATGTCCAGTAGGGAAGGTGATGGGATATTCCTTAGGTTGGAGCGCCATCTAGAGCAAGTCCAGTAGGGAAGGTGATGGAATATTCCTTAGGTTGGAGCGCCATCTAGAGCAAGTCCAGTAGGGAAGGTGTTGGAATAGTAGCGTGCAATGCTTTCCAATGGGGCGACCAAATGGCCGGGCTGCCCTGGAAGTCCCGATGAGGGCTCATTTGCCTCCCTGATCCCAGCGAGGGCTCCAGGAGGTCGGGCGCGTCCGCGCATAGTGTCCCCTCAGTCTTGCGGTGCGCACAGGTTACCAGAAAGGGGGGTAGCCTTCCTCCGGATTACTAGGGACAAGGTACTCTGGGACCCCTCTCGGCCTAGCGGTCCTCAGCCGGCAGTTGGACGGGCCAGGATGCCGCCCCAGCCCTGGGTCCGTCCCTGGGCCTGCCGCGTGGCAGGCTGCCCTGGATGGGGTCCGGCGGGCCCGGGGAGCCTCTCCCTGCTGGGCTGGCTCCAGGGGCTCGGGTGTTCCAGCCCTGGGCCCTGTCCCCCAGCCTGCAGCCCTGCCAAAGGCCCGGAACGGGGTTCCATCGTGCCCGGGGTGCCTCCCCTTGCTCGGCTGGGTTCAGGGGCTCCCTGCGGCCCCGGGGAGGGTGGCCTCCCCACCCCGGGCTCTGTCCTCGGTCCTGCTGCGTGGCAGGGTGCCCGGGACGGGGTCCCGCGGGCCCGGGGATGCTTCCCCTGCGCCTCTGGGCCCGGGAGCCCCGGCTGGGTCCAGGGGCCCCTCCGGGCCCCGGGTCGGGTGCTCCAGCACTGGACCCTGTCTCCCGGCCTGCCTCTATGCCAAGGGCCCGGGACGGGGGTCCGTCGGTCCCGTGCAGACCTCCCCGCTTCGCCTGCTTGTCGAGGTGTCTGCGGGCCCCAGGTCGGAGGGCCCGTCGGCTCCCCTCGCAGCCTCCATGGCTGGGGCCCAGCTGGGGCCGTGGGCCCTGGGCCTCCGGTCCCCGTGCCCCGGCACCCGCTCACTCTTTCATTGGGGCACCGAGCGACCAGATGGCTCCACTTTCGTGCCCGGCCATCTGGTCGCCCCTTTCCCTCGGCCATCTGGTCTCCCGCAATGCTTTCCTATGGGGCGACCAGATGGCCGGGCTTCCCTGGAAGTCCCGATGAGGGCTCATTTGCCTCCACGATCCCAGCGATGGCTCCAGGAGGTCGGGTACTTTTGCACCTTGGGTCCCCTCTGTCACCTCGTGTGCACGGATTACAAGAAAGGGGGGTAATTTTCCTCCGGATTACTAGGGAGAGGGTCAATCAGACCTCCGTGAGGTCCGGCGATTCTGAAACAGGGGAAGGCAGCACCCGGGCCCGCCCGCCGGGGCCCCCAGAGGCCCGGGTACGCACCTGCCTCTCAGCCCCTTCCCGATGGTCCTTTTTCTCCGAGTTTGCTCAGTCAGACCTCCGTGAGGTCCGGCGATGCCGAGACAGGGGAAGGCAGCACCCGGGCCCGCCCGCTGGGGCCCCCAGGGGACCGGGTACGCACCTGCCTCTCAGCCCCTTCCCAATGGTCCTTTTTCTCCGAGTCTGCTCAGTCAGATGTGAGGTCCGGGGATGCTGAGACAGGGGAAGGCAGCACCCGGGCCCGCCCGCCGGGGCCCCCAGGGGCCCGGGTACATACCTGCCTCTCAGCCCCTTCCCGATTGTCCTTTTTCTCCGAGTTTGTTCAGGCAGACCTCCGTGAGGTCCGGGGATGCTGAGACGGGGAAAGCAGCACCCGGGCCCGCCTGCCGGGGCCCCCAGGGGCCCGGGTATGCACCTGCCTCTCAGCCCCTTCCCGATGGTCCTTTTTCTCCGAATTTGCTCAGTCAGACCCCCGTGAGGTCCGGGGATGCTGAGATGGGGAAGGCAGCACCCGGGCCCGCCCGCCGGGGCCCCCAGGGGCCCGGGTACATACCTGCCTCTCAGCCCCTTCCCGATTGTCCTTTTCTCCGAGTTTGTTCAGGCAGACCTCCGTGAGGTCCGGGGATGCTGAGACGGGGGAAAGCAGCACCCGGGCCCGCCTGCCGGGGCCCCCAGGGGCCCGGGTATGCACCTGCCTCTCAGCCCCTTCCCGATGGTCCTTTTTCTCCGAATTTGCTCAGTCAGACCCCCGTGAGGTCCGGGGATGCTGAGATGGGGGAAGGCAGCACCCGGGCCCGCCCGCCGGGGCCCCCAGGGGCCCGGGTACATAGCTGCCTCTCAGCCCCTTCCCGATTGTCCTTTTTCTCCGAGTTTGTTCAGGCAGACCTCCGTGAGGTCCGGGGATGCTGAGACGGGGAAAGCAGCACCCGGGCCCGCCTGCCGGGGCCCCAGGGGCCCGGGTATGCACCTGCCTCTCAGCCCCTTCCCGATGGTCCTTTTTCTCCGAATTTGCTCAGTCAGACCCCCGTGAGGTCCGGGGATGCTGAGATGGGGGAAGGCAGCACCCGGGCCCGCCCGCCGGGGCCCCAGGGGCCCGGGTACATACCTGCCTCTCAGCCCCTTCCCGATTGTCCTTTTTCTCCGAGTTTGTTCAGGCAGACCTCCGTGAGGTCCGGGGATGCTGAGACGGGGAAAGCAGCACCCGGGCCCGCCTCGCCGGGGCCCCCAGGGGCCCGGGTATGCACCTGCCTCTCAGCCCCTTCCCGATGGTCCTTTTTCTCCGAATTTGCTCAGTCAGACCCCCGTGAGGTCCGGGGATGCTGAGATGGGGGAAGGCAGCACCCGGGCCTGCCCGCCGGGGCCCCCAGGGGCCCGGGTACGTACCTGCCTCTCAGCCCCTTCCCAATGGTCCATTTTCTCCGAGTTTGTTCAGGCAGACCTCCGTGATGTCCGGGGATGCTGAGATGGGGAAGGCAGCACCCGGGCCTGCCCGCCGGGGCCCCAGGGGCCCGGGTACGTACCTGCCTCTCAGCCCCTTCCCGATGGTCCATTTTCTCCGAGTTTGTTCAGGCAGACCTCCGTGAGGTCCGGGGATGCTGAGATGGGGGAAGGCAGCACCCGGGCCTGCCCGCCGGGGCCCCCAGGGGCCTGGGCACGTACCTGCCTCTCAGCCCCTTCCCGATGGTCCTTTTTCTCCGAGTTTGCTCAGTCATACCGCCGTGAGGTCCGGGGATGCTGAGACGGGGGAAGGCAGCACCCGGGCCCGCCTGCCAGGGCCCCCAGGGGCCCGGGTACGCACCTGCCTCTCAGCCCCTTCCTGATGGTCCTTTTCTCCGAGTTTGCTCAGTCAGACCCACGTGAGGTCCGGGGATGCTGAGACGGGGAAGGCAGCACCCGGGCCTGCCCGCCAGGGCCCCCAGGGGCCCGGGTACGCACCTGCCTCTCAGCCCCTTTCCGATGGTCCTTTTTCTCAGAGTTTGCTCAGTCAGACCCCCGTGAGGTCCGGGGATGCTGAGATGGGGAAGGCAGCACCCGGGCCCGCCTGCCAGGGCCCCCAGGGGCCCGGGTACGCACCTGCCTCTCAGCCCCTTCCTGATGGTCCTTTTTCTCCGAGTTTGCTCAGTCAGACCCACGTGAGGTCCGGGGATGCTGAGACGGGGAAGGCAGCACCCGGGCCTGCCCGCCAGGGCCCCCAGGGGCCCGGGTACGCACCTGCCTCTCAGCCCCTTTCCGATGGTCCTTTTTCTCAGAGTTTGCTCAGTCAGACCCCCGTGAGGTCCGGGGATGCTGAGATGGGGGAAGGCAGCACCCGGGCCCGCCTGCCAGGGCCCCCAGGGGCCCGGGTACGCACCTGCCTCTCAGCCCCTTCCTGATGGTCCTTTTTCTCCGAGTTTGCTCAGTCAGACCCACGTGAGGTCCGGGGATGCTGAGACGGGGGAAGGCAGCACCCGGGCCTGCCCGCCAGGGCCCCAGGGGCCCGGGTACGCACCTGCCTCTCAGCCCCTTTCCGATGGTCCTTTTTCTCAGAGTTTGCTCAGTCAGACCCCCGTGAGGTCCGGGGATGCTGAGATGGGGGAAGGCAGCACCCGGGCCCGCCTGCCAGGGCCCCCAGGGGCCCGGGTACGCACCTGCCTCTCAGCCCCTTCCCGATGGTCCTTTTTCCTCCGAGTTTGCTCAGTCAGACCCACGTGAGGTCCGGGGATGCTGAGATGGGGGAAGGCAGCACCCGGGCCTGCCCGCCAGGGCCCCCAGGGGCCCGGGTACGCACCTGCCTCTCAGCCCCTTTCCGATGGTCCTTTTTCTCAGAGTTTGCTCAGTCAGACCCCGTGAGGTCCGGGGATGCTGAGATGGGGGAAGGCAGCACCCGGGCCTGCCTGCCGGGGCCCCCAGGGGCCCGGGTATGTACCTGCCTCTCAGCCCCTTCCCGATGGTCCATTTTCTCCAAGTTTGTTCAGGCAGACCTCCGTGAGGTCCAGGGATGCTGAGACGGGGGAAGGCAGCACCCGGGCCTGCCTGCTGGGGCCCCCAGGGGCCTGGGTACGCACCTGCCTCTCAGCCCCTTCCCGATGGTCCTTTTCTCCGAGTTTGCTCAGTCAGACCCCCGTGAGGTCCGGGGATGCTGAGACGGGGAAGGCAGCACCTGGGCCCCCAGGGGCCCGGGTATGCGCCTGCCTCTCAGCCCCTTGCCGATGGTCCTTTTTCTCTGAGTCTGCTTGCCCTGGGAGCAGGCAGGGATGCTAAGCCAGCATACCCACTGTGTGAGGCCCAGCCAGGGTCTCCGAGCCCACGGGACGCAGAGCCCCTGAGCCCACGGGACGCAGAGCCCCGAGCCCTGTATGGAGAGGCGGGAGCCCTCCGGCGAAGTCTCGGGACGGGCAGATTGGCCTCCTACGGGCCTGGCCATCAGGTAGAGTTTTCCTCTCGGCCATCTGGTCGCGTGCAATGCTTTCCAATGGGGCGACCAGTTGGCCGGGCCGCCCTCGAATTCCCAATGAGGGCTCATTTGCCTTCCCGATACCAGCGAGGGCTCCAGGAGGTCGGGCGCGTCCGCGCATAGGGTCCCCTCAGTCTTGCGGTGCGCACAGGTTACCAGAAAGGGGGGTAGCCTTCCTCCGGATTACTAGGGACAAGGTACTCTGGGACCCCTCTCGGCCTAGCGGTCCTCCGCCAGCAGTTGGACGGGCCAGGATGCCGCCCCAGCCCTGGATATGTCCCTGGGCCTGCCGCGTGGCAGGCTGCCCTGGATGGGGTCCGGCGGGCCCGGGAGCCTCTCCTGCTGGGCTGGCTCCAGGGGCTCGGGTGTTCCAGCCCTGGGCCCTGTCCCCCAGCCTGCTGCCCTGCCAAAGGCCCGGGACGGGGTTCCATCGTGCCCGGGGTGCCTCCCCTTGCTCGGCTGGGTTCAGGGGCTCCCTGCAGCCCCATAGAGGGTGGCCTCCCCACCCCGGGCTCTGTCCTCGGTCCTGCTGCGTGGCAGGGTGCCCGGGACGGGGGCCCGGGGAGGCTTCCCCTGCGCCTCCGGGCCTGGGAGCCCCGGCTGGGTCCAGGGGCCCCTCCGGGCCCCGGGTCGGGTTCTCCAGCCCTGAGCCCCGTCCCCCAGCCTGCCGCTTTGCCAAAGGTCCGAGACGGGGTTCCGTCGTGCCCGGGGAGCCCCCTCGCTTGGCTGGGTTCAGGAGCTCCGTCCGGGGCCCTCAGGGGCCCCGGGAGGGTGGCCTCCCCACCCCGGGCTCCGTCCTCGGTCCTGCCGCGTGGCAGGGTGCCCGGGATGGGGTCCCGTGGGCCCGGGGAGGCGTCCGCTGCGCCTCTGGGCCCGGTAGCCCCAGCTGGGTCCAGGGGCCCCGGCTGGGTCCAGGGGCTGCTCCAGGCCCCGGGTCGGGTGCTCTAGCCCTGGGTCCCGTCCCACGGCCTGCCGCTATGCCAAAGGTCCGAGACAGGGTTCTGTCGTGCCCGGGGAGCCCCCACGCTTGGCTGGGGTCAGGAGCTCCGTCCGGGGCCCCTGAGGGCCCCGGGGAGGGCGGCCTCCCCACCCCGGGCTCCGTCCTCGTTCCTGCCGCATGGCAGGGTGCCCGGGACGTGGTCCGAAGGGCCCGGGGTGGCGTCCCCTGCGCCTCTTGGCCCGGTAGCCCCGGCTGGGTCCAGGGGCCCTGTCGGTCCCCGGGTCGGGTGCTCCGGCCCTGGGCCCCGTCCCCTGGCCTGCTGCCCACCAAGGGCCCAGGACAGGGGTCCATCGGTCCCATGCAGGCCTCCCCTGCTTGTCAAGGTGTCCACGGGCCCAGGGTCGGAGGGCCAGTCGGGTCCCCCTCGCAGCCTCCATGGCTGGTCGGCAGGGTGACCAGATGGCCTGGGCCAGCCAGGCCAGGCCAGGCCTCCCCTTCCCGCTGCTCCCGCGCAAGTCAGGCAGGGAGGCGAGGAGCAGCCCCGGGGAAGGAGCCTCCCGAGCGGCTGCCTCGGAGCGCCTGGCCACCCTCGCCGGACTGCAAGGGTGACTGGGCACGGCACCCTCCCAGGCCACCTGGGGGATGGGTCGTCCCGGGCCATCTGGTCACCTGGCTGCGCGACCAGATGGCCCTGCGGGCTGGGTGACCAGATGGCCCTGCAGGCCGGGTGACCAGATGGCCCTGCGGGCTGGGTGACCAGATGGCCGGCCTCCCGGCCGGCCGGGCTGACTCCAACTTTTGTCCTTCCCCCAGAGTTCTGTAGCCTCCACTACGTGGGGGCTTAATAGTCGAGAAAAATGGGCTCCCTGGGCGGGCCGTCGGGGCGAGGCCGTGGCCTGGGCTTAACCCTCCTTGGTTCCAGCCGAGGGTCCGGGTGCTGGGGACAGGGGTCCACCGGGGCCCGGGGGTCTCTCCCTGGCCTGGCTAGGGTTCGGAAGCTGGGCCCGGGCCTGGGGCTTGAGCTCCGTCCGGCGGGCCCCGGGGTGTGGGAGCCCCACCGTCCTGCAAGGCAGCCGAGGGTCTGGGCGTTCATTGGGGCCAAGGGAGGCTCTCCCCGGCCTGGCTAGGGTTCGGAAGCAGGGACCGGGCCCAGGGCTTGAGCTCTGTCCGGCAGGCCATGGGGTGCTGGAGCCCCCCCCATCCTGCAAGCCGGCCCAGGGTCCGGGTGCTGGGGACAGAGGGTCCACCGGGGCCCAGGGAGTCTCTCTCCAGCCTGGCTGGGTGTCAGAAGCAGGGACCGGGCCTGGGGCTTGAGCTCTGTCCGGCGGGCCCCGGGGTACGTGAGCCCCCATCCTGCAAGCCAGCCCAGAGTCTGGGCGCTGGGGACAGAGGGTCCATCGAGGCCCAGTGAGGCTCTCCCCGTCCTGGCCTAGGGTTCGGAAGCTGGGACTGGGACCGGGCCTGGGGCTTGAGCTCCGTCCGGCGGGCCCCGGGGTGCGGGAGCCCCACCGTCCTGCAAGCCAGCCGAGGCTCTGGGCATTCATCGGGGCCAAGGGAGGCTCTCCCGGCCTGGCTAGGGTTCAGAAGCAGGGACCGGGCCCAGGGCTTGAGCTCTGTCAGGCAGGCCATGGGGTGCTGGAGCCCCCCGTCCTGCAAGCCGGCCCGGGGTCTGGGTGCTGGGGACAGAGGGTCCACCGGGGCCCGGGAGGCTCACCCCCCATCCCCCCGGCCTGGCCGGGTGTTGGAAGCAGGGATCGGGCCCGGGGCTTGAGCTCCGTCCGGCAGGCCATGGGGTGCTGGAGCCCCCAGCGGAGGGTCCGGGTGCTGGGGACAGAGGGTCCACCGGGGCCCAGGGAGTCTCTCTCCAGCCTGGCTGGGTGTCAGAAGCAGGGACCGGGCCTGGGGCTTGAGCTCCGCCCGGCGGGCCCCGGGGAATGGGAGCCCCCGGTCCTGCAAGCCAGCCCAGAGTCCGGGTGCTGGGGACAGAGTTTCCATCGAGGCCCGGTGAGGCTCTCCCCGTCCTGGCCTAGGGTTCGGAAGCTGGGACTGGGTCCGGGCCCGGGGCTTGAGCTCCGTCCGGCGGGCCCTGGGGTGCGGGAGCCCCCCATCCTGCAAGCCAGGCCAGGGTCTGGGCGCTGGGCACGGGGGGTCCATCGGGGCCCGGGAGGCTCTCCCAGGCCTGGCCTAGTGTTGGGAAGCTGGGACTGGGACTGGGACCTGGGCCCAGGGCTTGAGCTCCGTCCGGCAGGCCCCGGGGTGCGGGAGACCCCCGTCCGGCAAGCAGGCCGAGTGTCGGGTGGCTGGGGACAGGAGTGGTTCCACCCGGGGCCCAGGAGTCTCTCTCCAGCCTGGCTGGGTGTCAGAAGCAGGGACCGGGCCTGGGGCTTGAGCTCCGTCCGGCGGGCCCCGGGGTACGGGAGCCCCCCGTCCTGCAAGCCGGCCGAGGGTCCAGGCGCTGGGCACGGGGGTCCATCGGGACCCGGGGAGGCTATCAGGGCGAAAGCTCGGGGCGGGCAGATTGGCATCCTTTCGGTCCCGGCCATCTGGTCGCATCTATCCCCTCGGCCATCTGGTTGCACGCAATGCTTTCCAATGGGGCGACCAGATGGCCGGACCGGCCTGGAAGTCCCGATGAGGGCTCATTTGCCTCCCCGATCCCAGCCAGGGCTCCAGGAGGTCGGGTACGTTCGCGCCTTGGGTCCCCTCTGTCACCCTGTGCGCACGGATTACAAGAAAGGGGGTGTTTTTCCTCCGGATTACTAGGGACAGGGTACTCCGGGACACCCCTCCCGGGACAGGAGGTTCCCAGCCGGGGACCAGATGGGCTGGGCCTGGGGACCACCTCCCCAGCGTCCGGGCTCCCTCCTCTGGCCCGCAGCGTGGCAAAGTGCCCGGGACGGGCTCCACGGGTCCTGGGCAGTCCTCCCCGGGAGTCTGGGCCCCGAGAGCTGCTGCGGGCCTCCCTGTTCCCAAGGCCCGGCCGGGGTCCCCGAGCCCCCGGGAAGCGGAGCCCCGAGCCCTGCAAGGGCAGGCGGGTCCCGATGAGGGCTCATTTGCCTCCCCGATCCCAGCCAGGGCTCCAGGAGGTCGGGTACGTTCGCGCCTTGGGTCCCCTCTGTCACCCTGTGCGCACGGTTGACAAGAAAGGGGGTGTTTTTCCTCCGGATTACTAGGGACAGGGTACTCCGGGACACCCCTCCCGGGACTGGAGGTTCCCAGCCGGGGACCAGCCGGGCTGGGCCCGGGGACCACCTCCCCAGCGTCCGGGGCTCCCTCCTCCGGCCCGCGGCGTGGCAAAGTGCCCGGGACGGGCTCCACGGGTCCTGGGCAGTCCTCCCCGGGGAGTCTGGGCCCCGAGAGCTGCTGCGGGCCTCCCTGTTCCCAAGGCCCGGCCGGGGTCCCCGAGCCCCCGGGAAGCGGAGCCCCCGAGCCCTGCAAGGGCAGGCGGGTCCCGATGAGGGCTCATTTGCCTCTCCGATCCCAGCCAGGGCTCCAGGAGGTCGGGTACGTTTGCGCCTTGGGTCCCCTCTGTCACCCTGTGCGCACGGTTGACAAGAAAGGGGGGTGTTTTCCTCCGGATTACTAGGGACAGGGTACTCCGGGACACCCCTCCCGGGACTGGAGGTTCCTAGCCGGGGACCAGCCGGGCTGGGCCCGGGGACCACCTCCCCAGCGTCCGGGGCTCCCTCCTCCGGCCCGCGGCGTGGCAAAGTGCCCGGGACGGGCTCCACGGGTCCTGGGCAGTCCTCCCCGGGGAGTCTGGGCCCCGAGAGCTGCTGCGGGCCTCCCTGTTCCCAAGGCCCGGCCGGGGTCCCCGAGCCCCCGGGAAGCGGAGCCCCCGAGCCCTGCAAGGGCAGGCGGGTCCCGATGAGGGCTCATTTGCCTCCCGATCCCAGCCAGGGCTCCAGGAGGTCGGGTACGTTTGCGCCTTGGGTCCCCTCTGTCACCCTGTGCGCACGGTTGACAAGAAAGGGGGTGTTTTTCCTCCGGATTACTAGGGACAGGGTACTCCGGGACACCCCTCCCGGGACTGGAGGTTCCCAGCCGGGGACCAGCCGGGCTGGGCCCGGGGACCACCTCCCCAGCGTCCGGGGCTCCCTCCTCCGGCCCGCGGCGTGGCAAAGTGCCCGGGACGGGCTCCACGGGTCCTGGGCAGTCCTCCCCGGGAGTCTGGGCCCCGAGAGCTGCTGCGGGCCTCCCTGTTCCCAAGGCCCGGCCGGGGTCCCCGAGCCCCCGGGAAGCGGAGCCCCGAGCCCTGCAAGGGCAGGCGGGTCCCGATGAGGGCTCATTTGCCTCCCCGATCCCAGCCAGGGCTCCAGGAGGTCGGGTACGTTCGCGCCTTGGGTCCCCTCTGTCACCCTGTGCGCACGGTTGACAAGAAAGGGGGGTGTTTTTCCTCCGGATTACTAGGGACAGGGTACTCCGGGACACCCCTCCCGGGACTGGAGGTTCCTAGCCGGGGACCAGCCGGGCTGGGCCCGGGGACCACCTCCCCAGCGTCCGGGGCTCCCTCCTCCGGCCCGCGGCGTGGCAAAGTGCCCGGGACGGGCTCCACGGGTCCTGGGCAGTCCTCCCCGGGGAGTCTGGGCCCCGAGAGCTGCTGCGGGCCTCCCTGTTCCCAAGGCCCGGCCGGGGTCCCCGAGCCCCCGGGAAGCGGAGCCCCCGAGCCCTGCAAGGGCAGGCGGGTCCCGATGAGGGCTCATTTGCCTCCCGATCCCAGCCAGGGCTCCAGGAGGTCGGGTACGTTTGCGCCTTGGGTCCCCTCTGTCACCCTGTGCGCACGGTTGACAAGAAAGGGGGTGTTTTTCCTCCGGATTACTAGGGACAGGGTACTCCGGGACACCCCTCCCGGGACTGGAGGTTCCCAGCCGGGGACCAGCCGGGCTGGGCCCGGGGACCACCTCCCCAGCGTCCGGGGCTCCCTCCTCCGGCCCGCGGCGTGGCAAAGTGCCCGGGACGGGCTCCACGGGTCCTGGGCAGTCCTCCCCCGGGAGTCTGGGCCCCGAGAGCTGCTGCGGGCCTCCCTGTTCCCAAGGCCCGGCCGGGGTCCCCGAGCCCCCGGGAAGCGGAGCCCCCGAGCCCTGCAAGGGCAGGCGGGTCCCGATGAGGGCTCATTTGCCTCCCCGATCCCAGCCAGGGCTCCAGGAGGTCGGGTACGTTCGCGCCTTGGGTCCCCTCTGTCACCCTGTGCGCACGGTTGACAAGAAAGGGGGGGTGTTTTTCCTCCGGATTACTAGGGACAGGGTACTCCGGGACACCCCTCCCGGGACTGGAGGTTCCCAGCCGGGGACCAGCCGGGCTGGGCCCGGGGACCACCTCCCCAGCGTCCGGGGCTCCCTCCTCCGGCCCGCGGCGTGACAAAGTGCCCGGGACGGGCTCCACGGGTCCTGGGCAGTCCTCCCCCGGGGAGTCTGGGCCCCGAGAGCTGCTGCGGGCCTCCCTGTTCCCAAGGCCCGGCCGGGGTCCCCGAGCCCCCGGGAAGCAGAGCCCCCGAGCCCTGCAAGGGCAGGCGGGTCCCGATGAGGGCTCATTTGCCTCCCCGATCCCAGCCAGGGCTCCAGGAGGTCGGGTACGTTCGCGCCTTGGGTCCCCTCTGTCACCCTGTGCGCACGGTTGACAAGAAAGGGGGGTGTTTTTCCTCCGGATTACTAGGGACAGGGTACTCCGGGACACCCCTCCCGGGACTGGAGGTTCCCAGCCGGGGACCAGCCGGGCTGGGCCCGGGGACCACCTCCCCAGCGTCCGGGGCTCCCTCCTCCGGCCCGCGGCGTGGCAAAGTGCCCGGGACGGGCTCCACGGGTCCTGGGCAGTCCTCCCCCGGGGAGTCTGGGCCCCGAGAGCTGCTGCGGGCCTCCCTGTTCCCAAGGCCCGGCCGGGGTCCCCGAGCCCCCGGGAAGCGGAGCCCCGAGCCCTGCAAGGGCAGGCTCCCCTGGCTTGGCTGGGTTCAGGAGCTATGTCCGGGGCCGCGGGGAGGGTGGCCTCCCCACCCCGGGCTCCGTCCTAGGTCCTGCCGCATGGCAGGGTGCCCGGGACGGGGTCCCGTGGGACCGGGGAGGCTTCCCCTGCGCCCCTGGGCCCGGGAGCCCCGGCTGGGTCCAGGGGCCCCTCTGGGCCCCGGGTCGGGTGCTCCAGCCCTGGGCCCCGTCCCCCGGCCTGCTGCTATGCCAAAGGTCCGAGACGGGGTTCCATCGTGCCTGGGGAGCCCCCTGGCTTGGCTGGGTTCAGGAGCTCCGTCCGGGGCCCCAGGGAGGGTGGCCTCCCCACCCCGGGCTCCGTCCTAGGTCCTGCCGCATGGCAGGGTGCCCGGGACGGTGTCCCGTGGGACCGGGGAGGCTTCCCCTGCGCCCCTGGGCCCGGGAGCCCCGGCTGGGTCCAGGGGCCCCTCTGGGCCCCGGGTCGGGTGCTCCAGCCCAGGGCCCCGTCCCCGGTCTGCTGCTATGCCAAAGGTCCGAGACGGGGTTCCGTCGTGCCTGGGGAGCCCCCCTGGCTTGGCTGGGTTCAGGAGCTCCGTCCGGGGCCCCGGGAGGGTGGCCTCCCACCCCGGGCTCCGTCCTCGGTCCTGCCGCGTGGCAGGATGCCCGGGTGGCTTCCCCTGCGCCCCTGGGCCCGGGAGCCCCGGCTGGGTCCAGGGGCCCCGGCTGGGTCCAGGGGCCCCGTCGGTCCCCGGGTCGGGTGCTCCGGCCCTGGGCCCCGTCCTCCGGCCTGCTGCTCCACCAAGGGCCCAGGACAGGGGTCCGTTGGTCCCGTGCAGGCCTCCCCTGCTTGTGAAGGTGTCCGCGGGCCCCGGGTCGGAGGGCCTGTCGGGTCCCCCTCGCAGCCTCCATGGCTGGGGCCCAGCTGGGGCCCTGGGCCTCCGGCCCCCATGCCCCGGCGCCCGCTCACTCTTTCGTTGGGGGCACAGAGCAACCAGATGGCTCCCCTTTCCCCTCGGCCATCTGGTCGCCCCTTTCCCCTCGGCCATCTGGTCTCCCACAATGCTTTCCTATGGGGCGACTCAGATGGCCGGGCTTCCCTGGAAGTCCCGATGAGGGCTCATTTGCCTCCCCGATCCCAGCCAGGGCTCCAGGAGGTCGGGTACGTTCGCGCCTTGGGTCCCCCTGTCACCCTGTGCGCACGGATTACAAGAAAGGGGGGTGTTTTTCCTCCGGATTACTAGGGACAGGGTACTCCGGGACACCCCTCCCAGGCGGGAGGTTCACAGCCGTCGACCAGATGGGCTGGGCCCGGACAACACCGCCCCAGCGGCCATCCCTGGGGCCTCCCTGGGGCTTGAGCTCCGTCCGGCGGGCCATGGGGTGCGGGAGCCCCACCATCATGCAAGCCAGCCGAGGGTCTGGGCGTTCATCGGGGCCAAGGGAGGCTCTATCCGGCCTGGCTAGGGTTCGGAAGCAGGGACCGGGCCCAGGGCTTGAGCTCTGTCCGGCAGGCCATGGGGTGCTGGAGCCCCCCGTCCTGCAAGCCGGCCCAGGGTCTGGGTGCTGGGGACAGAGGGTCCATCGGGGCCCGGGGAGGCTCCCCCGGCCTGGCTGGGTGTTGAAAGCAGGGACCGGGCCCGGGGCTTGAGCTCCGTCCGGCGGGCCATGGGGTGCGGGAGCCCCCCCGTCCTGCAAGCCAGCCGAGGGTCTGGGTGCTGGGGACCTGGGTCCACCGGGGCCCGGGGAGGCTCTCTCCAGCCTGGCTGGGTGTCAGAAGCAGGGACAGGGCCTGGGGCTCGAGCTCCGTCCGGCGGGCCCCGGGGTGCGGGAGCCCCCGTACTGCAAGCCAGCCGAGGGTCCGGGCGCTGGGGACGGGGGTCCACCGGGGCCCAGGGAGGCTCTCTCCAGCCTGGCTGGGTGTCAGAAGCAGGGACCGGGCCTGGGGCTTGAGCTCCGTCCGGCGGGGCCCGGGGTATGGGAGCCCCCATCCTGCAAGCCAGCCCAGGGTCCGGGCGCTGGGCACGGGGGTCAATCGGGACCCGGGGAGGCTCTCCCAGGCCTGGCATAGTGTTCGGAAGCTGGGACTGGGACTGGGACCTGGGCCTGGGGCTTGAGCTCCGTCTGGCAGGCCCTGGGGTGCGGGAGCCCCCGTCCGGCAAGCAGGCCGAGTGTCCGGTGGCTGGGGACAGGAGTGGTTCCACCCGAGGCCCGGGGAGGCTCTCCCCGGCCTGGCTAGGGTTCGGAAGCTGGGACCGGGCCGGGGCTCGTGCTCTGTCCGGCGGGCCCCGGGTGCGGGAGCTCCCCCGTACTGCAAGCCAGCCGAGGCTCCGGGCGCTGGGGACGGGGAGGTCCACCGGGGCCCAGGGAGGCTCTCTCCAGCCTGGCTGGGTGTCAGAAGCAGGGACAGGGCCTGGGGCTTGAGCTCCGTCCGGCGGGGCCCGGTGTACGGGAGCCCCCCATCCTGCAAGCCAGCCCAGGGTCCGGGCGCTGGGCACGGGGGTCCATCGGGGCCCGGGGAGGCTCTCCCAGGCCTGGCATAGTGTTCGGAAGCTGGGACTGGGACCTGGGCCTGGGGCTTGAGCTCCGTCTGGCAGGCCCTGGGGTGCGGGAGCCCTCCGTCCGGCAAGCGGGCCGAGTGTCCGGTGGCTGGGGACAGGAGTGGTTCCACCCGAGGCCCGGGGAGGCTCTCCCGGCCTGGCTAGGGTTCGGAAGCTGGGACCGGGCCCGGGGCTCGTGCTCCGTCCGGCGGGCCCCGGGGTGCGGGAGCTCCCCGTACTGCAAGCCAGCCGAGGCTCCGGGCGCTGGGGACGGGGGGTCCACCGGGGCCCAGGGAGGCTCTCTCCAGCCTGGCTGGGTGTCAGAAGCAGGGACAGGGCCTGGGGCTTGAGCTCCGTCCGGCGGGGCCCGGGGTACGGGAGCCCCCCATCCTGCAAGCCAGCCCAGGGTCCGGGCGCTGGGCACGGGGGTCCATCGGGGCCCGGGGAGGCTCTCCCAGGCCTGGCATAGTGTTCGGAAGCTGGGACTGGGACCTGGGCCTGGGGCTTGAGCTCCGTCTGGCAGGCCCTGGGGTGCCATACCCACTCACTCACCCATGCAGCCTTTTAACACAGCAACCCACTTACCCATACAAACACCACACACTCACTCACACACCCACACAACCACTTACATACCCATTCATACATCCATACAACCACTCACACATTCTCTCACTCACCCATACACCCAAACACTTACTCTACAAAACAACCACTCACACACCAACTCACTTAACCAAAATAGGAAACTGGCTCTCTATATAGTGTACTAAATGAAGTACACTGCGCAGAGAGTCCAGTGAGTCCCTTATTGGTTTACAGAGGCAAAAGTAGATAATACTAATGATCTATTTGTGGTGATGTGGGGGAGCAGTTAGGCTTATCAGAGGGTATTGCTAAGCATTTGTTGAGGAGCATTCTTAACCTTCCAGAGAGCGCTCTTCACCTCCCTCAACTGCTGGACTTGGGAATTGTTCCTATAAATCAACTTCTCTTGCGTCGCCCTATCTTGACGGGCATAGACTGTGGTCCATAGATGAACTAAAATCCTACAGATTTGCGATTAGGGCTCTTTTTAAATTTCAAGGTTAAGAGAAGATCACTTGGTTCGCTTGTATAAAAGCCACATTGTACGACATAGGCTTGCCTGTGCTCTAGGAAACCCATGCCACGGCAAAACAAGTCTCTCGCTCCCTGGTCAAAGAACGACTGTAAAAGATTTTGTGGCTGAGGAATCTGAAAGGTGTTAAAGCGGGGAGTCTCAAAGACTACATTTTAGACATAAGCTCTCTCCCACATATGAATCTTTTTGGGATATTCTCCCAGGTTCCATTCCCCTGCAACTCTTCTTAAAATGGAGGCTTCTGTATAAACTAGGGCGTGCAGTATTGTGCTCTAATGTGTGTCCGGCATGCAAGTCAGCGGAAGAAACTCTGCATCACTTTGCCTTTTTCTGTTCAGCCTCCGATATACCACGAAAGCAATGGCTGAGGCCTCTGTGTAACCTTTTGGGCTTTCGCCACCATGTTCATGTACTACGCAACTTACGATCGGACACAAGAGAGGTAATTGTTGCTGGGGTGACAAAATATCTGTACGCTGCCTTCATTACCGGCATGCTCAATGGCAAGTCCCGAAGCAATGATGCCTTCGTACAATATTTATATTCTAGATGATGCTCTTTCTCCCTTGAAATCTCCCCTCTATTTTTTATTTCTCTTTTCATTTCTTTTCTTCCTTTTCCTTCTGTGAATGTGGGATGAGGTTTTATCAGATTGGTGTTTTATGAGATGTTGAATATATTGATATCTATTTATTTGTTTTTATCTGGTTACTTGTTGTACTGTGTTTTATGGATCTTTGCATCTGTAATAAACAATTTATACGAATACGAAAAGCATTTGTTGTACTCACAGAGGAAATAAATGAGACACACACTCTAGGATAAATCCAAAACCAATTCATAAAAATAGTTTCAATTTTTATGTAATTTTTGTCAAGACTGAGAACTTTGATTTACAGTAAGTACTTTTAAAGTTACGATTTTTCAGAGTTCGCTAAATATATCACTTTTGTGTGCAATTACGCACAATTGAAGTCATTGGGGAAAAGGGAGAAAATGCATGTAAAATCAGGCAATGCTTTCACGAAGTTCACCTTCTTGTTTAAGGTCGATAGCAGGACAAGGTCCAATGTTCCAGCAGCAGAAGATCGTGAGCAGCATGGATTCGTCCGGGAGCAGGGTGCTAAGGGTGTTGGTAGCTGGTGTGCTACGACGAAGGGGACCACTTGAAAACCCACTGCACAGGAGGACTTAAAGGTAAGTCTGGGGGTCCCACTCAAGGGAGAAGGTTGCAAGGGTCTTAGTACTCTTCATCTCGCTGTTTGCTGAAGGGGTTCCTTTACCACAGGTATTGGTACAGTGTGGCTCCGGTAGGTGCTGCTGTCTCCAAACTTGGTGGGGAGACAGATCTGACCCTCCAGAGCTGATGTACCTCTTCTGGTTTGGGTTCTATGCCAAAATTGCAGGGGAGCAGCAAGTTGACAAACCAGACTTAGCGGGATTGGTGCCTGCGGTGTGCAGGGGAGAGATACCTTCACTCAAGGGGACTTTTTCTGCAATTTATTGAAGGCTGAAAGAGCTCCGTGGTTCTTGGAGTCTTCACAGGTTCAGGACGAGTTTGCACAACCATGATTGTCGAGTCCTTGAGGCAGCAGGTAGGGTTTGGCACCAATTTTCTCTGCAGTAGGGTTTAGTTCTCAGGCAGCAGCTCTTCTTTGTCCATCTCTTTGTCTTGACCATCAAATCTAAGGTTCAAGATCTAGGGATGCCACCTAAATTCTAAATTTAGGGGCGTTAAAGAGGGAGACAGGTAGTAGCCAATGGGCTGCCTACCTTTTAGGTCTACACCCTCTAAGTGACCACTTCCTGTGGGAAGGGCACTACCCTACCCCTGTTAGGTTGTTTTCCCACCATCTCAAAATGGTAGATTTTCAAAAGAGGGGTCCACATTACCTGCCACACCTTAGGGGTGATGCAGGCTAAATGTGGGCACTCCACCTCATCTAACTAATTTCCCTGCCTGTCTTCCTGCCAAATGTTGAGCAGAACAGGGGGGTTGGCATCCCCCACTATTTGGGGAAGCCTGGGCTGCACTTCAAAGGTGGCATCACCTTTGAAGCTTCCCACTCTGGTAGGCCATTCTGGCCTGGAGGAGGTGTGAAGCACCTCTGCCCAGATCAGGCTTTGTTTCTGGCCTCTGAGAGCAGGGAATCTCACCCAATGAGGTCAGAAACATGTCTTGTGGTGGTAGGATGGGTATGGCTAGTCAGAGACCACACCCGTGCTTGGTAGGTTTTCAGGGGACCCTCTAAAGGGTCTCCTGTGTGCATCTATTAATAAATCCACTACTGGCATCAGTGAGAATTTATTAAGATAAGATATTTGGTACCAAACATCTTAGGGTACAGTGAAGCTATCATGGAGCTAGGAAACTCATAATTACAAGTATCCAGCCCATGTGCTCTCTATGGCGTCCCTGTGCACTTACAATATCCAAGAATGGCTCAGATATTGCAGAGCCATATCTGCTCATGCAGCTATGTCCACACATGGGATGTAGTTCACCCTGCCTTAGGGTTGTGAGGCCTACAGGTGGTTTACCTACATCTCATGCAGTGTATGAGGGCATGGCACACAGGGCTGTGTGCCATGTTCACTCTTTTTCTCTGCACCAAGACATGCAGCCTGCAGTAGCAATGTGCATGGCCGTGGTGAAGGGGTTTCTGGGGTGGCAAAATTTGTGCTGCAGCCCCAGTGGACCCTCTTCAGTACACATGCCCTAGGTATGAGGGGTACCATTTACTAGGGACTTACAGGGGTGACTGAAATTGTGCCAATCGTGGTATAGTTTTGGGAAAGAGATCTGGCACTGGGAACCTGGTTAGCAGGGACCCAGTGCACTTACAGTTTAAAATCACATCAGGCATCAAGCAAAAAGTGGTGGCTAACCATGTCAAAGGAGGCACTTTCCTACACCCAAATAAACAGCCACTCACTCACCCACACAGCCACGTACACAGCCAGTCACTCACTCAAATAGCCACTCAGACTCCCACTCACTCACTCATACAGTCACTTACACACCCACTCAACCAGCCATACAGCCACAAACTCACCCATACAGCCACTGACACACCTACTCGCTCACCATTAGAGTCACTCACACAACTGCTAAGTCACCCACACAGCTACTCACACACCCACACATACTCCCATATAGCCACTCACACACCCACTCACTCTTCTGTACACTCACTTAGACACCCACTCACACATGGATACACACAGTCATACAGCCACTCACATAATCTATATTAAAAAATGAAATCACTCATTAGTAGTACAGAAATTATACTATTTTAACTTTTGTAGTACCTTGGTATATGTTTAACAATCATAGACTTTTAGAAAACACTAACACTCACTAGATGATGTGATCAGTGATATCATATGAGATGTCATCAGTGATGCCATCAGTGATGTTACTGACCATGTCATGAGTGATGTTATATGTGAGGTCATAAGCAGTGCATTGCGCTTGTAAGTTATAGTTAGCTCAGCAAACTATAACTTCTGAATTTCATTGGTTGTGCAGAAGTGAAATCTGAACCTAACTATAACGTCCATGTAGCTTTTGTTTTTTTTTCAGTGAATTTCAAAGTTTAAAAAAAATCTATTTCCTAACTATAACATCACTGTAACCTTTGGTTTTTTCAGTGAATTGCTAAGGTTTTTTAAATTCTAGTTCCTAGCTAAAATGTCCCTATAACCATAGATTTTTTAAGTGAATTTCTAAGGTTTTTATATTTTACTTCCTAAGCATAACCTGTAACCTTTGAGAGTGAGTATTTGAGTGAGTGCATGAGTGTCTAAATGGGCCTGGGAGTGGCTGCATAAGTGTCTCACTGGATGTGTGAGTGGGTACATGAGTGTCTGGGTCTGTTAGTGGGTGCGTGACTGTCTGAATGGGTGTCTGAGTGGGTGCATGAGTGTCTGAATGAGTGTCTGAATGGGTCTGCGAATGGGTATGAGCATGTCTGAGTGGGTTTTCAAGTGCCTCCATGTGTGTGTGAGTCAACCTATGAGTGAGTGCATGAGTGTCTGAGTGTGTCTGTGAGTGTGTGCATGAGTATCTGAGTGACTGTCTGAGTGGGTTTGTGAGTGCCTCAATGAGTGTGTGAGTCAGTATGTGAGTGAGTGCATGAATGTCTGATTGGGTCTTTGAGTGGGTGTGTAAGTCTCTGAGTGGATATCTGAGTGGTTGCATAAGTGTCAGAGTGGGTGCATGAGTGTCTAAGTGGGACTGTGAGTAGGTGTCAGAGTGTCTGAATGGGTTTGTAACTGACTCCATAAATGTGTGAGTCAGTCTTTGAGTGAGTACATGAGTGTCTGAGTGGGTCTGTAAGTGGGTGCATGAGTCTCTGAGTGACTCTGTGAGTGGTTATGTAAATCTGTGAGTGGGTATGTGAGTTAGTACAAGAGTCTGTGAGTGGGTCTGTGATTGAGTTCATGAGTCTCTGAGTAGGTCTGTGAGTGAGGGTATGAGTCCCCGAGTGGGTCTGTGAGTAGGTGCATGAGACTCTGAGTGGGTCTGTGAGTGTGTGTGTGTGTCTAAGTGGGTCTATGAGTGGGTGCAGGAATGTGTCAGTTAGTCTGTGAGTGGATGCATGAGTGTCTGAGTGTGTCTGTGAGTGAGTGCATGAGTCTCTGAGTGGGTCTGTGAGTGGGTGCATGAGTCTGAATGGGTCTGTGAGTGGGTGTATGAGTATCTGAGTAGAACTGTGAGTGGGTGCATGAGGGTCTGAGTGGGTCTGTGAGTGGGTGCATGAGTCTCTGAGTGGGTTTGTGAGTGGGTATATGAGTGTCTCATTGGGTCTATGAGTGTGTGCATGAGTGTCTGAATGTTCTATGTTTTGCCCTCTTCTGCTTTGTTTTGTCTTTTCTGCTTGTTTTTCTGCCCTCTGTTTTGCCTTTCCTGCTCATTTTTCTACTCTTTTCTAATAGTTTGCTGCTCTCTGTTTTGCCTTTTCTGCTTATTATTTTGCTCTCTCTTTTGCCTTTCCTGGTCATTTTTCTGGTCTCTGTTTTGTCTTTCCTGCTAATTTTTCTGCCCTCTGCTTCTCCACTTGAAAGCCACGGGAACCAGCACCTCCCTGAGGCTCTACTGATATTAAGGAGGGGGGCCACAGGGACTGTACTCCATTTAGCTCCAAGCACCCTGGGGATCACCACCTTACTGGGGCTTTAATTTTACTAAAAGAATGGGGCCGAATGGACCCCCCTCCTGGGGCTTTCATATGCCCCGGGACTACGACCTTCCTGGGGAAAACTTAATAATATGCGGGGGGACATGAACCCTCCGGGCCCAGGTGACCACCACCTTCCCGTGGCCAGATACTTTCATTAAAGTGGGAGTGGGGCCATGTGCCCCACACCTGGGCCTAAGTCGGCCCTAGGGACCCAATCCCCTGATGCCTGGCCATAAACAAATGGGGGAGGGGAGCCATGCGACCTCCTCCCAGGTCCAATTTTGGCTCTGGGGACCCCATCACCCCGGCCTGGCCTTGAATTTTTGGGTGCCCTGGAGCCCACCCAAGGCACCCAGTCAGCATCACTGGGGGCCAGCAGGGGAGCATGAATGCCCCCACAGTCCCTGGGGGCTCCCCGACTCCTGTGCGAGCCATCATTGCTCTCACAGACTGTCTGTGAGAGCAATCATTTTGTCTGTTTCCCTGTCCGCTTGACAGTGAGTTGGGAAACAGATAAAACCTCTGCTTCCAGCAAGCGGGAGAGGTTTAACAGCTCCCGCACGCAGGAAGCAGAGTGTTGCTCTGACTTGACAGGCACGCAGGAAGCAGGGTGTTTGCTCTGACTTGGCGGAAGCTGTCCCCGGGGCCAAGAATGGCCCGGGAGGAGGACCATGCGGCCCCCCCTCCCTGTAAAAAATAAAGCCCCAGGTAGGTTATGGTCACTAGGGCTCAATCAGCCCCAGGAGGGGGGTATACGCAGCCCCCCCTCCATTTATTAATTAAAGCCTCGGGGAGATGGCTGTGCCAAGGGCACATTTGAGCCTATGGCGGGGGTCCGCACGGCCCCCTCCAATATTTAAATATAGCCCTGGGGAGGTGGTGGTCCCTGGGGCTCAAAGAGCCTCAGGAGGGGGGCCCATTCACCCCCTCCTTTTTAAATAAAATTCCCCTGGTACCTGGCCCACCAGAGGGCCCTTTTCAAAACAAGCACGGAGCCCACACTTTTTTTGCCACAAATTTGAGAATTTCCCAACAAATTATTTTTAAAGAAAATTCTTTTTTGACCTGGCAGGGTCCCCCTGGGACCCCATGACTAAGTTTAGGGGGTCAGGGTATTCCCACCCTGCTCCCTTTTCTTTTTTTACATTTTGTTTGGGACTCAGCTGAAACCAAGTCCCAAGATGGCTGCCAACACTTCCTGGTTGAAGTGTTGGCAGCCTATCAGAGCTCGGTAGATCTCTTCACAAGCTCTTTATTTTTCGCGAATTAGCTGCGTCATTGATATACAAATTTGGATTTCCTTTAATTTCTTATGTATATGAGAAAGTGATTGACAGATTTCACAAACAACTGCTAGAGTGGAGAGATGACAGTTTGTTGAGTTGGGATGAATGGTAATTCCTGAGAGAGGAGAACCCCAAAATACCAGTGTTTTATCTCATCCCCAAAATCCACAAAAACAAAACTAGACCACCAGGGAGACCGATAGTAGCATCCATTGACAGCCTGTTAGAGAACACCTCAACCTACATTGATAGTTTTCTGCAGCCCCTTGTCAGCAACCTCCCGTCTCACGTCAAAGATACTACTGAATTACTGAAAATTATGTTTGACTTGACATGGGAGGATGATATGCTCATGATGACGCTTCATGTAACTTCCCTGTACACAAGCATTTGACACAGAGACGGCCTGAAGGCAACACAACATTTTTTTGTGAGCCAGAGCTATCAAATACTATAAACACAATGCAATGATCTTACAAATGATGGAATGGTGTTTGCAATATAACATCTGTTGGTTCAATGGTGAACTGTACAAACAGCTACAGGGGACTTCCATGGGCACCTGCTTCACCTCCAGTTTTTCTAATTTGCATATGGGCTGCTGGGAGGAGCAGGTGCTACATGGACCTGATTTACGAGACTGGATAGAACCCCTGGTGCTATGGGTACGTTATATTGATGACGTGTTTGTGCTGTGGAAGGGGGGTGATGTTACGGCTAAGGCATTTGCAGAGAAAATCAATTCTAACACTCTGAACCTCAAATTCACTAGTGAAATCATTAACAAAGTGATAACCTTCCTAGATGTACAGATCACAGTACAGGATTCGAGACTAATCACCAATGTGTATAGAAAACCCACAGCAGGGAATAGTATACTGCATGCCAGTAGTTTCCATCCTTATACTTTAAAACGCAGCATCCCTAATGGAGAATTACTAAGGGCAAGACGAATCTGTAGCACTGAAGGTAGTTACAACCAAACACTGAGCAGCATGGTATCTAGGCTACAACAGAGGGGGTACAATACATCTATACTCGATGAGGCACAGAAGAAGGCATCACAAACAAGGAGGGAGGCTATTCTCTTTTCAGAAGAAGTATCCAATACATCAAAGGTTAAGGAAACTGAAAGGGAAGAAACCAGATTCATAACGACCTATAATGACAAACATCAGAAAAGCATTAGCAAAACATTGGCATCTCATTCAGAATGACCCCCTCATAGGGAAGGATTTCCCCAAGAAACCACAGGTAACATACAGGAAGGCAAGGTCCATGCGAGATCTGTTAGTGAAGAATGAAGTTGTTACTACAGGACAAACATGGTTACAACCACAGAAAGTTTCAAGAAATGCAACAAGTGCAAAGCCTGTGAGAATGGTATGAATCTAGTGGAATTAAAAACCCCACTGGGAAAAATATTGAGAGTAAAACAACATTTGACGCACAAAACAGATTTTGCAGTGTATACCCTAAAGTGCCCGTGTTCTAAATACTATGTGGGCAGCACTATGCTGCCAGTCCACAGGCGTATTCTACAGCACTTGAGAGCAATCAAAAATAATGACACAAGCTATCCCGTAGCACGACATTTCCACAAAATTCATGGCAGAGACCATAAGCTACTCAAATATAGTGTTATCGACAGTGTGCAGAAAAGAAAGAGGGATGGAGATAGAGAGAAAGAGCACAGGAGGTTAGAATCGGGGTACATTCTTGAAATAGACTGTAAGGAGCCGTTAGGCCTGAACATTGATGATGAGCTCTTTGTGCATCTCTAGACCGTCTTGCTGCAAGTTCCATGATCATGTAGTTTTAAAAATATTGTTTATCATTTTAGTTTTTTGTTTTTTAAGTTCAAGAAACATTTTAATAAAAATTGTATGTTATGTGTTTGTTCACAGGTGGACTTTCTACTAGAGAAACAGTAAGGGGTTTCCAGGTAGTGATTCCCACCCTAGTTGAGAGCAGCGAGAATAAGCAAGTAGACTGAAAAACCAGCGGAGTCAAGTTTGAAATTTTGTTTACTTCTCCTGAGTTTGAGAAGGCCCACAGGGACATTATGAATTTATAGATACTTAGACACCAAGACTTGCCCACTAGGGCTAGATGAACTTTCTATGTCTATTTACCACTTTTTGAGCTGTATTTAATTTAAAAGATATTATATTATTTTTTTATTCGATTCCTTTGCCTTCTCATATGAATGGTTCTTTCTGTACAGGACTCTAAAATGCATTTATCATTGACATGCAGATCGAAGTGTACAGATTCAGTGTGCTAATGTCAAAAATAACATACCGTAGGTTAGATAATTATGAAATATTTATTTGATTATATGAACTGGAGTAATTACATTATGTAATGTTGTACAACAATAGTATGAATTCTATGCACATTGAATTTTGCCTGGTTTAAACTCCGCTCCAAAATGGCTGCCCTAGGCACTGCTTTAACTTGTGTCCTCCGTTTATGTTTATCACCTTTATGGATTGTATTGAAGCACAAAATGTATTTAAAAAATGGTTGTGAGAACATGGTCAGCGTCATGACCAAGGTGCATGGTATGCACTGAAAAACATTGGTCGTTTGTGCTACTGCCGTAGAAAAAAATTAAATCACCTTGTAACTGCATTGGAGTGCTGTGGGTCCATTTATTGTTGTGTTGGAACCGTATTGTTTTATATATATATATATATATATATATATATATATATATATATATATATATATCCCAAACCGCACCAATAACGCACGCTCTCAGTAACAAAAGAACTCAGTTGAAATGAATGCCACAGGTTGTTTAATCCACAACGCGTTTCAGGGCAAGAAACCCCTTGTTCACGTGAAACGTGCACATACACTGGGTAACTGATAAAGCATTCAGTGAAAACATAAACAGTAACAAAGGACTCTTAGGATCATTTTGCATCTGATTCAAAACGGCAGACATGCTGGAAAGGTGTAAACCAAACAAGAATGCACGTAAATTATAAGTAAAATAACAAATACAGCCATGATCAGTATCTAATGGTTCAATCTACACAAAAGATACTATACAAATAAATATGCAGCAAGGTGTGAGGGAAAACATGTGGCATGGAGTAAGATAGATGTATCTCCGATGCGAAATACATGACATGTGCTGCTAACCCCAGCGCCCAAAACATGCACTGTTGAGTTCTGTGACGCGGCGCGTTTCACTCTAATGATAATATAATACACATCATGTGCTATAAGATATAGATCAACATCTTAGCGACAGAAGTGTCATACTACATGACGATAAAGGGCAAGTGCCCTTAGGAAGGAGGAGGACATCAATGCCAACAACCAACACCTTATCACTGACTTATTGGTGCGGTTTGGGATATTGTTTTACCGGCATGCTCCGCCGGTGAGCGCGCCACTTCTCACGGGTCCACCGGCAGTCGGAAGGAGCAAATACTTTGGGAATATATATATATATATATATATATATATATAATCTACTGGCGGTCGCCAGTAGATAGTTATAGTTAGGACCTATTTTCCATAGGAAATCCACAACATTCTATTTGAAATAACTTTGGCGCCGGTTGACGAATCTTCGCAAAATTTTCAAAACTTATGGCCCGCTCCGGTCCGCTCCTATCCTGAAAGTCTCGGGGTGATTCATAAAGTGGGGGCCGAGAAAAAAGGGAGGTCCCAAAACGTGTTTTCCCCATGCAATTTTCAATAGGAACCTTTAGTCGCAGCTACAGCCCGAACTGCTGAACGGAATTACACCAAATTTGGCAAAAAGGTAGCCCTTGGTTCAGAGTCGTGCCTTTTGGTTAAATGGTGTAAATCCGTTCAGTAGTTCCTGAGAAATTTGAAAAAGAAAACACATATATATCTGGGCGGAGCCTAACCACACATGTCATCGTGAGATCTGATTGGCTGTCAGCACTTCATCCTGGAATTGCTGGCAGCCATCTTGGGACCAATATAAATGATAGTACCCCATTGAAATGCATTGTAGTGAATCGAAGATTTTGAGGGTTACCAAAAGGAGAACTATAAAGGGTGATAACAGACTTTAGTTACATTAGAATTCATTTGTTGATGGTACCATACTAATTTCAGGAATTGTGGTGTGTTCTAAGGTGATTTTACCCTGTGAAAAACCTTCTGCTGGGATATCATGAATCATGTTTGAGAGACAACTATTTTCACATGCTTGTCCCATACAGTTTTGGAAGGTGCTCCAGAAGCTAAAATGAGAGCATATTTTCTGTAAATTCACTTTATCTTTCTCAGTCATGTGAGAATGAAGTCTGACATTCTCAGTAAAACATGTACATCCAACAAGGGCAGAGACTGTCAGTTGATTCCTTTGTGTTCTACTGCAGCTTCCCAGAGTGTTCTAAAGAACAACTAGAGCGCTAACAGTCTTACTTATGACAAAATTATGGCACACCTGAAGCCATCTTGATTGGAATAAACTGGTAACTCTTAAAACATTTAATTTTAAAAGGAACAAAATGAGGGGTTCATTTTGTCATAGAAATTATGGTTAGTGCTGTAGAAAGAAAAATTAGGACATGTTTTAAGTGAGATCTCAAATATCTTCCTGTTATATTTCAACAGGAGCAGCCTGTCAGTTGATGCCTTTATGTTCTACTGCAGCTTCCCAGAGTGTTCTAAAGAACAACTAGAGCGCTAACAGTCTTACTTATGACAAAATTATGGCACACCTGAAGCCATCTTGATTGGAATAAACTGGTAACTCTTAAAACATTTAATTTTAAAAGGAACAAAATGAGAGGTTCATTTTGTCATAGAAATTATGGTTAGTGCTGTAGAAAGAAAAATTAGGACATGTTTTAAGTGAGATCTCAAATATCTTCCTGTTATATTTCAACAGGAGCAGCCTGTCAGTTGATGCCTTTGTGTTCTACTGCAGCTTCCCAGAGTGCTCTAAAGAACAACTAGAGAGCTAACAGTCTTACTTATGACAAAAGTATGGCACACCTGAAGCCATCTTGATTGGAATAAACTGGTAACACTTAAAACATTTAATTTAAAAAGGAACAAAATGATGGGGTTCATTTTGTCATAGAAATTATGGTTAGTGCTGTAGAAAGAAAAATTAGGATATGTTTCAAGTGTGATCTCAAATATCTTCCTGTTATATTTCAGCAGGAGCAGCCTGTCAGTTGATGCCTTTGTGTTCTACTGCAGCTTCCCAGAGTGTTCTAAAGAACAACTAGAGCGCTAACAGTCTTACTTATGACAAAAGTATGGCACACCTGAAGCCGTCTTGATTGGAATAAACTGGTAACACTTAAAACATTTAATTTAAAAAGGAACAAAATGAGGGGGTTCATTTTGCCATAGAAATTATGGTTAGTGCTGCAGAAAGAAAATTTAGGGCATGTTTTAAGTGAGATCTCAAATCCTCTTCTATATCATTAGAAAATTCTGACATGCAGACTGAAACAATCACTTTCAATACCAGCAGTAGACTTCCAGTTAACTCCCTGGTGAGCAGTAGCTTTACTACAGTGATCTAATGAACAACTAGAGTGCTAACATTCTGAATTTATGGCAAATGTGTGACACATCTGAATGCCTTCTTGATGGAATCAAAGTAAAAACTGAAAGCATTTCCTACTGAGGAGACTGCAGTAGATGACGAAATTAGGAAACTTCATAACAAATAAGTCTCCCAAGATGGCCACCAGAGAAAAAAGAGCCCAAATGTAGCACAAATAACACCCAGATGTAGCCCACATATAGCCCAATGACAGAAGTGTGCAAAACACTTTTTATTTTTAGTTTTTCTGCAGTTTTATATAGTGCAAACTGGTCAGGTATTGGAGCGTTACATCTTACTTGGACCCCTTATTGCGTATTTTGCACGAAGTACATGAGATTGATCTTGCGAAACATTGAGCTTTATGATTCTGTTAACCTGAAGTTGCTCTGAACCGGGCTTTGTAACACCCGTTTTTACCGACTGGTTTTAATTAATTCTCACTGTATTGTATTAGGAAAGAGGATTTACTGTTTTTATGTACACTTTTATGATCTATGTTTCTAAATCAGATCAAATAAAGTTTAATGAATTCTATGGCAGGACGGAGGCGAGGATTATGCATATCTTTCCTCACTTTATTTGCATAGCAGTTCAAAGAAAACGTAACACAACAATCATTAAACAAAAGACTACACAACCCATGAACCATTATGGGGGTAGTCTCCAAGGCAACTATAGTCCAATCATATCACAGTCCATCGTATATAATATCGTGACGTCCCTTCCGCTTCCTATTTCTTCACTGCTCGTCAGTTAAGTGCATTCCTTACATTCTTGGCTTAATCTGACGTTGTTGCTATTTGTATAGCGGTTTCTTGTGCACGTTATTAGCATTATTGCCTTGGTATTGTTTCATATTCCCTGCGCAGCAGGCTCTTGCCCAAGCATGTTCTCCCCCTCGCAGTTTCTCCCGCTGTGTGCTCTGCGCGCGGTGAGATCCTGTCAGGCGCGTCTGGTCCGAGCGAGGCAGCTCCGTCGAGGCTCCCGCTGGTCTTTACGCGCGTCTGGGAATCTGGTCACTCCTTTAGTGTCCGCTTGGTTCCCGACCAACCCTCGCCTAATTTTGACACCGCTACGCGGTGATTTCCCCACACGGCCACGTTAGTGACCAGCGCCACCTGGTGGTGGTAATTGGTATTGCGCCTCAGTCTATTCTTATAACAGCTTCGGGGAAAGCCCAGCTGTTGGAGCACCGGCGAGGGGGCTGTCTTAAGGATTTTAAGCAAAACACACAAGATGATGGACGGAATGCTGCACATTGGCAACATTCACCCCCAGTCACAGATCTGGGTTTAATCCATCGTTATTTTGCTTCACCACGCCACCCCAGTTCAGACATAGCCATATGCACATCAGTCTTGACCCTGTGCCTCATGGGAACAGTCCAGACCGAACTGCCAAGCCATGTCTTCCCTGGACCGGAATCAAGCATCCTAGGACGGGTTTCAGGCTATCAGCCAGGATAGCTTGACTCCAGTGGCGTAGTGAGCACGGGACCCACGTCTGGGCATACCCTTCCCACTTAGGGCGAAATGCAAAACACACAAGATGATGGATGGAATGCTGCACATTGGCAAACATTCACCCCCAGTCACAGATCTGGGTTTAATCCATCGTTATTTTGCTTCACCACGCCACCCCAGTTCAGACATAGCCATATGCAAATCAGTCTTGACCCTGTGCCTCATGGGAACAGTCCAGACCGAACTGCCAAGCCATGTCTTCCCTGGACCGGAATCAAGCATCCTAGGACCGGTTTCAGGCTATCAGCCTTCATCAGCCAGGATAGCTTGACTCCAGTGGCGTAGTGAGCACGGGACCCACGTCTGGGCATACCCTTCCCACTTAGGGCGAAATGCAAAACACACAAGATGATGGATGGAATGCTGCACATTGGCAAACATTCACCCCCAGTCACAGATCTGGGTTTAATCCATAGTTATTTTGCTTCACCACGCCACCCCAGTTCAGACATAGCCATATGCAAATCAGTCTTGACCCAGTGCCTCATGGGAACAGTCCAGACCGAACTGCCAAGCCATGTCTTCCCTGGACCGGAAACAAGCATCCTGGGACCGGTTTCGGGCTCACAGCCCTCATCAGCCAGGCTATCTTGAATCCAGTGGCAAAGTGAGCAAGGGACTCACGTCTGGGCATACCCTGCCAACTTAGGGCGAACAATGCAAAACCAAAGGGGATGATGGACGGAGTGTTGAACATTGCAAGCACTCACCCCCAGTCAACTGATCTGGGTTTAATCCATCATCATTCTTTAGCTCACTCCGCTACCCCAGCTCAGACATGGCCATATGCAAATCAGTCTGACCCTGTGCCTCATGGGAACAGTCCAGCCCGAACTGCCAAGCCATGTCTTCCCTGGACCGGAAACAAGCATCCTGGGACCGGTTTCGGGCTCACAGCCCTCATCAGCCAGGCTATCTTGAATCCAGTGGCAAAGTGAGCAAGGGACCCCCGTCTGGGCATACCCTGCCAACTTAGGGCGAACAATGCAAAACCAAAGGGGATGATGGACGGAGTGTTGAACATTGCAAGCACTCACCCCCAGTCAACTGATCTGGGTTTAATCCATCATCATTCTTTAGCTCACTCCGCCACTCCAGTTCAGACATGGCCATATGCAAATCAGTCTGACCCTGTGCCTCATGGGAACAGTCCAGCCCGAACTGCCAAGCGATGTCTTCCCTGGACCGGAAACAAGCATCCTGGGACCGGTTTCGGGCTCACAGCCCTCATCAGCCAGGCTATCTTGAATCGAGTGGCAAAGTGAGCAAGGGACCCACGTCTGGGCATACCCTTCCCACATAGGGCGACATGGGTCCCGTGCTCACTACGCCACTGGAGTCAAGCTATCCTGGCTGATGAAGGCTGATAGCCTGAAACCTGTCCTAGGATGCTTGATTCCGGTTCAGGGAAGACATGGCTTGGCAGTTCGGTCTGGACTGTTCCCATGAGGCACAGGGTCAAGACTGATTTGCATATGGCTATGTCTGAACTGGGGTGGCGTGGTGAAGCAAAATAACGATGGATTAAACCCAGATCTGTGACTGGGGGTGAATGTTTGCCAATGTGCAGCATTCCGTCCATCATCTTGTGTGTTTTGCATTTCGCCCTAAGTGGGAAGGGTATGCCCAGACGTGGGTCCCGTGCTCACTACGCCACTGGAGTCAAGCTATCCTGGCTGATGAAGGCTGATAGCCTGAAACCGGTCCTAGGATGCTTGATTCCGGTACAGGGAAGACATGGCTTGGCAGTTCAGTCTGGACTGTTCCCATGAGGCACAGGGTCAAGACTGATTTGCATATGGCTATGTCTGAACTGGGGTGGCGTGGTGAAGCAAAATAACGATGGATTAAACCCAGATCTGTGACTGGGGGTGAATGTTTGCCAATGTGAAGCATTCCGTCCATCATCTTGTGTGTTTTGCATTTCGCCCTAAGTGGGAAGGGTATGCCCAGACGTGGGTCCCGTGCTCACTACGCCACTGGAGTCAAGCTATCCTGGCTGATGAAGGCTGATAGCCTGAAACCGGTCCTAGGATGCTTTATTCCGGTCCAGGGAAGACATGGCTTGGCAGTTCGGTCTGGACTGTTCCCATGAGGCACAGGGTCAAGACTGATTTGCATATGGCTATGTCTGAACTGGGGTGGCGTGGTGAAGCAAAATAACGATGGATTAAACCCAGATCTGTGACTGGGGGTGAATGTTTGCCAATGTGCAGCATTCCGTCCATCATCTTGTGTGTTTTGTATTTCGCCCTAAGTGGGAAGGGTATGCCCAGACGTGGGTCCCGTGCTCACTACGCCACTGGAGTCAAGCTATCCTGGCTGATGAAGGCTGATAGCCTGAAACCGGTCCTAGGATGCTTGATTCCGGTCCAGGGAAGACATGGCTTGGCAGTTTGGTCTGGACTGTTCCCATGAAGCACAGGGTCAAGACTGATTTGCATATGGCTATGTCTGAACTGGGGTGGCGTGGTGAAGCAAAATAACGATGGATTAAACCCAGATCTGTGACTGGGGGTGAATGTTTGCCAATGTGCAGCATTCCGTCCATCATCTTGTGTGTTAAGGATTTTAAGGGCATTTGTTCTGTGCTCACACCCTCTGCTATCATGTCTTCTCCAGAGACCATTTTTACTCCTCCTACCAGGAAGTGGAGGAGGAATGGCCCCCCAACTTCTCCTTCCAGCAGTGGACCAAGCCCTCTCTCTGGCTATTTCTAGGGCGCTGGCTCCTCTTAGGGATCAGGTTGATAAGCTGGCGAAAAGCATCCCTGGGGTGTTCAGTGACCCAGATCTGGTGGTGGCGGGTCCAAGTAGCTTCCAGATGGGGAATAAAAGGGCCGTTAAGCATAACGCGGGGCACTTGGAAGGATTTGATAAACTTACGGAGACCTTCCTCAAGAGTGCGCGAACGCTAAAACATGCACCCTGCCGGGAGGAGGAGGGGCCCGGAGAAAATTGCGACACTGTCACCACTATTGTAGACCCCGACGGCGGGTTTCCCTTAGAGGGAGAGGGTGTATTGGAGGACGATTTCTCCTCCGATGAGGATAAGGACTCGGGGCGTTCCTGGCGTCCAGAGTCCCACTCCTCTCAGTCCCCGGTTGGGGACGGGGTCCACTCGGACATGTTCGAGCCTACCCAAATTTACCATCCTAGGTCGGCAGAGTGGACACCTGACGCCAAAGTGGCAGAGTATGTGGTGGGGAAAATCCATCAACCCCTTGAAAGGGAGGTCAGGAATAGGATGAGGGGAGAATTCCCCAGGCCCTCACTGAAGGGGAAGGTGGCACACATGCCTGAAATTGATGAGAAACTATGTACCTTTTTCTCCAAGTATATGAGGGATCCCAAGAAAGGAATTGATAGGTCTTGGACGTGGTAGGGCCCTTGACCCAAATTATTCAATTGACGGAGCGTTCTAAAGAGTCAGGATCCCCTTTGTCCACGGATATTGTGGCTGGTTGGGCGCACTACCCTAAACCCTAAAATACTACCCCCTCCACTACCCAAACACCACTGCACTACCCTAAACCCTAAAACACTACCCCCAGCACGACACCCTACACTACCCAAACATAACTGCACTACCCTCAACCCTAAAACACTACCACCAGCACGACTCCCTACACTACCCAAACACCACTGCACTACCCTAAACCCTAAAACACTACCCCCAGCACGACTCCCTACACTACCCAAACACCACTGCACTACACTAAACCCTAAATATACCCCCAGCATGACCTCCCACACTACACAAACACCACTGCACTACCCTAAACCCTAAAACACTACCCCCAGCACGACCCCCTACACTACACAAACACGACTGCACTACCCTAAACCCTAAAACACTAACCCCAGCATGACCCCCTACACTACCCAAACACCACTGCACTACCCTATACCCTAAAACACGACCCCCTACACTATACAAACACGACTGCACTACCCTAAACCCTAAAACACTACCCACAGCATGACCCCCTTCACTACACAAACACCACTGCACTGCCCTAAACCCTAAAACACTACCCCAGCACTACCCCTACACTACCCATACACCACTGCACTAACATAAACCCTAAAACACTACCCCCAGCACAACCCCTACACTACACAAACACCACTGCACTACCCTAAACCCTAAAACACTACCCCCAGCACAACTCCCTACACTACCCAAACACCACTGCACTACCCTAAACCCTAGAAAAGAAACCCCCACCCCATGCCCAATCCCCCTTACCTCTCACTCCTCATGGTTCCTCTCTCCTCGTGGTTCCTGCTTCACGTCATCTCTGAGGGGCGGTGCACGTCGTTGTGAGGAAACGGAACAGCCTCTGTTTCCTTACAACGACATGGATCGTCTACATGTTTTTTAGAACGCATGGTCACTTACCATACATACCTTTACAACAAAATTCGTTGTAAAGACATGCGTGGTAAATGACCATGCGTTCTAAAAAATGCGTAGTAATGACTTCGTGATGTACAACGCATGCGTGGTAATGCATGCATTGTAATGGTATCGCAAAGTAAAAAGTCGTTGTAACGGCTGTTAACCGATCGAAGCTGGCCCCTGTTCTTCAGTGAGACATTTATTTGATTAATTAGGAGGAAGGAATGTGGTTTTTTACCGAAAAGTGCATTCCCGGCTGTTGTATTGTGAAAGTGTCCACGTGGCCTGGTTTCACTTCCGGTGAGAGAGTGGAAGAGTCTGTTTGGATCTAAAGGAGTTCTGTTGTTGGACGGGGCCGGCGCGACATGTCATCAGAAAACATAGCTAATGGAAAGCGTCCTCCCTGAAGTGTGGAGCAGTGCCATGAGAGGTCAACGAGTGTGTGTCCCACCGCAGTATGACCGTACCACGTGACCCATGTGCCGCCTCCAGGGTACGGGAGGCAGAAGCGGCATCGCAGGTCCTCTTGAAGACCGTTGTAGCACTAATTCTACATTTTGGTACTAGGGCATTTTAACTTCGTTGTTCCTGCCAGATACAAAGAGAAGATCCTGTGTTATTCAGTGCCCTTGTTACCTTTTTTGTGGGTTGTGGTGCTTGTCACTTCGCTGCCCCGCCGGTGCACATTACTGGGCACCCCACCTCGTGTGCCATCTGCAGGGCCTCTGCCCTCGGATCACTGGTTTCGGTTTCTGGAGTGGCAACATAAACAGTTGCTCCCAAAGGACTAGCCTGAACACTTAGGTGAATATCCCCTGCACCAGCATTCCACGGAAATTCTTTCCTAGCTCTCCCACGTCAACGAGCACGGCTCCGCTCGCGACACCGTATGACGTCATCGGAGCCATAAGAGGACCTCGTCGGCGTGCTGACGTCAGTTCCACCCATTTTTTCCGTGCCACCGAGGCAAACAGGGGACCGAGACATTTTCACATGTATACATAGTATAATAAATATATATATATTCACTGAAAAAACCATAAGTTTCAGGCACGTTATAGTTAGAAATTAGCATTTAAAAACCTTAGAAATTCACTGAAAAAACCGTAGGTTTCAGGGCGTTATAGTTAGTTGGACATTTCACTCATACAAAACCATAGAAATTCCCCCGTTATAGTTAGTTCAGCTAACTATAACTCGCGCGCCCGCAATGCACTGCTGATGACGTCACATATTACATCACTCATGACATGGTCAGTGACATCACTCATGACATCACTGATGACATCTCAAATGACATCACTGATGACATCACTGATGACATCATCCGGTGAATGTGTGTTTTTCTGAAAATTAAATATGTTTTATATATGTATATCTCAAGGTCGATGGAAGAATAAATGGGTATATAAGTGTCTAAATGGATGTTTTTTTTTGTAAAATTGATTGTATAACTGACTAAGTGTATCTTAGTGAATACATGGGTTAGTGAGTAATGTTTAAATATGAAAATATCGGTATCAGTCTCTCACTTTGTGTATAAGTGGCTGCATGGGTTGGTGAGTAGCTACATGAGTGTCTATATGGGTTATTAGATGGTTTTTTGAGTATCAGTATGAGTGTCTGAGTGTCTGTATGGTTCGGTGGGGGTATTACTTAGTGCATAGATGCATGAATGAGTGACTCACTGTTTGTATGTGTTGAAGACAGCATGTGTGCAGGACTGTATAGGTGGATAAGTATGTGTATGGGTGTGTTAGTGAGTGAATGACTGTCTCAATAGTGTCTTTATGAGTAACTACATATGTTTTAAACTAGTATATGTGAGTATTGGTGTATATAAGTGAGTATATGTGAGAGTGAGAGATTGGAAGAGTTCCTGTACAAATAAGTAGGTGTTTCTATAAGTGATTGTTTAAGAGAGTAAGTATGTGTAAGTTTCTGTAGAAGTAAGTGTGGTAGTGTGTGTATAACTGTATATTCAAGTAAATGGATGTTTGATACTTTGTTTGCATGTGTGACTATGTGTGTGAGTAACTCTATGGATGAGTGGCGATGTGTAACAGGATGTATAGGTGTATGAGTACATATGATGAGTGAGTATATGTATGAGTGACTGTATAGGGACTGTTGGTGAATGAGTGGATGTGTGTGTAGATCTTGGAATTACTGAATAGGTGTGTTGTAACTGGTATTGGTATGTCCATTGTTTTGAAAATGTTAGTTTGTATTTTTGAGTGTGTGTATCAAAGGTTATAATAGGGTGAGAGGAGGTCTGCCACTCTATCACAAGGATGATGTCATCAGTGATGTCATCAGTGATGTCATTTGAGATGTCATCAGTGATGTCATGAGTGATGTCACTGACCATGTCATGAGTGATGTAATATGTGACGTCATCAGCAGTGCATTGCGGGCGCGCGAGTTATAGTTAGCTGAACTAACTATAACAGGGGAATTTCTATGGTTTTGTACGAGTGAAATGTCCAACGAACTATAACCCCCCTGAAACCTATGGTTTTTTCAGTGAATATATATATATATATATATATATACTGCACTTCTCTTCACAAAGAAGACGTCGACATCCCATTTAAAGAATTTCATGTGCTTTATTTTCTTCGGAGTATGCAGCAGTTCACTTTATAAACCTTACGCGTTTCAACTCTCTTGGGAGCCTTGATCACAGGCGAGTGAGCTTTCTCCTTTTTAAAAACGACCACGTGACTTTTCTTCAAGAAACCACCTTTTTATTCAGTAGCTCTGGGTCGTGTTCCTTCTATGGAATGCGCAATGCAACCTATAAAGCCATTTATTTAATTCAGCAGCATACTTGTTATTATTTCAGTCCTATTTTCAAAGCTGCAATATTTAATGTATTATCTGACAGTCCCAGTGCGCATAAAATAAAGCATACATGGAAAGTGGTCCTGCTTTTGCTTTTACTTCTTCTATTGTGCACATGAATACCTTCAAATCTGCAAGCAGGGACGAGTGCTCCTACTTGCTCCTTTTCCCTTCTCCATTCCGATTTCTTGCTAGGAAAATCCTATCTTCTTTCGTTTTGGGAGGAGGGAGGGTCAGGCTCCTTTCTATCCGATCCACCGCACCATAAATCTTCATGTAAAGGGGCTCCAGACCCTGGCAGGGCGGCTTCGACGTAATGGGCACTAATGCATATATGTATGTGTGTATGTATGTATGTATAAATATATATATATATATATATACATAAAACCTACTGGCGGTCGCCAATAGGTAGTTATAGATAGGACCATGTTTCCATAGAAAAAAAGTTTTTGGACTTGTCTGTATCTTTGGCGTCGTTTGACAAATCTTTGCAAAAGTTTCAAGATTAGTTCGACACTTACATCCGCTGCTGTGTTGAAAGTTTCGGGGTGATCCGTCAAGCGGGGGCTTAGAAAAAGGGGGTCCAAAAACACAATTTTCCCCATGGTAATTTCCATACGAATTTTAGACAAGGCTTCAGCCTGAACTGTTAAATAGAATTACACCAAATGTGGCAGAAAGGCAGCTGTTGGTCCAGAAAGCGACCTTTTTGTGAATTGGTGTAAATCCATTCAGTAGTTGCGAAGAAATGTAAAGAAATCTCCAGTTTTATATATAGGGACGCGCAGGATCCACAACCCTTTCTGATCTCGTGCTGAGATCTATATTGGCTGCCAATACTTTAAACTAGGAAGTGTTGGCAGCCATCTTGTGACTTGGTTAAACCGAGTCACAGGAAAAAATGTTTAAAAAAAAGAAAAGGGGGCAGGGTAGAAACACCCTGACCCCTTAGGCCTCTTGAGTGTTCCCCACAGGGTCCCAGCAGGGCCCAAAAAAGCATTAAAAAAAAATATTTTCAATGAGATCCAAGGATCCAACCCAAAAGGAAAAAGAAAAAAATGAAGCGCAGGCTTCTGCGCTTCATTAGTCAATGGCCCCCTATTGGGCCAGGTCCCGGGGGCATTGGGATAATATGTGAGTGGGTGCGTGTGCCCCCCTCCTGGGGCTGCTTATTGCCCTGGAAACCACCACCTCCCCGGGGCTCATTTCTTAATAAATGGGGGGACTCTCAGACCCCTAGGCTCCGGGGACCACCACCTCCCCGGGGCTTGAATTGAAAACAAATACAGGGGTTGCCTGCTCGGCATCCCCCGTGCCCTAGGGACTGCCTGCAAATCTGCAATTAATGTGGGGGGCCTGCGCAGCCCCCCCATAGCCCTGGGGACCACTACCTCCCCGGGGCTAATATGAAATTAATGCGGGGGACCTGTGGAGCATCCCCGCTGCCCAGGCACTGCCACCTCGTCAGGGCAACTCTTTACAATTAAAGTGGGGGTGTGGTCCACTGCAGCCCCAGGGACCACCACCTCCCTGGGCTGTGTAGTGCAAAAGAAGGGGTCTCTTCCTGGAGCCATACATGGCCCTGGGGACCGCCACATCCCCAGGGGCAGCTCCTGCTATGTTCCAGGGTGCCCACCCCTGGGACATACATGTTTGCTATGGCTTGGCAGGAGCTTGCTGCTTCTGCCAAGCCATAGCAAACTGTGCTCCGCTTTGAGCAAGCAAAAGCAAAAAAAAAATGCTCTTGCTTGCTCAAAGTGGAACACAATTGCTTTTAAACACAGGGAGCTGCATGTTAGCAGCTCCCTATGTGTAAAAGCAATGCTGACTCCACAGGAGGCAGGGAGCTGGCAGGGACTGCATGGGGCTTCAGCTTCCCCCCAGGGTCCCCATCAGTGGCAGTGGGTGCCTTGGGTGGTACCAGGGCACCCACAATTGAAGCTGGTCACCGGGGTATGGGGTCCCCAGGGCTGAAATCGGCCTGGGAGTAGGGCCACGCTGACCCCCTCCCCTTGTTTTTTTTTTTAATAAAAAAAGAAAAAGGCTCGGCCTCCCTCCCTTTCATGTTAAAAAAATTGAAAAAAAGGCTGGGCCCTGGTGGATGCCATTCCCATACAACCACCCCCAACAACAACCATCACATACCCATTCACAGACCAATACCAGTACTCACATACCCACTCACTCCTTCATAAAGGTACTCACACAACTCTTCACTCACCCATACAACTACTCATACAACCGGTCACTCACCCATACAGCTACTCATACACCCACTTATTTACCTACACAGTCACTCACACACCCACTGACTCACCCACACAGCCTCTCAACACAGCCACTCACTCACCCATACAAGCATTCACACACTCACACAACCAATTACCTATCCATTCAAATATCCATAGAAACCCACTCACTTCTGCTCACTCACCCATGCAGCCATTCACATAGACACTTACTCTCAATGCAGCCACTCACACACCAACTCACCTAAACAAACACCCACTGAAGCAGTCACTCACTCACCCATTCAACCACTTACACACAGAGTCACTCACTCATACAGCCATTCAGACTCCCACTCACCCATACAGTCACTACATACACACTTATCCAATCATAGAGCCACTCACACTGCCACTCACCCATACAGCCACTGACACACCCACTCACTCACCAATACCGCTACTCACACAGCATCTCACTCACCCACACAGCTACTCACACATTGACTTATACACCCCTACAGCCACTTACACCCATACACACAAGGATACATACAGCCACACAGCTAATCACTTAATATATGTTAGAAGTAGTATCAAACAGTGGTAGTGCACCTAGTATACTAATTTACCTTTTGTAGTAGGTTAGTATATATGTTTAACACCCTTAAACTATTAAAAACACTCACTTGATGATGTTCACAGTGATGTCATCGGTGATGTCATTTGAGATGTCATCAGGGATGTCACTGACCATGTCATGAGTGATGTAATATGTTAGGTCATAAGCAGTGCATTGCAGGGGCGTAAGTTATAGTTAGCTCAGGTAACTATAACTGCTGAATTTCACTGGTTTGCTATGAGTGAAATCTGAGCCTAACTATAACGTTGCAGTAACCTTTGTTTTTTCAGTGAATGTAATTTATGTGTGTGTCTATATATAGTTAGGACCTTGTTTTCAATTCAAAAAGCATTTTTGCTTTTGCCAATATCAATGCCGCCGTCTGATGAATCTTTGCGAAATTTTCAAAAAACTAATGGCCCACTCACTTCAGCTGCTGTGTTGAAGGTTTCGGGGTGAATCGTCAAGGGGGGGCCGACAAAAAGGGTGGTCCCAAAACGCTTGTTCTCCATGTTTATTTCCATAGGAAACGTTAGACATGGCTACAGCCCGAACTGCTGAACGGAATTACACCAAATTTGGCAAAAAGGTAGCTCTTAGTTCAGAAGGCACTCTTTTTATTAAATGGTGTAAATCTGTTCAGTTCCTGAGAACTATAAACATTTCTCAGATATACAAATATGGCCACGGAGGATTCGCGAACCCTCCCGATCTCGAACCTGCAATCTGACTGGCTGCCTACAGTTCCAACCAGGAAGTGTTGGCAGCCATCTTGTGACTCACCCTGACCCCCTAGGCCTGCACAGGGAACCTGAGCGCTGGGTGCGCGAATCTAGCAGAAAAGTTTAAAAACGAAGCGCGGGTTCCCGCGCTTTGTTTTCTTTAAGCCCCCGGGTGAGCCAGGTCCCGGGTCAATTATCTAAATAGATCTGGTGGCCTGAGCGAGCCCCTGCAGCTCCGGGGACCGCCACCTCCCCGGGGCTTTGTTTATTAAATGCAGGGGGCCACGCAGGTTGAAGTATTGTAATGCAGGGGGGGCATCCGCCCCCGCTGCCCCGGGGACCACCATCTCCCAGGTGCAAGATTTCAACATGTGTGGGAGGGCTCCAGCCCCCCATACAACCCCGGGGACGGCCACCTCCTCGGGGCACAAAATAAATAAAGACAGGGGTATGTTGTGGACCCCCAGTCCCGGGGACCACCACCTCCCCGGGGCTGCAGAGAAGATGAGTGGGGGGGCCATGCGGCCCCCCTCTAGGAGCCCTCCATGGCCCTGGGGACCGCCACCCCCCAGGGCCAGCTCCAGCAATGCCCTTGCTATGGCATGGCAGGAGCACTGCTCCCGCCATGCCATAGCAAACTCTGCTTCGCTTCATGGAAGCAAGAGCAGGAAAAATGCTCTTGCTTCCATGAAGCGAAGAGGATTGCTTCTGGGCAGAGGGAACTGCATGTTTGCAGCTTCCTCTACCCAAAAGCAATGCTGGCTCCTGCAGGAGGAGGGGAGCTGGCACAGATTGCGAGGGCCTTGGGGCTCCCCCATGGTCCCTAAAGACGTGGCCATGCCCCAGGGAATGGTGTCCCCGGGGCAATATCGGCCTCAGGAGGGGGGCCGCGCAGCCCCCTCCAAAAATAAAAAAATAAAAATAAAGGGCAGGCCCTGGGGGATGGGGTACCTAGGGCCAAAACTGGCCCAGGGAAGGGGGGCCCCATTCCTTAAAAAAAAAGAATATATAAAAATGGCCCAGCCCCGGGGGATGTGGTCTCCAGGGCAGAGATTGGCCTTGGGATGGGGGCCGCGCGGCACCCTTCCTGTTTTTTTTTTTTTAAATGGGTCCGGCCCTGGAGGATGGGGTACCCAGAGCCCAAAAGTATCAAGGGAAGAGGGCCAAACAGCCCCCTTCCTAAAATAGTTAAAAAAACAGAAGCCGGCAACTCGCCGGAGGCCTCGCCCCCTCTACACTACTCTGCAAAATGCACCTCCTGGCGCGCTCTGGGTTGGGGGATGAAGTCTCTTTTGATGCTGAGGGTCCATAGGGGCCAACTAGCCCACCTGTTACCTCCAGTAAGCCCCACACAGTTGGATTTCTGAGAGGTGGTTGGTACCCCTCCTATTACCTCCAGTAAGTTCCACGCAGTGGGATTGCTAAGAGGTTTTTGGAGGCAATGCCCCCTTTTTCCACCACTCTGCAAATGCGCCTCCTGGTGCACTACTGGTTAGGGGATGAAGTCCACTTATTCCTGAGGGACTTTGGGGGCCAAAAAGCCCTCCTGCTACCTCCTGTAAGTCCTTCACAGCAGATTTCCTGAGTGGTGGTTGGAGGGCCAGCCCCCTTTCTCCACCAGTCTGCAAACGCGACTGCTAGTTAAAAAAACCATAGGAATTCACTGAAAAAACCACAGGTTTCAGGGACATTATAGTTAGGAATTAGCATTTAAAATACCTTAGAAATTCACAGAAAAAAACAAAGGTTACAGGGATGTTATAGTTAGGCTGACACGTCACTCGTACAAAACCAGAGAAGTTCAGCTGTTATAGTTAGCTGAGCTAACTATAACTCGAGCTCCCACAATGCACTGCTTATGACCTCACATATTACATCACTCATGACATGGTCAGTGACATCACTGATGACATCACTGATTACATCTCAAATGACATCAGTGATGACATCAGTGATGACATCATCCAGTGACTGTGAGTGTTTTTTAAAAGTTTATGAGTGTTAAATATATATAGCAAGGTGTATTGTTGAATCAGTGGATGTATGAGTGACTGTATGGATGACTCAGTGGGTGCGTGACTGACTGTATAAGTGAGTGATTAGGTGTCTCAGTGCATGTATGGGTGAGTGACTGGTTGTGTGAATGTGTGTATCTGTCTCTCAGTTAACGTCTAAGTGGGTGTATGAGTATGTTAGTGGGTATGTGAATGGCTATATGGGTAATTGATTGGTTGTCTGACTATGTCTATGGTTGTCTGGGTGCCTGTGTTTGTGTTTGTGGGTGAGGAGGTGTGTGACTGACTGTATGAATCAGTGAGTGGGTGAGTCAGTGGCTGTATGGGGTACTGTTGTATGTGTGAGAATATGTATGGGTGAGTGAGTGTCTGTATGACTGTGTCTGTGATTGAGTGCATGTGTCAGTATGGGTGAGTAACTGAGTATGTGAAAGGTAGTATACGTGAGTGACAGGGTATATGAGTGACTGTATGCATGAGTGAGTGAATGTGAGAGTGGCTACATAGATGAGTGTATGCTTCTGTCAGTGACTGTATAGCTGAGGGAGTATGTGTTACTATTGGGATGAGTAAGTAAGTGGGTGGGTGTGTAACTATTTGGGTGAGTAAGTGACTGTATGATTGACTGTATGGATGAGTGTCTAGGTGTGTGAGTAGTTCGATGGGGGACTCACTCAGTGTGTGAGCACCTGTATGGCTGTATGAGTGGATGTCAATGTCTGTATTAGTGAGTGAGTGGGTCTATGAGTGGTAGTATGGTTGAGCAAGTGGATGTGTGTGTGTAGATCTATGAATCAGTGAGTGGGTGTGTAAGTACTGGTATGGCTCTTTGATTGGGTTTCTGAATGGTTGTGTGGGAGTGGCAATGGGTGTATAAAAGATTCTATTGGGGTGCGAGTGGGTGCGACAGAGATGCTGTGGATAATGTCATCACTGATGTCATGAGTGATGTCACTGACCATGTCATGAGTGATATAATATGTGAGGTCATAAGCAGTGCATTGTGGGGGCGCGAGTTATAGTTAGCTCAGCTTACTACAACAGCTGAATTTCTCTGGTTTTGTACGAGTGAAATGTCAGCCTAACTATAACGTCCCTGTAACGAGATGGACGGTTAAGACTGCCTTTATACAGCATGCACCATGTGACTTCTAAAATGACCCAGTGAAAATGGTGGACAGACTATACAATCATTATAAATACCATCTTGGTACTAAAACTAAATTAATTAAAATATTTCGTCATATACAAAATATCATAATGTACAAATACTGCTATCTCAAATTTATAGATTGGGCAGAATCATCATTTAAACCATTGATACTGACACTTTTAACGCTAGTGGCATGTAGATGCAGAGTTGTAATGGATATTGTAATTCAGCCATTAATGATTTTGGACCTGGATTCTGGGCTGAAACCATACAAATATTTAAATATAGAGATGTGCAAATGTCGCAAATATCTAGACCTAAAAATTCAGATACAAAACATTTTGAGGTAAGGGAATACCGGGTACAAATACCACTCGATCCTTATTATCCCAAAGGCGCATAGTGCATTGATGTTAAAATAAACACATAGCAGTGTTCATGAGCTAGGACTTTACAATAATATTTTTATGTGCAAAACCTGCAATAGTTGTTTAAACCCCAAATGTTTGGTTCTATTTAAATTTTGGTAGACTCTCCAAATGTGCAAATATGTTCACGCATGTACAAATAGAAAAGGTATAAAATATCTATATAAATATATATATATACACACAGTAGCTGCCTTCATGTATGAAAAATAAAGTGCATAGTGCAATCTTTTATACGCATGGCGCTAAGTCATATTTTAAACATGTGTGCACATCAAACTAGCAGCTTATAAAACTGTAAGTCTAGATGCCTGTTGCGCCTGCTTAAACACAACCTCCATATGTCTCTAATTGTGCCTTAATACTAACTTCTGCAAAAGCCTGGATAAAGTAACTCTGAGTATCAGGTTTTGATTCTTATTGCCCACTCAGCTTGTAATAGAAATATGGATATATTAGTACTTCCCAAGACATACAATTATATATAAATAATGTATACGTTGTCTGTCAAACTTGGTGAAGGTGCAAGAATAGTGCTAGCGCAAACATCTACATAAAGTGCTTTGTCTAATTCCAGTAAGGGAAATAAGCAGCATTAAATTTCATTGCAGTCTGCATGGTACCACATACAGCATTCAGAACTGATTAACTGTATACGCTCATGAAAGAGAGTAGATACTAGAGGAAGTTGTATAGCTCTTCCCCATTGTTCAATCCATTTGGGGCTCTGGTATCTAGCTCTAGTATAAATTTGGATTCAAGTGTTCTTAGGAGTTTTTCCCTGTTGCCACCTCTTCTTAGTGGGGGTATTGAAGCAATGACAAAATATTTTAGATCATTGAGATTGCTGCCATGCACAGATTTAAAATGCCTGGCTACTGGATACGACATGTCGTTGTTTACTATAGCTCTTATATGTTGGAGAATGCACATGTGTACAGGCAATTTTGTGCTGCCTACATATTTAAGCTCGCAGGAGCAAGTTAACACGTAAACCGCATATTCTGTGCGGCATGAGTATCTCCCCTACAGTTTGCAGTTTTTTGGGCAATATACTGTGGTATATTGTGTTGTGTTTTTACCAAATTTGCATGCGCGGCAAGAGCTACATTTTACAAATCCGTTTGTTGGACCCAACCACATAGTGGTAGGTTTAGGTTTGTTAGAAACTAGCTCAGGACTACTTTTTACTAAATCTGTGTGCATGGACTTGGCCTTTCTAAAAGTCAGAGTGGGTATAGTTGGAAGCATGCTCCCCAAAACCGCATCAGTCTGAATTATTGACCAATGTTTATTGATAATGGTCCTGATCTTTCTATGCTGACTACTGTATGTAGTTATCAATCTCATTTCTGCATTGTTTTCTATTTCTTTTTCTTTCTCTTTGGTTTTCTCTTGTGGTATCAGTGAATCTATTTCTGATATCTCTTGGTTGTTTAGCAGATCTGTGCGGGTTTGTGTTCTTACTTTTGCTAGGGCTTGTGTAATGATGGTGTTATCATATCCTCTAGCTCTAAACCTACTGCTACTCTCTCTGACGCAACTTTCAAATGTTTCATCCGTGCTACACAATCGGCGTAGTCTCATAGGGGATACTCCTTATTAAATGACCTGGATGAAAACTTGACGCATGCAGCGTTGAATTGCCTGCAGTTTTCTTTCTATGGAGAGTAGTCTCCAGTTTGTCTTTCTCAATGTATAGATGGACATCTAGAAAATCAACGGCATCATGGTCCACTGTGGCTGTAAATTGTAAATTGAGGTTATTGTTGTTGATAGCCTCAATAAAAACTTTAGCAGATTCCTGTGTGCCTTTCCATATCAAAAATATATCGTCGATGAAACGCATCCAACAAAGGATGCGATCACCCCAGATCTCCTTATGCTCTATCTTGAGAACCTGCTCCTCCCACCAGCCCATGTGTAAATACGCGTAGCTGGGGAGAAGCAGGCTCCCATGGCAACTCCTCTTGTCTGCTGATACATGTCATTATTAAACATGAAGAAGTTGTTATCCAAACAGAACCGAATCATTTCAACAATCATTTTGCCATGTCTGCATGTTTCAATGGGCCTAGTCATCAGAAAGAAATCCGCAGCATTAATCCCGTCAACATGAATTATGCTAGTGTACAATGCACATATATCTAACGTGATCAACTGACACTCTGCCATCCATTGTATGCCATGAATTTTCTTTAAAAAGTCATTTGTGTCCTTAATGTAGGAGGGCAGCATGGTGACCAGATCTTGCAAATAGTAATCTACATATTCAGACATTTTTTCAAGCATTCCTCCTCTTGCATTAATTATAGGTCGTCCTGGGACTGGAGTAGTCCCTTTATGTATTTTGGGAATAAAGTACATAATAGGTGTCACAGGAAATTCTGTCTTTAAAAAGATTGTTCCTCAGTTGTTAGCAAGCCCTCTCTTTTCCATTTGTTCAGTTTCTGCATACATTGTTCTTTAGTTGCTTTAACTTGCTGAATAGTGACTTTGCTATAGCAGCTGGTATCCTCCAGATGTTTGTAAGCTTCTGTTAGATATTCATTTCTCAGCCACAACACGATATTTCCTCCTTTATCTGATTTATTTATAATTATTTCGCTATGTTCTTGTAGCTTTTTAATCAGATCTTGGTAATCTTTGTTCTTAAATTTCCCTCTTTTTTTCTTTGTGTACCTGGTCGACAATCGAAGATTTTTAATGTCTTCTATCACCACATCCTGATAGATATCAATGGCGTCCTGTGGCATGATTGGAACAAAGGTAGACTTCGGTTTGAAGGGGCTTGCCTGGACAGATGAAGATTTTATGCCTACTTCTTTTAGAAATTCTTGAGTGTTACTTGGAATCTCCTCATTATGGTCCCCTGATAATGATGCCAGTGTACGCAACAATGAAATGTCTGAAATTTGTAGCGTGGATTGTGCGGCGGGGTTGACAATTTCAATATTAGTCATCTGCTCAGAGTTGGTTGTCTTTTTTGAATTTTTAATAGCAAAGTATTTTTTCAGTTTCAATTTTTGGATAAACTGGTAGATATCCACACATGTTTGGGCATAATAAAAACTGCTTTCGGGGCAGTAGGATAGCCCTAATGAGAGAAGTTGAATTTCTGCCTTATTTAATACCATGGTGGACAAGTAGACTACCGTATTAGCTGCAGTTACTGCTTCTTGTTCCATTTCTTGTTTGATTGTCTTTTGTTTTTTACATTGCCTGCACTTCCTTCTTGCTTTCCTTCTCTGGTTGTGCCGCTCCCTTGCTGTTGTGTGGCTTTCCGCGGTCTGAGTGTTTGCCGTCGGGCCCGCTGTAAAAAATCAAGTTCTTCGGCTGGGGTAAGGGTTCCCATATCTTCCCTTGGTTGGTGCCTATTTAGGCCTCCTTCATCTGATTCTATTTCACTTTGCACTGAACTTGATTCTGACATAGACCCCAACTCTGGCTCTGCATTGGATGTGGCCTGTTCTTCATTAATATTGGTTGCTGGCTGCTGTTTTCTTTTCAGTAAGTCATATTTTCTGGCAAACGTAAAATTTGCCCTGTCTTATAGTCGAGCTTGTCTCTCGAAAATTTGTATGCTTTTCTTGTTTTTATAATGTCCTCTTGCTTCTTGAGGCGTGTTTTTATTTCATTTTTGTTTTTAGTAATCAGTTCCTGAAATTCCGATTTAGTTAGCTCTTCATTAATTTACTCTATTTCTTTCAGGATAGTTTCACGATCTATTCTTGCATACTTTATTAGAATTTCCACTAAATGCATAGAAGCTTCCAAATTACTGTTAGCCCACTCTTTTAGCATATCCGGATTTGGTTTGTCAAAGCTTGGGGCAATCATTATCCGCAACCCATGCGGAATCATCCCCACTTCTACATATTTTTCCAGGGATATCGGCTCCCACCACTTTGTGACTTCAGACTTCATTAGTTTTTCTAATCTTTTCAAGAGCGATTTCACTTCACCATCCGGCGAGCTCATAATTTCTTTTCTGTTCCGTCCTGATTCTGTGATCGATGGTAGATTAGTGAATAGTTCAAGCGCCGCTGCTTCCCTTTCTTGTATTATCTCGTTTGCCATGTTACAGCCAGAATATTTGTTTGTTTTAGTTCAGTATTGATAATAACGATGATGATAAACAGGAAATAGTGTAACGATAACCGGAGCCCCCGTGTTCCCGTTCCCGTATTTCCCGTCAGTACTGAACTTGTTATCTTGTGCACACCTCCCCACTTGCACGCTACAGTATTGGCGCGGCTTACCGGTGGTTCCAGCGATGAATCGCGAGTCCTCCGACCCGCGCTCCTTCGTTTTCCCCAACCACGTACTGCTGCAAACTACTTCCAGGTGCAAGGGGTCAACAGCGAATACTCCTTCAGGAATTCCAAAGGCACAACTTAGGCTGAAGACTGTTTGACCCTTAGCCAAGGAGGGGGTCCGTGATTCGGGCAAAGCCTGCTCCCAAACAATTAATAATCCACTCCAAACTCCCACAGCGATCAGCTGAACTGGGACACGGACACCAGTTAAGTGCTTCTTTTTCTTCTTTATTCAATCATGCTGTTCCATGGCAAGATGATGCGTTTCGCCCACCTAATGGGCTTGTTCACATAACGAGATGGACGGTTAAGACTGCCTTTATACAGCATGCACCATGTGACTTCTAAAATGACCCAGTGAAAATGGTGGACAGACTATACAATCATTATAAATTCCATCTTGGTACTAATACTAAATTAATTAAAATATTTCGTCATATACAAAATATCATAATGCACAAATACTGCTATCTCAAATTGATAGATTGGGCAGAATCATGATTTAAACCATTGATACTGACAATTTTAACGCTAGTGGCATGTAGATGCAGAGTTGTAATGGATATTGTAATTCAACCATTAATGATTTTGGACCTGGATTCTGGGCTGAAACCATACAATTATTTAAATATAGAGATGTGCAAATGTCGCAAATATCTAGACCTAAAAATTCAGATACATAACATTTTGAGGTAAGGGAATACCAGGTACAAATACCACTCGATCCTTATTATCCCAAAGGTGCATAGTGCATTGATCTTAAAATAAACACATAGCAGTGTTCACGAGCTAGGACTTTACAATAATATTTTTATGTGCAAAACCTGCAATAGTTGTTTAAACCCCAAATGTTTGGTTCTATTTAAATTTTGGTAGACTCTCCAAATGTGCAAATATGTTCACGCATGTACAAATAGAAAAGGTATAAAATATCTATATAAATATATATATGTACACACAGTAGCTGCCTTCATGTATGAAAAATAAAGTGCATAGTGCAATCTTTTATACGCATGGCGCTAAGTCATATTTTAAACATGTGTGCACATCAAACTAGCAGCTTATAAAACTGTAAGTCTAGATGCCTGTTGCGCCTGCTTAAACACAACCTCATATGTCTCTAATTGTGTCTTAATACTAACTTCTGCAAAAGCCTGGATAAAGTAACTCTGAGTATCAGGTTTTGATTCTTATTGCCCACTAAGCTTGTAATAGAAATATGGATATATTAGCACTTCCCAAGACATACAATTATATATAAATAATGTAAACGTTGTCTGTCAAACTTTGTGAAGGTGCAAGAATAGTGCTAGCGCAAACATCTACATAAAGTGCTTTGTCTAATTCCAGTAAGGGAAATAAGCAGCATTAAATTTCATTGCAGTCTGCATGGTACCACATACAGCATTCGGAACTGATTAACTGTAAACGCTCATGAAAGAGAGTAGATACTAGAGGAAGTTGTATAGCTCTTCCCCATTGTTCAATCCATTTGGGGCTCTGGTATCTAGCTCTAGTATAAATTTGGATTCAAGTCTTCTTAGGAGTTTTTCCCTGTTGCCACCTCTTCTTAGTGGGGGTATTGAAGCAATGACAAAATATTTTAGATCATTGAGATTGCTGCCATGCACAGATTTAAAATGCCTGGCTACTGGATACGACATGTCGTTGTTTACTATAGCTCTTATATGTTGGAGAATGCACATGTGTACAGGCAATTTTGTGCTGCCTACATATTTAAGCTCGCAGGAGCAAGTTAACACGTAAACCGCATATTCTGTGCGGCATGAGTATCTCCCCTGCAGTTTGCAGTTTTTTGGGCAATATACTGTGGTATATTGTGTTGTGTTTTTACCAAATTTGCATGCGCGGCAAGAGCTACATTTTACAAATCCGTTTGTTGGACCCAACCATATAGTGGTAGGTTTAGGTTTGTTAGAAACTAGCTCAGGACTACTTTTTACTAAATCTGTGTGCATGGACTTGGCCTTTCTAAAAGTCAGAGTGGGTATAGTTGGAAGCATGCTCCCCAAAACCGCATCAGTCTGAATTATTGACCAATGTTTATTGATAATGGTCCTGATCTTTCTATGCTGACTACTGTATGTAGTTATCAATCTCATTTCTGCATTGTTTTCTATTTCTTTTTCTTTCTCTTTGGTTTTCTCTTGTGGTATCAGTGAATCTATTTCTGATATCTCTTGGTTGTTTAGCAGATCTGTGCGGGTTTGTGTTCTTACTTTTGCTAGGGCTTGTGTAATGATGGTGTTATCATATCCTCTAGCTCTAAACCTACTGCTACTCTCTCTGACGCAACTTTCAAATGATTCATCCGTGCTACACAATCGGCGTAGTCTCATAGGGGATACTCCTTATTAAATGACCTGGATGAAAACTTGACGCATGCAGCGTTGAATTGCCTGCAGTTTTCTTTCTATGGAGAGTAGTCTCCAGTTTGTCTTTCTCAATGTATAGATGGACATCTAGAAAATCAACGGCATCATGGTCCACTGTGGCTGTAAATTGTAAATTGAGGTTATTGTTGTTGATAGCCTCAATAAAAACTTTAGCAGATTCCTGTCTGCCTTTCCATATCAAAAATATATCGTCGATGAAACGCATCCAACAAAGGATGCGATCACCCCAGATCTCCTTATGCTCTATCTTGAGAACCTGCTCCTCCCACCAGCCCACGTGTAAATACGCGTAGCTGGGGGAGAAGCAGGCTCCCATGGCAACTCCTCTTGTCTGCTGATACATGTCATTATTAAACATGAAGAAGTTGTTATCCAAACAGAACCGAATCATTTCAACAATCATTTTGCCATGTCTGCATGTTTCAATGGGCCTAGTCATCAGAAAGAAATCCGCAGCATTAATCCCGTCAACATGAATTATGCTAGTGTACAATGCACATATATCTAACGTGATCAACTGACACTCTGCCATCCATTGTATGCCATGAATTTTCTTTAAAAAGTCATTTGTGTCCTTTATGTAGGAGGGCAGCATGGTGACCAGATCTTGCAAATAGTAATCTACATATTCAGACATTTTTTCAAGCATTCCTCCTCTTGCATTAATTATAGGTCGTCCTGGGACTGGAGTAGTCCCTTTATGTATTTTGGGAATAAAGTACATAATAGGTGTCACAGGAAATTCTGTCTTTAAAAAGATTGTTCCTCAGTTGTTAGCAAGCCCTCTCTTTTCCATTTGTTCAGTTTCTGCATACATTGTTCTTTAGTTGCTTTAACTTGCTGAATAGTGACTTTGCTATAGCAGCTGGTATCCTCCAGATGTTTGTAAGCTTCTGTTAGATATTCATTTCTCAGCCACAACACGATATTTCCTCCTTTATCTGATTTATTTATAATTATTTCGCTATGTTCTTGTAGCTTTTTAATCAGATCTTGGTAATCTTTATTCTTAAATTTCCCTCTTTTTTTCTTTGTGTACCCTGGTCGACAATCGAAGATTTTTAATGTCTTCTATCACCACATCCTGATAGATATCAATGGCGTCCTGTGGCATGATTGGAACAAAGGTAGACTTCGGTTTGAAGGGGCTTGCCTGGACAGATGAAGATTTTATGCCTACTTCTTTTAGAAATTCTTGAGTGTTACTTGGAGTCTCCTCATTATGGTCCCCTGATAATGATGCCAGTGTACGCAACAATGAAATGTCTGAAATTTGTAGCGTGGATTGTGCGGCGGGGTTGACAATTTCAATATTAGTCATCTGCTCAGAGTTGGTTGTCTTTTTTGAATTTTTAATAGCAAAGTATTTTTTCAGTTTCAGTTTTTGGATAAACTGGTAGATATCCACACATGTTTGGGCATAATAAAAACTGCTTTCGGGGCAGTAGGATAGCCCTAATGAGAGAAGTTGAATTTCTGCCTTATTTAATTCCATGGTGGACAAGTTGACTACCGTATTAGCTGCAGTTACTGCTTCTTGTTCCAATTCTTGTTTGGTTGTCTTTTGTTTTTTACATTGCCTGCACTTCCTTCTTGCTTTCCTTCTCTGGTTGTGCTGCTCCCTTGCTGTTGTGTGGCTTTCCGCGGTCTGAGTGTTTGCCGTCGGGCCCGCTGTAAAAAATCAAGTTCTTCGGCTGGGGTAAGGGTTCCCATATCTTCCCTTGGTTGGTGCCTATTTAGGCCTCCTTCATCTGATTCTATTTCACTTTGCACTGAACTTGATTCTGACATAGACCCCAACTCTGGCTCTGCATTGGATGTGGCCTGTTCTTCATTAATATTGGTTGCTGGCTGCTGTTTTCTTTTCTGTAAGTCATATTTTCTGGCAATCGTAAAAATGTGCCCTGTCTCATAGTCGAGCTTGTCTCTCGAAAATGTGTATGCTTTTCTTGTTTTTATAATGTCCTCTTGCTTCTTGAGGCGTGTTTTTATTTCATTTTTGTTTTTAGTAATCAGTTCCTGAAATTCCGATTTAGTTAGCTCTTCATTAATTTGCTCTATTTCTTTCAGGACAGTTTCACGATCTATTCTTGCATACTTTATTAGAATTTCCACTAAATGCATAGAAGCTTCCAAATTACTGTTAGCCCACTCTTTTAGCATATCCGGATTTGGTTTGTCAAAGCTTGGGGCAATCATTATCCGCAACCCATGCGGAATCCTCCCCACTTCTACATATTTTTCCAGGGATATCTGCTCCCACCACTTTGTGACTTCAGACTTCATTAGTTTTTCTAATCTTTTCAAGAGCGATTTCACTTCACCATTCGGCGAGCTCATAATTTCTTTTCTGTTCCGTCCTGATTCTGTGATCGATGGTAGATTAGTGAATAGTTCAAGCACTGCTGCTTCCCTTTCTTGTATTATCTCGTTCGCCATGTTACAGCCAGAATATTTGTTTGTTTTAGTTCAGTATTGATTATTACGATGATGATAAACAGGAAATAGTGTAACGATAGCCGGAGCCCCCGTGTTCCCGTATTTCCCGTCAGTACTGAACTTGTTATCTTGTGCTCACCTCCCCACTTGCACGCTACAGTATTGGCGCGGCTTACCGGTGGTTCCAGCGATGAATCGCGAGTCCTCCGACCCGCGCTCCTTCGTTTTCCCCAACCACGTACTGCCGCAAACTACTTCCAGGTGCAAGGGGTCAACAGCGAATACTCCTTCCGGAAATCCAAAGGCACAACGTAGGCTGAAGACTGTTTGACCCTTAGCCAAGGAGGGGTCCGTGATTCGGGCAAAGCCTGCTCCCAAACAATTAATAATCCACTCCAAACTCCCACAGCGATCAGCTGAACTGGGACACGGACACCAGTTAAGTGCTTCTTTTTCTTCTTTATTCAATCATGCTGTTCCATGGCAAGATGACGCGTTTCGCCCACCTAATGGGCTTGTTCACATAACGAGATGGACGGTTAAGACTGCCTTTATACAGCATGCACCATGTGACTTCTAAAATGACCCAGTGAAAATGGTGGACAGACTATACAATCATTATAAATACCATCTTGGTACTAATACTAAATTAATTAAAATATTTTGTCATATACAAAATATCATAATGCACAAATACTGCTATCTCAAATTGATAGATTGGGCAGAATCATGATTTAAACCATTGATACTGACACTTTTAACGCTAGTGGCATGTAGATGCAGAGTTGTAATGGATATTGTAATTCAGCCATTAATGATTTTGGACCTGGATTCTGGGCTGAAACCATACAATTATTTAAATATAGAGATGTGCAAATGTCGCAAATATCTAGACCTAAAAATTCAGATACATAACATTTTGAGGTAAGGGAATACCAGGTACAAATACCACTCGATCCTTATTATCCCAAAGGTGCATACTGCATTGATCTTAAAATAAACACATAGCAGTGTTCATGAGCTAGGACTTTACAATAATATTTTTATGTGCAAAACCTGCAATAGTTGTTTAAACCCCAAATGTTTGGTTCTATTTAAATTTTGGTAGACTCTCCAAATGTGCAAATATGTTCACGCATGTACAAATAGAAAAGGTATAAAATATCTATATAAATATATATATATATACACACAGTAGCTGCCTTCATGTATGAAAAATAAAGTGCATAGTGCAATCTTTTATACGCATGGCGCTAAGTCATATTTTAAACATGTGTGCACATCAAACTAGCAGCTTATAAAACTGTAAGTCTAGATGCCTGTTGCGCCTGCTTAAACACAACCTCATATGTCTCTAATTGTATCTTAATACTAACTTCTGCAAAAGCCTGGATAAAGTAACTCTGAGTATCATGTTTTGATTCTTATTGCCCACTCAGCTTGTAATAGAAATATGGATATATTAGTACTTCCCAAGACATACAATTATATATAAATAATGTATACGTTGTCTGTCAAACTTTGTGAAGGTTCAAGAATAGTGCTAGTGCAAACATCTACATAAAGTGCTTTGTCTAATTCCAGTAAGGGAAATAGGCAGCATTAAATTTCATTGCAGTCTGCATGGTACCACATACAGCATTCAGAACTGATTAACTGTATACGCTCATGAAAGAGAGTAGATACTAGAGGAAGTTGTATAGCTCTTCCCCATTGTTCAATCCATTTGGGGCTCTGGTATCTAGCTCTAGTATAAATTTGGATTCAAGTCCTCTTAGGAGTTTTTCCCTGTTGCCACCTCTTCTTAGTGGGGGTATTGAAGCAATGACAAAATATTTTAGATCATTGAGATTGCTGCCATGCACAGATTTAAAATGCCTGGCTACTGGATACGACATGTACGTCGTTTACTATAGCTCTTATATGTTGGAGAATGCGCATGTGTACAGGCAATTTTGTGCTGCCTACATATTTAAGCTCGCAGGAGCAAGTTAACACGTAAACCGCATATTCTGTGCGGCATGAGTATCTCCCCTGCAGTTTGCAGTTTTTGGACAATATACTGTGGTATATTGTGTTGTGTTTATACCAAATTTGCATGCGCGGCAAGAGCTACATTTTACAAATCCGTTTGTTGGACCCAACCACATAGTGGTAGGTTTAGGTTTGTTAGAAACTAGCTCAGGACTACTTTTTACTAAATCTGTGTGCATGGACTTGGCCTTTCTAAAAGTCAGAGTGGGTATAGTTGGACGCATGCTCCCCAAAACCGCATCAGTCTGAATTATTGACAAATGTTTATTGATAATGGTCCTGATCTTTCTAAGCTGACTACTGTATGTAGTTATCAATCTCATTTCTGCATTCTTTTCTATTTCTTTTTCTTTCTCTTTGGTTTTCTCTTGTGGTATCAGTGAATCTATTTCTGATATCTCTTGGTTGTTTAGCAGATCTGTGCGGGTTTGTGTTCTTACTTTTGCTAGGGCTTGTGTAATGATGGTGTTATCATATCCTCTAGCTCTAAACCTACTGCTACTCTCTCTGACGCAACTTTAAAATGTTTCATCCGTGCTACACAATCGGCGTAGTCTCATAGGGGTTACTCCTTATTAAATGACCTGGATGAAAACTTGACGCATGCAGCGTTGAATTGCCTGCAGTTTTCTTTCTATGGAGAGTAGTCTCCAGTTTGTCTTTCTTAATGTATAGATGGACATCTAGAAAATCAACGGCATCATGGTCCACTGTGGCTGTAAATTGTAAATTGAGGTTATTGTTGTTGATAGCCTCAATAAAAACTTTAGCAGATTCCTGTGTGCCTTTCCATATCAAAAATATATAGTCGATGAAACGCATCCAACAAAGGATGCGATCACCCCAGATCTCCTTATGCTCTATCTTGAGAACCTGCTCCTCCCACCAGCCCACGTGTAAACACACGTAGCTGGGGGAGAAACAGGCTCCCATGGCAACTCCTCTTGTCTGCTGATACATGTCATTATTAATCATGAAGAAGTTGTTATCCAAACAGAACCGAATCATTTCAACCATAATTTTGCCATATCTGCATGTTTCAATTGGCCTAGTCATCAGAAAGAAATACGCAGCATTAATCCCGTCAACATGATTTATGCTAGTGTACAATGCACATATATCTAACGTGATCAACTGACACTCTGCCGTCCATTGTATGCCATGAATTTTCTTTAAAAAGTCATTTGTGTCCTTTATGTAGGAGGGCAGCATGGTGACCAGATCTTGCAAATAGTAATCTACATATTCAGACATTTTTTCAAGCATTCCTCCTCTTGCATTAATTATAGGTCGTCCTGGGACTGGAGTAGTCCCTTTATGTATTTTGGGAATAAAGTACATAATAGGTGTCACAGGAAATTCTGTCTTTAAAAAAGATTGTTCCTCAGTTGTTAGCAAGTCCTCTCTTTTACATTTGTTCAGTTTCTGCATACATTGTTCTTTAGTTGCTTTAACTTGCTGAATAGTGACTTTGCTATAGCAGCAGGTATCCTCCAGATGTTTGTAAGCTTCTGTTAGATATTCATTTCTCAGCCACAACACGATATTTCCTCCTTTATCTGATTTATTTATAATTATTTCGCTATGTTCTTGTAGTTTTTTTATCAGATCTTGGTAATCTTTGTTCTTAAATTTCCCTCTTTTTTTCTTTGTGTACCTGGTCCACAATCGAAGATTTTTAATGTCTTCTATCACCACATCCTGATAGATATCAATGGCGTCCTGTGGCATGATTGGAACAAAGGTAGACTTCGGTTTGAAGGGGCTTGCCTGGACAGATGAAGATTTTATGCCTACTTCTTTTAGAAATTCTTGAGTGTTACTTGGAGTCTCCTCATTATGGTCCCCTGATAATGATGCCAGTGTACGCAACAATGAAATGTCTGAAATTTGTAGCGTGGATTGTGCGGCGGGGTTGACAATTTCAATATTAGTCATCTGCTCAGAGTTGGTTGTCTTTTTTGAATTTTTAATAGCAAGGTATTTTTTCAGTTTCAATTTTTGGATAAACTGGTAGATATCCACACATGTTTGGGCATAATAAAAACTGCTTTCGTGGCAGTAGGATAGCCCTAATGAGAGAAGTTGAATTTCTGCCTTATTGAATTCCATGGTGGACAAGTTGACTACCGTATTAGCTGCAGTTACTGCTTCTTGTTCCAATTCTTGTTTGGTTGTCTTTTGTTTTTTACATTGCCTGCACTTCCTTCTTGCTTTCCTTCTCTGGTTGTGCCGCTCCCTTGCTGTTGTGTGACTTTCCGCGGTCTGAGTGTTTTCCGTCGGGCCCGCTGTAAAAAATCAAGTTCTTCGGCTGGGGTAAGGGTTCCCATATCTTCCCTTGGTTGGTGCCTATTTAGGCCTCCTTCATCTGATTCTATTTCACTTTGCACTGAACTTGATTCTGACATAGACCCCAACTCTGGCTCTGCATTGGATGTGGCCTGTTCTTCATTAATATTGGTTGCTGGCTGCTGTTTTCTTTTCAGTAAGTCATATTTTCTGGCAAACGTAAAAATTTGCCCTGTCTTATAGTCGAGCTTGTCTCTCGAAAATTTGTATGCTTTTCTTGTTTTTATAATGTCCTCTTGCTTCTTGAGGCGTGTTTTTATTTCATTTTTGTTTTTAGTAATCAGTTCCTGAAATTCCGATTTAGTTAGCTCTTCATTAATTTGCTCTATTTCTTTCAGGATAGTTTCACGATCTATTCTTGCATACTTTATTAGAATTTCCACTAAATGCATAGAAGCTTCCAAATTACTGTTAGCCCACTCTTTTAGCATATCCGGATTTGGTTTGTCAAAGCTTGGGGCAATCATTATCCGCAACCCATGCGGAATCCTCCCCACTTCTACATATTTTTCCAGGGATATCTGCTCCCACCACTTTGTGACTTCAGACTTCATTAGTTTTTCTAATCTTTTCAAGAGCGATTTCACTTCACCATCCGGCGAGCTCATAATTTCTTTTCTGTTCCGTCCTGATTCTGTGATCGATGGTAGATTAGTGAATAGTTCAAGTGCCGCTGCTTCCCTTTCTTGTATTATCTTGTTTGCCATGTTACAGCCAGAATATTTGTTTGTTTTAGTTCAGTATTGATAATAACGATGATGATAAACAGGAAATAGTGTAACGATAACCGGAGCCCCCGTGTTCCCGTTCCCGTATTTCCCGTCAGTACTGAACTTGTTATCTTGTGCACACCTCCCCACTTGCACGCTACAGTATTGGCGCGGCTTACCGGTGGTTCCAGCGATGAATCGCGAGTCCTCCGACCCGCGCTCCTTCGTTTTCCCCAACCACGTACTGCCGCAAACTACTTCCAGGTGCAAGGGGTCAACAGCGAATACTCCTTCCGGAATTCCAAAGGCACAACGTAGGCTGAAGACTGTTTGACCCTTAGCCAAGGAGGGGGTCCGTGATTCGGGCAAAGCCTGCTCCCAAACAATTAATAATCCACTCCAAACTCCCACAGCGATCAGCTGAACTGGGACACGGACACCAGTTAAGTGCTTCTTTTTCTTCTTTATTCAATCATGCTGTTCCATGCCAAGATGACGCGTTTCGCCCACCTAATGGGCTTGTTCACATAACGAGATGGACGGTTAAGACTGCCTTTATACAGCATGCACCATGTGACTTCTAAAATGACCCAGTGAAAATGGTGGACAGACTATACAATCATTATAAATACCATCTTGGTACTAATACTAAATTAATTAAAATATTTTGTCATATACAAAATATCATAATGCACAAATACTGCTATCTCAAATTGATAGATTGGGTAGAATCATGATTTAAACCATTGATACTGACACTTTTAACGCTAGTGGCATGTAGATGCAGAGTTGTAATGGATATTGTAATTCAGCCATTAATGATTTTGGACCTGGATTCTGGGCTGAAACCATACAATTATTTAAATATAGAGATGTGCAAATGTCGCAAATATCTAGACCTAAAAATTCAGATACATAACATTTTGAGGTAAGGGAATACCAGGTACAAATACCACTCGATCCTTATTATCCCAAAGGTGCATAGTGCATTGATCTTAAAATAAACACATAGCAGTGTTCATGAGCTAGGACTTTACAATAATATTTTTATGTGCAAAACCTGCAATAGTTGTTTAAACCCCAAATGTTTGGTTCTATTTAAATTTTGGTAGACTCTCCAAATGTGCAAATATGTTCACGCATGTACAAATAGAAAAGGTATAAAATATCTATATAAATATATATATATACACACAGTAGCTGCCTTCATGTATGAAAAATAAAGTGCATAGTGCAATCTTTTATATGCATGGCGCTAAGTCATATTTTAAACATGTGTGCACATCAAACTAGCAGCTTATAAAACTGTAAGTCTAGATGCCTGTTGCGCCTGCTTAAACACAACCTCATATGTCTCTAATTGTGTCTTAATACTAACTTCTGCAAAAGCCTGGATAAAGTAACTCTGAGTATCATGTTTTGATTCTTATTGCCCACTCAGCTTGTAATAGAAATATGGATATATTAGTACTTCCCAAGACATACAATTATATATAAATAATGTATACGTTGTCTGTCAAACTTTGTGAAGGTTCAAGAATAGTGCTAGTGCAAACATCTACATAAAGTGCTTTGTCTAATTCCAGTAAGGGAAATAGGCAGCATTAAATTTCATTGCAGTCTGCATGGTACCACATACAGCATTCAGAACTGATTAACTGTATACGCTCATGAAAGAGAGTAGATACTAGAGGAAGTTGTATAGCTCTTCCCCATTGTTCAATCCATTTGGGGCTCTGGTATCTAGCTCTAGTATAAATTTGGATTCAAGTCCTCTTAGGAGTTTTTCCCTGTTGCCACCTCTTCTTAGTGGGGGTATTGAAGCAATGACAAAATATTTTAGATCATTGAGATTGCTGCCATGCACAGATTTAAAATGCCTGGCTACTGGATACGACATGTCGTCGTTTACTATAGCTCTTATATGTTGGAGAATGCGCATGTGTACAGGCAATTTTGTGCTGCCTACATATTTAAGCTCGCAGGAGCAAGTTAACACGTAAACCGCATATTCTGTGCGGCATGAGTATCTCCCCTGCAGTTTGCAGTTTTTTGGACAATATACTGTGGTATATTGTGTTGTGTTTATACCAAATTTGCATGCGCGGCAAGAGCTACATTTTACAAATCCGTTTGTTGGACCCAACCACATAGTGGTAGGTTTAGGTTTGTTAGAAACTAGCTCAGGACTACTTTTTACTAAATCTGTGTGCATGGACTTGGCCTTTCTAAAAGTCAGAGTGGGTATAGTTGGACGCATGCTCCCCAAAACCGCATCAGTCTGAATTATTGACCAATGTTTATTGATAATGGTCCTGATCTTTCTATGCTGACTACTGTATGTAGTTATCAATCTCATTTCTGCATTGTTTTCTTTTTCTTTCTCTTTGGTTTTCTCTTGTGGTATCAGTGAATCTATTTCTGATATCTCTTGGTTGTTTAGCAGATCTGTGCGGGTTTGTGTTCTTACTTTTGCTAGGGCTTGTGTAATGATGGTGTTATCATATCCTCTAGCTCTAAACCTACTGCTACTCTCTCTGACGCAACTTTCAAATGTTTCATCCGTGCTACACAATCGGCGTAGTCTCATAGGGGATACTCCTTATTAAATGACCTGGATGAAAACTTGACGCATGCAGCGTTGAATTGCCTGCAGTTTTCTTTCTATGGAGAGTAGTCTCCAGTTTGTCTTTCTCAATGTATAGATGGACATCTAGAAAATCAACGGCATCATGGTCCACTGTGGCTGTAAATTGTAAATTGAGGTTATTGTTGTTGATAGCCTCAATAAAAACTTTAGCAGATTCCTGTGTGCCTTTCCATATCAAAAATATATAGTCGATGAAACGCATCCAACAAAGGATGCGATCACCCCAGATCTCCTTATGCTCTATCTTGAGAACCTGCTCCTCCCACCAGCCCACGTGTAAACACACGTAGCTGGGGGAGAAGCAGGCTCCCATGGCAACTCCTCTTGTCTGCTGATACATGTCATTATTAAACATGAAGAAGTTGTTATCCAAACAGAACCGAATCATTTCAACCATAATTTTGCCATATCTGCATGTTTCAATTGGCCTAGTCATCAGAAAGAAATCCGCAGCATTAATCCCGTCAACATGATTTATGCTAGTGTACAATGCACATATATCTAACGTGATCAACTGACACTCTGCCGTCCATTGTATGCCATGAATTTTCTTTAAAAAGTCATTTGTGTCCTTTATGTAGGAGGGCAGCATGGTGACCAGATCTTGCAAATAGTAATCTACATATTCAGACATTTTTTCAAGCATTCCTCCTCTTGCATTAATTATAGGTCGTCCTGGGACTGGAGTAGTCCCTTTATGTATTTTGGGAATAAAGTACATAATAGGTGTCACAGGAAATTCTGTCTTTAAAAAAGATTGTTCCTCAGTTGTTAGCAAGCCCTCTCTTTTACATTTGTTCAGTTTCTGCATACATTGTTCTTTAGTTGCTTTAACTTGCTGAATAGTGACTTTGCTATAGCAGCTGGTATCCTCCAGATGTTTGCAAGCTTCTGTTAGATATTCATTTCTCGGCCACAACACGATATTTCCTCCTTTATCTGACTAATTTATAATTATTTCGCTATGTTCTTGTAGCTTTTTAATCAGATCTTGGTAATCTTTGTTCTTAAATTTCCCTCTTTATTTCTTTGTGTACCTGGTCGACAATCGAAGATTTTTAATGTCTTCTATCACCACATCCTGATAGATATCAATGGCGTCCCGTGGCATGATTGGAACAAAGGTAGACTTCGGTTTGAAGGGGCTTGCCTGGACAGATGAAGATTTTATGCCTACTTCTTTTAGAAATTCTTGAGTGTCACTTGGAGTCTCCTCATGGTCCCCTGATAATGATGCCAGTGTACGCAACAATGAAATGTCTGAAATTTGTAGCGTGGATTGTGCGGCGGGGTTGACAATTTCAATATTAGTAATCTGCTCAGAGTTGGTTGTCTTTTTTGAATTTTTAATAGCAAAGTATTTTTTCAGTTTCAATTTTCGGATAAACTGGTAGATATCCACACGTGTTTGGGCACAATCAAACCTGCTTTCGGGGCAGTAGGATAGCCCTAATGAGAGAAGTTGAATTTTTGCCTTATTTATTTCCATGGTAGACAAGTATATATATATATTACCTACTGGCGGTCACCAGTAGGTAGTTATAGTTATGACCATGCTTCTATTCAAAAAGTGTTTTTCCCATTGCCAATATCTTTGGCGCCGTTTGACGGATCTTCGTGAAATTTACAAAACTAATGGGGCCCTCCGGCCAGCTCCTGTCTTGAAAGTTTCGGGGTGATTCGTCAAGCAGGGCCTGAGAAAAAAGGAGGATCCCAAAACGTGTTTTCTCCATGTTAATCTCTATAGGAAACTCCAGCCACGGCTACAGCTCGAATTGCTGAACGGAATACACCAAATTTGGCAAAAAGGTAGCATTTGGTACAGAAAGCACTCTTTTTGTTAAATGGTGTAAATCCGTTCAGTAGTTCCTGAGAAATTAGTATTTAAATAAAATATTGATATCTGGTGATCGCGGGGATCCGCGAACTCTACCGATCACGAGCTTGACTTCAAACCAGGAAGTGTTGGCAGCGGTTGAACCGAGTCACAAGAAAAAAGGTGAAAAAAGAAGAAAAGGGGCAGGGTAGAAACACCCAGACCCCCTAGGCCTGCTCAGGGGGTCCCACGGGGATCCCGAGGACCAAAAAAACATTTTTACATATTTTTGTAGGGTCCGCGAATCCCGCCAAAAAAATGAAAAAAAATTAATGGCAATCTCCAGTGCTTTGTTTAATTAAGCCACCGGGTGGGTCAGGTCCCAGGGGCAATGTCAAATTTGGTGCGGGGCCCGCAGGGGCCCCTACAGCCCCGGGGCTTTGTTTATAATATGCAGTGGCACATGGCCCCCCCGCAGCCCAAGGGACTGCCACTTCCCCAGGGCTTTCATTAAAATAAAATCTGTGGGGTGCTCCCACCTGCCCCATGCTGCCAGTGGGACCGCCACCTCCCCGGGGCTTTAATATTTAAATGCGGGGGGCCTCACGCCCCCTCACAGCCCCGAGGACTGCCACCTCCCCGGGGCCTTTTCTAAATAAATAAGGTGTGGGGGCTCCTGCCCCCCCACACTGCCCTGGGGCCCACCACCTCCCCGGGGCATAGATTATGTAAATGCCGGGGTCTGTTGTGGACCCCTGACCTCGGGGACTACCACCTCCCCGGGGCTTTACATCTTTTGGGAGGGGGCCGCACAGCCCCCTCCTGGAGCCCTAGATGGCCCTGGGGACCGCAACACCCCAGGGCCGGCTCCAGTAATGTCCTGTGGTGCCCACCCCGGGACATTGCAGTTTGCTATGGCAGGGCAGGAGCACTGCTCCCGTCCTGTCATAGCAAACTTCTGCTTTGCTTCATGGAAGCGAGAACAGTAAAACTGCTCTTGCTGACATAAATCGAAGCAGATTTGCTTTTGGGCAAAGGGAGCTGCATGTTTGCAGCTCCCTTTGTCCAAAAGCAATGCCGGCTGTCGCAGGAGGTGGGTAGCCAGCAGGGACCGCGGGGGCATTGGGGCTCCCCCTGCGGTCCCCAACGTGAGCCCAAGCTCCAGGGGATGGCATCCCGGGGGCTATATAGGCCTCAGAAGGGGGGCCCCCCTCTCCCTTTTTTTAATTATTCTTTTTTTTTTTAAATGGCCAGGCCCGGGGGATGGGGTCCCGAGGGCCGATATTGGGCAATGTAACTAGGGGGTATTAATTGGAAATAGGTTTTTGAACTCCTGTAAGGGTTTGTGGCTCCATCGTGGCGTAACACTGCGGCACCTAGGTGGAGACGCAACTCCAGAAAATTACAGAACCACTTTGGGCACTTTTAGAAGACACTAAGAATGGGTTAATATGTCTAACCAATAGAAATGTTTTTCAGAATTTGAAATAATGAACAAAGCATTTTGATTTGTTACCTACATTTAATTGTGTGCAGAAAGATAGGGAAAGTTTGCCATTACTGTTTTTACCTTGTTGATAGTGGTGCATTACATTTATTGTGTGAGAAAGAAAATCTTTTATGAGTTTCTGTTATTTCATATTCTGCAATACTATTACAGAGGTGAGTTACAAATTTGTAAGGTGTGTTATGCATTGTGTAGTAGTGATTCAGTCTTTGTAGTGATATTTTTAACTTTGAAAAGCATTTTTTTTTAAGTTTACAAATTATTAGAGAAGTGTGGTGATTGAAATATGTTACAAAATGTATAAAAGTGTATTGTAGTTTGTTTTATTGTACTCAAATAAAGATTACTTCGTATGAGTCTCTGGAAAGGAATAGTTGAAGTACGCCGTATAAATTTAGGTGTCTGCTTGAAATGAGAAGTGCAGTCTGTCAAGTTGAAAGGACTGCATGGTCTTCTGACTGAGGTATGTCTTTACTTGTACATGTATTTTGACACATGTTATGCATCTGAAGATGCTAGACCTATAAAACACAGGTATGCATCTATTTGTATGTTTCTTTTATGTATGATGCCACTAGCAAAAGGCACAGACACATGCATGCTTTCAGGAATATGGTGAGACTTACAACAGTGACAAGTAAAGAGTTGCTGCTTTATATTTGGCTAGGCCCAACACTCTGAGTAGTCGCTGAATGGTGAAGGTGCAACAGAAAAGTGAGGTTTAAGACATGCTGGCAGAGGGATTAGTGATTAGGCTACTTCTTATGAGTCTGTGGAAAGGTACACTTGAAGTACGCCATATAAATTTAGGTGTCTGCTTAAAATGGGAAGTGCAGTCTGTCAAGTTGAAAGTACTGCATGGTCTTGTGACTGAGGTATGTCTCTACTAGTACATGTATTTTCACACGTGTTATGCATCTGAAGATGCTAGACCTATAAAATACAGGTATACATCTATTTGTATGTTTCTTTTATGTATGATGCCACTAGCAAAAGGCACAGACACATGCCTGCATGTTTTCAGGAAGATGGTGAGACTTACAACAGAGACATGCAAAGGGTTGCTGCTTTATATTTGGCTAGGCCCAACACTCTGAGTAGTCGCTGAATAGTGAAGGTGCAAGAGAAAAGTGTTGTTCAAGACATGTTGGTAGATGGATTAGTGATTAGGCTATTTTGTATGAGTCTGTGGAAAGGTATCATTGGAGTATGCTGTATAAGTTTAGTTGTTTGCTTGGAATGGGAAGTGCAGTTTGTCAAGTTTAAAGGTCTGCATGGTCTTGTGATTGAGGTATGTCTCTACTTGCAGACGTACTCTCATACGTGTTATGCATCTGAAGATTCTACACGTGTGTAACACAGGTATACAACTATTTGTATGTTTAATTTATGTATGATGCTTCCAGTAAGAGGTAGAGACGCATGCATGCAATTTTTCCTGAATAAGGTGAGACTTACAACAGTAACATTGCAAAGAATGCTGCTTTGCATTTCTGGAGTTCTCTTGCTTCTTTCTGCACTTCTCTTGACTCTTTCTGCACCTCTGTTGCTTCTTTCTGCACTTCTATTGTCTTTTTCTGCATCCTTCTTGTCTGTTTCTGCACCTCTGTTCTTCTTTCTGCACTTCTCTTGTTTCTTTCTGCACCTCTTTTGCTTCTTTCTGCAGCCCTCTTTCCCCTTTCTGCAGCTCTCTTGCCTCTTTCTATACCTCTCTTGCGTGTTTCTGCACTTCTCTTCCATCTTTCTGCAGCTCACTTTCCTTTCTGCGCATCTCTTCATTCTTTATGCACTCCTCTTGCCTCTTTGTACACGTCTGTTGCTTCTTTCTGCACTTGTCTTGCCTCTTTCTGCACCTCTCTTGGTTTTTTTGGCACTGATCTTGCCTCTTTTTGCACCTGTGTTGCCTCTTTCTGCAGCCCTCTTCTCTCTTTCTGCACCTCTCTTGCTTCTTTGCGCATCTCTCTTGCTTCTTTCTGCACCTGTCTTGCTTCTTTTTGTACCCCTCTTGCCTTTTTGTGCACCCGTCTTCTCTGTTTTGCACTTCTCTTGCCTCTTTGTGCCACTCTCATGTTTCTTTGTGCAATTCTCTTGCATGTTTGCGCACCTCTGTTGTTTCTTTGTGCACCCCTATTGTCTCTTTGTGCACCTATGTTACCTCTTTATGTATTTCTCACATTTTTTAGTAGCTGTGTTGTTCTTTGTGCATTTCTTTTTGGTGTTTCTAAACCTTTTTTTTCTTTCTGCCCCTTTCTTTCTCTTTCAGCACCTTTTTTCCTCTTTCTGCAGTTCTCTTGCTTGTTTCTACACTTTTGTTTTTTTATTTGTAATAAAGAGAAAAGCAATGTAAGTGTAAGTAATTGCTTACTAGTTAATATGAATATTAATATGTAATTAATTTAAAATTGTTAATTCATGTAACAAACTATTGAAACTGTTCTTTGTTTTTTAGAAAATTATTTTGTTTGGATCACAAATTGAAGATGGAAAGAAAACATGAAAAGTGAAGACAACAACAAAAAACAGAACTACTTAAAGAAAAGTAAAAAGAGTGCATTAGAAAAACACCAAAATGTTACTAAGGATAAAGTCTGTTCTGGTAAGAGCACTAAACAGTTTCTTAAAACAGTTGCAGAGAGATTAAAGAAAGACAATAATACTGAAAGGAAAACGAAAAGTTTTACAACAAAGCACAAGGAGAAAAAGATTTTTAATGGTAAAAAACATTCATTTTTTGTAAAACAACAGATGTTATAAGAAGACAAAAACAATTTAAAGAGATACGTATACAAATGGTTCAAAGTAGAGTAATTCAAAATTTATTAAAACATCTTAAAAAGTATTAAAGAAGATCAGCAGCTTATAAGAGGAAGCAACACATTGAAAGTGTAGTAGATACTGCTTTTGAATTGAAATGAAAATTATTTATATTAATATTGAAGAGAATGAGAACATTGGATAAAACAATGGTATTTATGAAAGAGAAAAGCAAAAGAAAAAGACTTGTTAATAGAAGTAACTTTTGTAAAACTTTTACTGGTGATTGGAAGCACACTTCTAGTACTGAGCCTTTCTTTAATGAAGAAAGCTACTTTCAACAGAACACATTAGTACATGCAGTTGATACGAGTGGTCAGTGCTATGAGATGAAAGATAGTTGTCCCATTCCAAAAGAAAAAATGGTTGTTAGGAGTGTGGAAGAAGTAATAGCTGAAGAAGTTCAAGGGAAGCGTACACAAGCTCCTGTGTATAAGTGGGATTGTAGCAGTATTTGAATATTCAACAGGAATCTATTGACATATTGCGAATTCTTTTACGAGAGTATGCAAAAAAAAGTCTTAAACAGAAGATTAAGATGTTTCAAGGACAAGATCCATGTAAAATAAGAAAATTTACTAAGTTGCAGGGTCATTCTCTGGCTTGTTTTTCAAGAAAAGTGTGTAAAAGCACTTTCCATCATTTAAAAATGTTAGGAGTACACCACTCAGAAATGGGGAAGTTAGTAAGGAGAATCTACTGTGAAAAAACTCCTGCATTATGTTTAAGTGAAATGAACACAGCTCTTATGCCACGGTTCAGTATCAGATGTACAAAAAGTTTGTGATGATATACAGTTTCGTTTTTTGATTCACAAGAGGAGTGTGGAGAAAGTGAGAGCTTGATAAGTGTAGGTGTTGAAGAACACGGGAAAGAAATTTGTATTGATGAGTTAGCAGAAGAAATTACAGTTAAAGACAGTTTCATGTGAAAAACCAAACTATGTTTGTATTTTTTGGCGACGTACTCACTATAGAAGTCAAACTAGGAATGTTGATTTATATTTAAAAAGTGAAAAGGAAAATAATGATAAGTGGCAGCAATTTGGTGCTTATTTGTTGGTAGAAGGTCAGTTTGAGTTGGCTACAGATCGTTATTTGTAAATATTGTTACAACAAATTAGAAGAGAACAACATGCCAGCTAGAGCAGTACATAGCAACTTTGAGTTGGTAGCTATTCCGCAGGAATTGGCAGATTTGAATGCATATGAGCCCATTCTTATTCAATCTGTACACCCATTTCAAGCCATAATTCGTATGGAGCCTGAAACAGATAAGCTGCCACCAACAGATTTACAAAGAGGTCTGAAAGGAAGAGTTAGAAGTGATAGGAAACAGTATTGAATTATTTCAAATGAAGGAAGCAAAGGAAACTCCCATGAGTGTATGGGAAAACAGTTTAGAAGCTTGTTGTTTCCACAGCTGTTCCCCACTGGAGAAGGTGGACGATTTGATGAGTGAGCTGTACAGATTCCAGCTTCAGAATACCGCTCAACAAGATTGTACTCTGAAGATCTAAGATTTCGATAGTGCATTCCATATATATTTCATCTTCTGTTTGAAAGTGATTTGTCTGCACTTTCATATGCAGTGAACCACATATTAAAAACAGGAGTTCATCTTCCACATGTTTCTGCAAAACAATTCATGGACAAAGTTCAACAAAGAGAGGAAAATTTAGATTCACAGTTAATTAATTTGATGGCATGTCAATGTGGTACTAATAAATATTGGTTTCGTCGTCACGGTGATCTTAAATGTATGTTAAGAAACTTAGGTACCCCTACATGGTTTGTAACACTTAGCTGTGCTGAATATGTGTTGGACGATTTACTTGAATTTCTACGAGAAGCAAATTCAAATGTTAAAATATTGAATTGAAGACACCGGGAGAACTCTGTTCCTTGGATCCTGTAAATGTCTGCAGATATTTTAACCATAGGTTTCAAAGTATGATGTCATTTATCTGCAATAAAAATATTCCTCCTTTTGGAGAAGTTACTGATTTCTTTTGGCGAAAAGAGTACCAAGCCAGAGGTGCTCCTCATATACACATGATATTATGGATAAAGAATGCTCCAAAATTTGGAACTGATACTGATGAAACTGTTTTGTCTTTCATCGAACAGTATGTTACATGTGCCATTCCAAAACAAGGAGGAGAAAAGACCTTGAGACAACAAGTTTTACGGTTTCAAAATCATGGATGTGGGAAATACTGTCGACAAAAATACAAGTGTAAAGGGAAACTTTATACAAAACGTCGTTTTGGATTCCCATGTCCAATAATTTCTAAAGGAAGAGTAAATAGTTTTTTATCAGCAGTAATGCATACAATAACTCGGAAATCTCCGAAGAATTCATATAACTTAAAAACAACGAAGATTCAAAGTACATTAATGACTACAATCCAGTTAGTTTGAAAATGTGGAATGCAAAAATGGATATTCAATATGTTGCAAGTAATTCAATTGCTGTTGCTCGCTATGTTACATCATATATAACCAAATCTGAAAAGACAGAGATGAAAGAAATGTGGGAAGACATTTCACAAGAGAAGAGTCTTAGTGAGAAATTGTATAGCATTAGCTTGAAAATGCTTTCCCATCAAGAGATTGGATCCTATGAATGTTCAGATCGCTTGAGCTCTGCCAGTTTATATTTAAAGTCAAGAGGAATCATTTGGGTAAGTTTAGGTCTTGCCTCCACACGAAATAGAGTATTGAAATCTTTACAAGAAATCGAATACTTAGCACAGAATGAACCAGAGAATACAAATATTGTTAAAACTAATATGTTGGATACTTACTATCCTAAAAGGAGTCCACATCTCGAAAACCTATCTATGTATGAAATACTTCAACATTACAGCTTTGAAAGTAAAGTTACAGAAAATATAAAAAAAGAAAAATATGCAGTAATTGGATGTGACGGATGTTTGGTAAAACATGCCAAAGGAAATCTTGTTAACCACAGAAAACGGAATTGTGAAAGCCCAGATAAGAGGGAATTTTTCTATTTAGCACTTCTGCAACTGTTCAAGCCTTGGCGTAGTGAAACGGAATTACTTGGAGATTTCAACTGCTATGAAGATTCTTTTAATGCAAGTAAAGATAGTATTCAGTGCACAATTTTCCCTGCATATCTACAAATGTTAAATGATGAGATTGAACAAGAAACTACTATTGCAGCTGAAATAGCTAGAAAAAGTTCTCAAGATAGCCAAAGTTCTGGTCCACTGAGTCAAGATCCACTGGGACAACCAATTATCGAAAATGAAGCAGCAATAGCCATGAATGAGGTAGAAACTGCAATGCAACATGCACAACCGGATATTATTCAATCGGAAAAGTTTGAAGAACAACTAAATATTGAACAAAAAGAAATATATCTTCAAGTGACACAACAGATACAACATGGTTTGCTGCATGAAAAAAAAGAATGCCAATGTTCACCATTTAAACCTATTCTAATGTACATCAGTGGTATGTTTCTTAATGAAAGTTTTGACCAGTTATCTACACAAAGCTACAGAATTACATTTATCTTGTGTTGTAACAGCTCCAACTGGATTAGCAGCACACAACATTAAAGGGATTACTTTACATAGATTACTTAAGCTACCAGTTGAACATGATAATAAATTGGAATATCAGAAGCTATCTGGAGAAGCTTGTTATGAAGTGTCTAGAGTACTGAAGAAAATGAAACTTTTAATCATTGATGAGGTGAGCATGGTCTCAAACGTAATGCTTGCCTTTGTACACTTGAGAATGCAACAGATTTTAAAAACAGATTACGATGTTCTGTTTGGAGGAAAACATTTAATTGTATTCAGAGATGTACTACAACTAACTCCTGTAAAAGGACAACCTGTTTTTAAAACACTTGTCCATGAAGACACTAGGAAATCTTTGGGAAGTATTGGAAATGTGAATATTTGGTTACATTTTTAATATAAAGAACTTATTAAGAATATGTGACAAGCAAGTGATGAAGATTATGGAAATATTCTTCAAGACATAATAATTGGTGTCTTGACGAAACATGGTAAACAAGCTTTAGAAAGTTGGCTACTAAGGAACTTGTTTACAGCTGGAAACACAACAGCTGAAGTAACGTACGATAAGCTTGGAGAAAAAAAGTCTAGAGTTTGCCTAATGCCTACACTGCAAGAGTGTTCTACTTTTAATCAAGAACTTTTGAAACTGGAAAAACAACAAATAGTGGAAATTGAAGCTATTGATAAAATTGAACACCAGGGAGTGACTATTCTTCTTACAGAGAAACTACAGGCTAAATTGCATTCTTTGGAAAAGTCTGTATCTAAAACTGCAGGCTTAGAAAAAACTTTACATATATGAATAAACTGTTGGGTAATTTTACAGCGTAATTTGAATGTAGAAGAAGGTTTAGTAAATGGAGCATGGGAAAAGTTGTTGACTTTGTAAAATTTCAGAACAGAGATGGAATAGAATTTTTGATTATAAAATGTGATCAGATTAAAGAGCTAAGACAGATTGGGTGTTGTGTTGTACGTTTTTTGCTTGTAAAAGATTTGTATGTTCGCAGAAAACAGTTTCCTCTGTCTATAGCATATGCAGTAACTATTCATAAATCTCAAGGTTTAAGTATAGACAGTGCTTTTGTAAATATTGGAAGTACAGTGTTCAAAGAGGGAATGGCATACGTTGCATTGTCTCGAGTAAGAACATTGTCTGGTTTGTATTTGATAGATGTTGATGAAAAAAAGTTTAGTGCTGATGCAAATTGTGTAGGAGAGTATAATCGTTTAAGAAGACTTTATGAACCTGATTTAGGTGAATATCCCATATATGAGAAACATGTAGTGTGTCCAAAATGGAAATATGTCAAGCATTCAACTGAGGTTCAAAAAAAGAAAGCAATTGAAGAGAAACTTGAAGGAATAAAGAAAAGGAAAATGGAAACGGTTGACATTGTAGGATACCAGTTGGAAAATAGTTCAGCTATCAACTGTTATGCTAATGTGATTCTGAATGTTGTGTTTGATCTACAAGATCTTCATCATGAAATCATGGGAAATCATGAAAAAAGATTCTGTTCTTTACTACATCATGTATTTCAACAGTTGGTAACTGACAGAAGTAAAATCCATACTGCTTCTTGCATTCGGCATCTTTTGGATATATGTACTGGTTCTTTGACATTTACTCTTAATATACAACAAGATGCACAAGAATTTCTAATCCTTATGCTTGGAGTATTAGAACATGAAGTAATACAGAGTGAAAACTTATTTGGACTAAGTTACAGATGGTATCATAAATGTGAAGGGTGTTCATTTACTTCTACCACTGAAATACAAACAGAACGATTCACATACTTGACGATACCAGACTGCAAATCAGTTTTTTTAACAAATTGATAAAAACAGCCAATCAGGATATGAAATGTTCGTATTGTAGATCAGAGATGTTGTCTACATTACATATGGAAAGATTTGGAAAATATCTCATTTTAATGCTACAACGTTGTAGAGCAAATGGAAGAAAATTGGAAACCAAAATTAAAAATGTTATTACAAGTCAAATATCTATTTCAGGAAGAATGTTTATAGCAGTGGCTATTATTTTCCATGATGGACCTACTACAACATCTGGACACTATACTGTGTATTTAAAGTGTAATAAAGGATGGACACATTGCAATGATGCCCACTTGGAATTCAAACCTAGATTGCCTTATGAATTACCAAATTCATATTTGCTATTTCTGCAGCCAAAGTTTTGAGTACATCATTCGGCCTATCGGGAAGATGTGAACAGAAAGAAAACAGGAGTGCAAACTAATAGTATTTATAATTAGTGTTTGGAATATTATTTGCGCTAATTGACATTGCATTTAGAAAATTCTGTTTAAAATGAAATCGTTTATATATTTGTTGTCTATATTGTACCAGATGTAAATGAGAGTGTACATTTTGGCAAATGTATTTGAGATAAATAATAGAGTTAATGTAGATGAAGGAAGTAATTAACAAAGTGTAGATAGGAAAACAGATAGCTACACATATTGAAAATGATGCTCTACGCTGATTTTTTTTTTCTACAATCAAGTTGATTGTTTTTTTCCCCGCTGTTCAATGATGATACTACATTGAGATCACTGTGTATGGTGAAGTTAAGTGGAATCTGAGAACAGCAAAAGGGAAACTGAAAATGTTATGTAATTCTTTATAATTTCTGTAATATATTACATTAAATAACAGGTTTTCTTCTTCTTCTTTATAGTAGCTAATGCTGAAGTTTGAAAAGAGTTTTAATGCTGTTTAGGGCAATACTACTCTAAAATACTTCTACTGAGTAATATATCTAAATTACTTGAAAGGTAAGAATATATAATATGCATGATAACGTGATTTTTTTTCAAAGTTTATTTATATGGTATTTGTTTCTAATATAAATAATGTTTATCCTTTACACTATTTGAAAACTATCATCATGTTGCTGATGTAATAAGCCAGACAGTCATCCTTTCATGCAAACATTACCCATGCTCTCATCTATTCTCTCTAGCATAACTCTTGCACTAATAGGGTAACCCAGGCATTATCCTTGCATTCTTCCTTTCACACAGGCACAACCCATGCACTCAACCATTCACTCAGGCACTACCCATGCACTCATCCATTCACTCAGGCACTACCCATCCACTCATACAATGACCCAGGCATTACCCTTGCACTCATACTTTCACTCAGGTACTCCTCATACACTCATCCAATCACTCAGGCACTACCCCTGCATTCATGCAATTACCCAGGCACTACTTATGTACTCATGCAATCACTCAGGCACTACTCTTGCACACAACCATCCACTCGGGTACTACCCATGCACTCATCCAATGACCCAGGGACTACTCATGCAGTCATCCTTTTACTCAGGCACTACCCATGCACTGATCTCAGCACCCAGATTTTACCATTGGACTCATGAAGCCACTCATGCACTACCCATGCACTCATCCTATCACCCATGCAGTACTCCTGCACTTATGCAATCACCCAGGCACTGCCAATAGACTCATGCAATCACTCAGGAACTATTCTTACACTCAACCATTCACTGAGGCACTCCCATGAACTCATGCAATCAAGGTGGCACTACCTAAACACACATCTAATCACTCAGGCATTAACCATACATTCTTGCAATCACCCAGGCACTACTCTTCCATTCAAACATTCACTCAGACACTACCCATGCACTCATCCAATCATCCAGGCATTAGCCTTGCACTCATACGTTCACTCAGGTACTTCCCATGCACTCATACAATCCCACAGGCACTATCCCTGCACTCATTCAATCACACAGGCACTACCCATGTACTTATGCAATCACTCAGGCACTACTCTTACACTCAACCATTCACTCAGGCACTACCCAAGCACTCATCCAATGACCCAGGCATTACTCTTGCAGTCATCCTTTTACTCAGACACTACCCATGCACTGATCTAAGCACCCAGGTATTACCCTTGCACTCATGAAGTTACTCAGGCACTACTCATGCACTCATCCAATCACCCAGACAGTGCATCTGCACTTATGCATTCATCTATGCACTACCCATACACTAATGCAATCAGTCAGGCACTACTCTTGCACTCAAGCATTTACTCAGGCACTACCCATGCAGTCATCCATTCACTCAGGCACTACCCATGCACTCATGCAATCACCCAGCCACTACCCCTGGACTCATGCAATCACCCAGGCACTACCCATGCACTCATGCAATCACTCAGTCACTACTCTTGCACTCAACCATTCACTCAGGCAGTACCCATGCACTCATCCATTCACTCAGGCACTACCCATGCACTCATGCAATCAAGAAAGCACTACCTATACACACATCCAATCAATCAGGCATTACCTATGCAGTCATGCAATCACCCAGGCACTACTCTTGCACTCAACTATTCACTCAGGCAGTACCCATGCACTCATCCATTCCCTTAAGCACTACCCATGCACTCATCCATTCACTCAGGCACTACTACCCAAGCACTCATCCAATCATCCAGGCAAATCACCTGCACTCATAGAAAGACTCAGGCAGTACTGTTGCACTCGTTCTTTCACTCTGGCAGTACCCATGCATTCATGCAATCACCCAGACACTACACATATACTCATATAATGACCCAGGCACTACGAATGCACTCATGCAATCATTCAAACACTACTCTTACACTCAACCATTCAGTCAGGTACTCTGCATACAGTCATCCATTCACTCTGCCACTAATTATGCACATATCAAATCACCCAAGCACTATTCTTTCAGTCATTCATTCCCTTATGCATGGGGTCATCCACTCACTGAGACACTACTTATGCACAACTCTAACATTGATCATACACACATTCATACAAGCGATCACTTGTGGAGAGGTGTGGTGCAGCGGCCAGGGCAGCTGACTTCGGAGCACAGGGTTCACGGTTCGATCCCCGGCTCCGGCGGCAGCTCAGCTCAGCACCATGTGACTCTGGGCAATAGCTCACTTAATTTCCACTATGGCCCCCAGCGCCTTGAGACCCGTAAGGTTGAGTAGCTGCGCTATATAAAAACGGACTTACATTTTTTTACTTACATTTACTACATACAATTTTTAACCAGCATAGGTGGTTCATGAGAACCGTTTTTTTTCCGAACAATGTCATAATTTTTTTGTATTTTCTGAATTTGTTTGGGGGGTGTTTTTTAATTTTTTAAAAGAAAAACTAAAAGTTAAAGAGTGCAACTGTGGTGTTTCTTTTAAACAAAGAAACAGAAACAACAAAACGCCCCCCCCCAAAAAAAATGCACTTATGTGCTCTCAGGAGAGCCTTGATGGCATCGATGGAGAGTTCTCCAACACAAAGAGTTGTCAAGCATTTGCGACAATGAAAGCCTGCATCAGCCAACTCGGGAATGATTAGAGGTTGCGGTGTGGTCAATACAACCTCTGCAGATGTAGATGGTTGACTTCCATCATCGATGGCTGCTTTTGGCGCTCCATCATCTCTTGTGCGAGACGAACAGGGTGGATGGTTTCCAGGTGCGTCTTCATTGAAGAAGTACCACATGAGTACTTCTTCTTGGAACCTCTGGAGAGGACTTTTTTGCAGATCGTGCAGGTCACCTTGCGAGCGTTTACTTTTTTTTTGCCTTCAGGGACAGTAAAAAAAGCCCACACTATGCTTTCCTTTCTTTTCTTTAGTTGCTCCTTCACCTCTTCCATCTCCTCCTGCTGCTCCCCTTCTGGAAAAGCTGATGCCATGTCGTATATTCAAAAATGAGCAACACCAAAGAAAATAACGAATTAACAGAGCCTACCAAAAAGGTAGTCTTAAAAGCAGACACACCCAAAATGAAAGGACTGGAACAGGTGTTGGTTCCACCCACCAAGAGAATGAAAAGCTCTTCAAGCAATGACAAGCTTTCTTTCTATGTCACATGGAGTCGGGCACCCTACGGGCATGCGTCGTGCACCCGTAAAATGTATAAATGTAATATAAAACAGTAAATTACTATTAGGATATTGTATTTCAAAGTATTTCAATGGAAAGTCTTTATGCAAACCAGATATTCAAACTTGAAACATTCATATTTAATACTTTTTAAAATTACGCTGGAGTCGCATCCCCTACGCGATCCTGGAAATACGTGCTGGCAGGATTCACAACCCCTACGCATCAGGTACGCGATGGTGTCACGTACAAAAAGTATGTGTTTTAAACATCTTAAAAATATTGCACAACAACACTAATACTCATTTTTTAGATTGATTAATAAACCTCTTTGTTTAAAAAATATATTATTTCAGTGTAAATATGTATTTAATGGAAAGTCTTTATGCAAACCAGATATTAAAACTTGAAACATTCATATTTAATACTTTTTAAAATTACGCTGGAGTTGCGTCCCCTACGCGATCCTGGAAATACGTGCTGGCAGGATTCACAACCCCTACGCGTCAGGTACGCGATGGTGTCACGTACAAAAAGTATGTGTTTTAAACATCTTAAAAATATTGCACAACAACACTAATACTCATTTTTGAGATTGATTAATAAACCTCTTTGTTTAAAAAATATATTATTTCAGTGTAAATATGTATTTAAGGGTTACATTCGTGTAACAGATTTGCGCACCCAACGCGTAGATCAGCGACTGGTACGCGATACCATCGCATTCACAAAAATCAGTTAAAAACATTTTAAAACAAATGTATAACTTCTTTATTACTATTTTTATGTACTCGGTAATAAACCTCTACGTTAAAAAAAAGATATTAATTCGTTCTAAATATAACGGGTCCGCGCACCCACCATGTAGGTTCGCGTATGGTGCGCGACCCTTTTTTGAAAAAAAAATCTCTCTCTCTCTCTCTCTCTCTCTCTCTATATATATATATATATATATATATATATATATATATATATATATATATATATATATATATATATATTACCTACTGGCGGTCGCCAGTAGGTAGTTATAGTTAGGACCTAGTTTCCGTAGGAAAAGTGTTTTTTGATTTGCCAATATCTTTGGCGCCATTTGACGAATCTTTGCAAAATTTCCAAAACTAATGGGGCGCTCCGGTCAGCTCCAGTCTTGAAAATGTCGGGGTGATTCGTCAAGCGGGGGCAGAGAAAAAAGGGGGTCCCAAAACACGTTTTCTCCATGTTAATTTCCATAGGAAACTTTAAACAAAGCTACAGCCCGAACTGCTGAACGGAATTACATCAAATTTGGCAAAAAGGTAGGTCTTGTTTCAGAAAGCGTGCTTTTTTAAAAATGATGCCAATCCGTTCAGTAGTTCCTGAGAAATTAAAAAATAAAAAATATCGATATCTGGTGGCCGAGGAGGACTCACGAACCCTCCCGAGCACGAGCTTCATTTTGATTGGCTGTCAACACTCCAAACCAAGAAGTGTGGCAGCCATCTTGTGACTTGGTAAAACCGAGTCACAAGAAAAAAGGAGAAAAAAAGGATAAAAAGCAAGAAAAGGGGGCAGGGTAGAAACACCCGTACCCCCTAGGCCTGCTCAGGGGGTCCCAGGGCCACAAAAAGTATTTTGTTTAAATATTTTCAGCCAAATTCACGCTGGGTGTGCGAATCCGGCCCAAAAAAAAAACCAAAGCGCTGGCTCCCGCGCTTTGTTTCTTTAAGCCCCGGGTGGGCCAGGTCCCAGGGGCAATGTTTTATTAGGATGCTGGGGCCTGTGGGGGCCCCCGCAGCCCCGGGGACCGCCACCTCCCCAGTGCTTTATTTATTATGCACGGGGGCCGCATGCCCCCCCACGCTGCCCCCACGCTGCCCCGGGGACCACCACCTCCCCGGGGCATCTGATAATTGGTGGGGGGGCCTGGCAGGCCCCCCAAGCCCTGGGGACCGCCACCTCCCCGGGGCTTTACTTAATTATGGGGGGCCTTGCGGGACCCCCAAGCCCCGGGAACCACCACCTCCCTGGGGCGTTTCTAAAAAGTAAGTGTGGGGAGGCTCGAACCCCCCACACTGCACTGGGGACCCCCACCTCTCCGGGGCACTAATTATTGAAGTGCAGGGGTCTGTTGCGGACCCCCGGCCCCGGGAACCACCACCTCCCTGGGGATTTTTACATGTTGGGAGGGGGGCTGCGTGCCCCCTGCATCCTGGAGCCCTCTATGGCCCTGGGAACCACCTCCCACCAGGGCCGGCTCCGGAATGTTCCGGGGTGCCCACCCCTGGGACATTGCAGTTTGCAATGGCAGGGCGGAAGCACAGCTCCCGCCCTGTCATTGCAAACTATGCTTCGCTTCATGGAAGCCAGAACAGAAAACCTGCTCTCGCTTCCATGAAGCGAAGCAGATTGCTTTTGGACAAGGGGAGCTGCATGTCAGCAGCTCCCCTTGTCCAAAAGCAATGCCAGCTCCCACAGGAGGCGGGGAGCCGGCTGGGACCACGGGGGCATTGGGGCTCCCCCACAGTACCCAACGTGAGGGCCGGTCCCGGGGGATGGGGTCCCCGGGGCCAGTAGTGGCCCAGGGAAGGGGGGCCATGCTGCCCCCCTCCCGTAATTCAATACATAATAAAAAATAAAGAGGCAAAGCCCCGGGGAATGGGGTCCTTGAGCCAAAAATGGCCTCAGGAGGGGGGCCGCGCGGCCCCCTACTATAAAAGTAAAACATTAAAAAATAAGTGGCCATGCCCCGGGTGATGGGGTCCCCGGGGCCGAATTCGGCCTCGGGAGGGGTGCCTAGCTGCCCCCTTCCCGTTTTTTTTTAAAAAGTAAAAAAAATGGCTCTGGCCTTGGGGGATGACCTCAGGACTAAAGTGGACTTCATCCTCCGAGCAGCAGTGCGCCAGGCGGCGTGTTAGCAGAGTGGTGTAAAAAGGGGGCGTGCTCTCGGACCACTCTCAGCAATCCAGCTGAGTGGGGCTTAATAGAGATAACAGGAGGGCTAGTTGGCCCCCAGGGACCCTCAGGGGGCAAGGGGATCTTCATCCCCCAACCAAGAGCGTGCCAGGAGGCACATTTGCAGAGTGGTGCAGAAAGGGGGTGTGCCTGTGTCCACCTCTCAGCAATCCCACTGTGTGGGGCTTACTGGAGGTGTCAGGTAGGCTAGTTGGCCCCTAAGGACCCCTAGCATCGAAGGGGACTTTAATCCCCATCCAAAAGCGAGCCAGGATGCGCGTTTGCAGATCGGTGGGCAAAGGGGGCTTGGTCTGCTATGAGAACTTACCAATGCTGTTGTTGGGACTTACTGGAGGCAATAGGAGGGGTAGTTGGCCCCCAAGGATGTCGTTGGGGCCAACTACCCCTCCTGTTACCTCCAGTAAGACCCACACAGTGGTATTGCTAACAGGTCTTCGGAGGCCACATCCCCTTTCTCCACCACTCTGCAAACGCGCCTCCTGGCACACTACGGGTTGGGGGATGAAGTCCACTTTACTCCTGAGGGACTTTAGGGGCCAAGAAGCCCTCCTGGTACCTCCTGTAAGTCCTACGCAGCGGAATTCCTGAGCACTGGTCGGAGGCCCAGCCCCCTTTCTCCACCACTCTGCAAACGCGACTTCTAGTTAAAGAAGCATTTGGAATGTAATAGGTCTCGCATTTGCGAAAGTTACGGCTATTGGCGTTGTAAATGTAAAGGTTTTTTACTAATGTTTTTTGGAGTAGAGTGGATGTACGTTGTGTGTAGTGGAATTATGTGGTATGTTGTGCGGTGAAATTATGTGGATAGAAAGTATGTGGTATTTAGTGTATAGGAATTATGTAGAGTGGGATTATGTGTCATGGAGAGTAATTATGTGGTATGGTAGTCTGTGTTGTGGAGTGGTAACCTCAGGTTTAGACTTCCTCGTAAAAAGAAGGAATCACTGAGGAGCACTTCTGGACCTAATCGGAGGTATGAGCAGGGCCACTGGAATTAAGCGACTGTTTGGCTGCACCGACTTTCGCACAATTATACATTTTCCGCATTAGCCACATAATCCATCATCTGCTGCCTAATCCGCAGATTTGAACAAAAAAAGCCTTATTTCTAGCTCAAACAGCTCAAACGTTACCAAAAATGCAACAACAAGTGTTACAGCGTGGTGGAAGGTCCTTTGCAAACCTAGAATGGTCACCTGTTACTTATTGCTAAATGTGGGTGTTAAATTGGTACTAATGGTGTGCAAGTCACTCTTGCTTTTTTCTACGCCTCTCTTGCCTCTTTCTGCATTTCTGTTGCTTCTTTCTGCACCTTTCTTTCTTTTTCTGCACTTCTCTTGCCTCTTTCTGCACATCTCTTCTACTCTCTGCTCCTCTTTTGCCTCTTTCTGCACCTCTCTTGCCTCTTTCTGCACCCCCTCTTCCCTGTTTCTGACCCCTCTTGCCTCTTTCTGCACATCTCTTCTACTTTCTGCACCTCTTTTGCCTCTTTCTGCAATTCTGTTGCCTCTTTCTGCACCCCACTTGCTTCTTTGTGCACCCCTCGTGCCTCTTTCTGCACCTCTCTTGCCTCTTTCTGCACCCCTCTTCCCTCTTTCTGCACCCCTCCTGCCTCTTTCTGCACCCCTCCTGCCTCTTTCTGCACCTGTGTCCCTTTTTCTGCACTTCTTTTGTTTCTTTCTGCACCTCTCTTGCTTCTTTCTGCACCCCTCTTGCCTCTTTCGCCACCCCTCTTTCCCCTTTCTGCATGTCTGTTGCTTCTTTCTGCACTTCTCTTGCCTCTTTCTCTACCCCTCTCTCCATCTTCCGCACCTCTGTTGCTTCTTTCTGCACTTATCTTGTGCCTTTCTGCACCTCTCTTGCTTCTTTCTGTACCACTTGTGCCTCTTTCTGCACCCTTCTTCTCTTTCTGCACTCCTTTTGCCTCTTTCTGCACCTCTGTTCCTTCTTTCTGCACTTCTTTTGTTTCTTTCTGCACCTGTCTTGCTTCTTTCTGCATCCCTCTTGCCTCTTTCTCCACCTCTCTTCACTCTTTCTGCATCTCTGTTGCTTCTTTCAGCACTTCTCTTGTCTCTTTCTCCACCCCTCTTCCCTCTTTCTGTACCTCTGTTGCTTCTTTCTGCACCTCTCTTGCTTCTTTCTGCACCCCTCGTGCCTCTTTCACACCCCTCTTCCCACACCCCTCTTGCCTCTTTCTGCACCTCTGTTCCTTCTTTCTGCACTTCTTTTGTTTCTTTCTGCACCTCTCACTTCTTTCTGCAACCCTTTTGCTTCTTTCTGCACCCCTCTTGCCTCTTTCTGCACCTTTGTTCCTTCTTTCTGCACTTCTTCTGTTTCTTTCTGCAGCTCTCTTGCTTCTTTCTTCACCCCTTTGCCTCTTTCTCCACCCATCCACCCTCTTTATGCACTCCTGTTGCCTCTTTCTGCACCTTTGTTCTTTCTTTCTGTACTTCTTTTGTTTCTTTCTGCACATCTCTTGCTTCTTTCTGCACCTCACGTGCCTCTTTCTGCACCCCTCTTCCCTCTTTTTGCTCCCCTCTTGCCTCTTTCTGCACCTCTGTTGCTTCCTTCTGCACTTCTCTTGCTTCTTTCTGCACTCCTCGTGCCTCTTTCACACCCCTCTTCCCTCTTTGTGCATCCCTCTTGCCTCTTTCTGCACCTCTGTTCCTTCTTTCTGCTCTTCCTTAGAAATTCACTGAAAGAACCACAGGTTTCAGAGACGTTATAGTTAGTTGGACATTTCACTCGTATAAAACTAGAGAAATTTAGCCATTATAGTTAGTTGAGCTAACTATAACTCGCGCCCCTGCAATGCACTGCTGATGACGACACATATTACATCACTCATGACATGATCAGTGACATCACTGATGCCATCACTCATGACAACTCAATTGACATCACTGATGACATCACTGATGACATCATCCAGTGACTGTGTGTTTCTGTATCAGGCCCCTGGGGCCTGATCCATTTAAAAAAAAATTAATTAAAAGGGAGGGGTCCCCCCTCCCGAGGAAAATTGCAGTCCCGGGGACCCCATCCCTAGGGGCCTGGCCTTTTTAAGGAAGGAGCACCATGTGGCCCCCCTCCTGAGTTCGATATGGCCCCAGGGACCCTATCCCCTGGGGCATGGCCACATCATTTATTTATTTTTTAAATAAAAATGGGTAGGGGGCCTGCATGGCCCACCCTACCCGGGCCATTTTTGGCCCTGGGACCCCATCCCCCGGAGCATGGCCAGGTCCTTGGGGACTGTGGGGGGAGCCTCAAGGCCCCTGAGGTCCCTGTCGACTACCTGCATCTTGCGGGAGCCGGCATTGCTTTTGGGCAAAGGGATCTGCTAACATGCAACTCCCTTTGCCCACAAGCAATTCTGCTTCGCTTCTTGAAAGCAAGAGCATTTTTCCTGCTCTTGCTTCCATGAAGTGAAGCAGAGTGTGTTATGGCATGTTGGGAGCAGTGCTCCCACCATGCAATAGCAAACTGCAATGTCCTGGGGGTAGGCACCCCAGCATATTGCTGGAGCTGGCCCTGGGGGGTGGCAGTTCCCTGGGCCATTAACAGCTCCAGGAGGGGGGCCGTGTAGCCTCCTCCCATCTTGAAAATACCCCTGGGGAGGTGTTGGTCCCCGGTGCTGTGTGGGGGAGCTCGAGCCCCCCACACTTTACTTTTTAAAAATAGCCCCGGGGAGGTGGCTGTCCCTGGGGCTGTGTGAGGGGGCTCAAGCCCCCCATGCTTTACTTTTAAAAATATCCCCAGGGAAGTAGCAATCCCCAGGGCTGTGTGGGGGGATCAAGCCTCCCCAAACGTTACTTTTAAAAATAGCCCTAGGGAGGTGGTGGTCCCCGGGGCTGCGGCAGGGCCATGTGGCCCCCCAGCATTTAAGATATATAGCCCTGGGGAGGTGGCAGTCTCTGGGGCTGCATGGGGGGCAGGAGCACCCCACACATTTTTTTATGTTTAAAGCCCTGGGGAGGTGGCAGTCCCCAGGGCTTTGGGGGCCCACACGGCCCGCATCTCATTTTTAATTCCCCTCTGGACCTGGCCCACCTGCTTTGTTTTTAATAAAAGAATTTCTGCCGGATTCGCGGAGCTAATGCGAATCTCACCAATTTATTTTAAAAAAATGCTTTTTTTGACCCTGTGGGTCAGGGTGTTTCTACCTTGTCCCCTTTTCTTAATTTTTAATGTTTTTTTACCTTTTCCTTGTGACTTGGTTGAACCAAGTCACAAGATGGCTGCCAACACTTCCTGGTTTGAAGTTTTGGCAGCCAATCAGATCTCAGGCACAAGATCGGGAGGGTTCGCAGATCCTCCGTGGCCATATTTGTATGTCTGAGAAATGTTTAACTTTCTCAGGAACTACTCAAAGGATTTACACCATTTAACAAAAAAGATTGCACTCTAGACCAATAGCTACCTTTTTGCCAAAGTTGATGTAATTCTGTTCAGCAGTTTGGGCTGTAGCTGCGTCAACAGTTTCCTATGGAAATTAACATGGAGAAAAAGCATTTTGGGACCCCCCCTTTTTCTCGGCCCCCGCTTTACGGAACAACCCGAAATTTTAAATACAGCAGTTAAAGCGAGTTTTGAAAATTTCGCGAAGATTTGTCAAACAGCGCCTTAGATATTGGCAAAAGAAAATACACCCTTTGAATAGAAACAAGGTCCTAATTATAACTACCTACTGGTGACCGCCTGCGTGTGGAATTTTTCTGGGAAAGAAATATTGGATACAATATATATATATATATATATATATATATCAGCATACTCCTTTCATTCCTTCCTCTGTTCGCTGCCACAGGAAACAAAGGAGCCAGGACCACAAGTAGGTGCTAGAACAGTTTATTTCAGCCTAGATACACCATCAGCATGACGCGTTTCGATCCCGTGGGATCTTGTTCACATGACATCATCAGTGATGTCATTTGAGATGTCATCAGTGATGTCATCAGTGATGTCACTGACCATGTCATGAGTGATGTAATATGTGACGTCATCAGCAGTGCATTGTGGGGGCGCGAGTTATAGTTAGCTGAACTAACTATAACGGGAATTTCACGGGTTTTGTACGAGTGCAATGTCCAACTAACTATAACTGTCCCTAAAACCTATGGTTTTTTCAGTGAATTTCAAAGGTTTTTTTAAATGCAAATTTATAACTATAACGTGTCTGAAACCTATGGTTTTTTAAGTGAATTTCAAAGGTTTTTTAAATGCAAATTTCTAACTATAACATGTCTGAAACCTATGGTTTTTTCAGTGAATTTCAAAGGTTTTTAAATGCTAATTTCTAACTATAACGTGCCTGAAACCTATGGTTTCTTCAGTGAATTTCAAAGGTTTTTTAAATGCTAATTTCTAACTATAACGTGCCTGAAACCTATGGTTTTTTCAGTGAATATATATATATATATATATATATGTATTTATATATGTATATGTTTATTGATACCAATGTCGTTAACATCGACTGAATCCAATGAAACCTCTGGACACAGACTCTGATATATAAGTGGCATATAGTTCGCCATGACGCGTTTTGGCCAAGCCTTGTTCATATAAATCTATATATGAAATAAAGGATAACGGCGGCCCTGCCGGAGAGATCGCACCGCCCTGTCATGGAAAGGGGGCCTGCAGAGGCACAGAACTGTTCGCAGCCTCACAGCAGGAACAAGGGAATGTGAAATTAACTTGGCATTCAGTGCTTGGAGGCCCACTGGAGGGCAGAAATTTTGATTTATTGTGGAAATACGGAGCACACCCACTGGAGGGTATGATTTAATACAGAGGCACTACAAATCCCAGCTTGCATGCTGGTAATTGAACTCACCTGAGAGGCCCCACGAAAGGAAAATAAAATCATGGGGAAGGAGCCTCTGGATGTTGGTGCAACGTTTTTTTCTTTCAAGCCTGTGACCAAGGGCCATGCGGCCAGAAACGCGTAAGGCGATTCATTTTTCATCCGAGCACTGATGCCAGGTATTGCCTTGCAATAAAAGAACTCTGCCGAGATTCTCTTGTTGAGTGCGTCTTTCTTTTTGGGAACAATTTTGAAATAAAAAATATATATATATATATATAAAAAAAAAATTTTCACGGAATAAAAATAAAGGTTACAGCTACGTTATAGTTAGGCTGACATTTCACTCGCACAGAACCAGAGAAATGCAGCCGTTATAGTTAGCTGAGCTAACTATAACTCGCGCCCCTGCAACACACTGCTTATGACCTCACATATTACATCACTCATGACATGGTCAGTGCCATTACTGATGACATCCCAAATGACATCACTGATGACATCAGTGATGACATCATCACAGCATCTCTGTTGCACCCACTTGCACCCCTACAGAATCTTTTATACACCCATTGCCACTCCCACACAACCATTCACAAACCCATTCACAGAGCCATACCAGTACTTACACACCCACTCATTGATTCATAGATATACACACACATCCACTCGCTCACCCACACTGCCACTCAAAAACCCACTCACTCACTAATACAGCCATTGACATCCACTCATACAGCCATTCAGGTGCTCACACACTGAGTGAGTCACCCATAGAACTACTCACACACCTAGACACTCATCCATACAGTCAGTCATACAGCCACTTACTCACCCAAATAGTTACACACCCACCCACTTACTTACTCATCCCAATAGTAACATATACTCCCTCAGCTATACAGTCACTGACAGAAGCATACACTCATCCATGTAGCCACTCTCACATTCACTCACTCACGCATACAGTCACTCATGTACCCTGTCACTGACGTATACTACCTTTCACATATTCAGTTACTCACCTATACTGACACATGCACTCAATCACCGACAGTCATACAGACACTCACTCACCCATACATCTTCTCACACATGCAACCGTACCCCATACAGCCACTGACTCACCCACTCACTGATCCATACAGGCAGTCACACACCTCCTCATCCACAAACACAGACACCCAAACATCCATAGACGTAGTCAGACAACCAATCAATCACCCATATAGCCATTGCCATACCCACTAACACACTCATACACCCACTTAGACATCAACTGACAGACAGATACATACATTCACACAACCAGTAAGTCACCCATACATTCACTGAGACACCTAATCACTCACTTATACAGTCAGTCACACACCCACTGAGTCAACCATACAGTCACTCATACATTCAACAATACACCTTGATATATATATTTAACACTCATAAATTTTTTAAAAACACTCACAGTCACTGGATGATGTCATCACTGATGTCATCAGTGATGTCATTTGAGATGTCATCAGTGATGCCATCAGTGATGTCACTGACCATGTCATGAGTGATGGAATATGTGAGGTCATAAGCAGTGCATTGCGGGGGCGCAAGTTATAGTTAGCTCAGCTAACTATAACAGCTGAATTTCTCTTGTTTTGTATGAGTGAAATGTCAGCCTAACTATAACGTCCCTGTAACTTTTGTTTTTTCCGTGAATTTCTAAGGTTTTTAAATGTTAATTCGTAACTATAACTTCCCTGAAACCTGTGTTTTTTAGTGAAAATAAATAAATAAATAATTTTTTTTTTTTAAATAAAAATATATATAGATAGATAGATAGATATAAATCTAGATATATATTGTCTTATTTTTATTTTTTATTATTGTTCAATCCAAAGCAAGTGGCAATCTTGACCTGTTACATAAATATTTTAACAGCCACTGACAAAAATCATACAAAACATGGGAAAGAATATAGAGACTATACTTTACAGCGAAAGAAACATACCAATATAACAAAATACACAAGACAATTAGTTGAATGTCCTTCTCAATTCATGTGTTCTATCATTGGCCCCCATATCTGAGTACCCAATTTTTTCCTCTTCATTGATTTCAGACAGTAGAGGCTATATTCCAAATTAAAAATGTTATAGAATTTGGCCTGCCACATCTCAAACGATGGGGCATCCTGCTGCAGCCAAGCTGACGCTACACATAGCCGTAATACCGCCGCTGCCATAAATATGAGATATCTAAATGGATGGCATGATTGACCCTGCTTGAGGGTATCCCCAACCCCTATTAACATTACATCCTTTGTTATATGGACATCGACCCCTGTGATTCCAGACAGAAATGCCTCAACATGCCCCCTCAATTGCGTCAGATATATACAGTCATAAAAGATATGTATGATGTCAGCCCTCTCAGTAGCACATCTAAAACACTTCCCATCATTTGAACCCCCCCATTTCATCATCCTCACTGGTGTGTGATACAAATTAAATAGTGTCTTGAAATGTTGGGTTTCAAGTTGGCTGACATAAAAATGTTCCCTGCAATATCAATTGATTGCTGCATATACGCACCCTCCTGCCCTAGCCGAACACACCATTTTCTGTCTTGGACTTCCAAATCGTCCTGCTGAGTGTCCATTAATATGCCATACAATGCACCTATCCTAGCCCCTCGTTTGATTGCCTCCACTAGAGGGTTGCTTACCATCCCGGCCTGCTTGTGATGTTTCAATAAAAAGTCCCGAATTTGCAGATACTTAAAAAAATCATTTTTTTGCAGACTGTATCTATCAACTAAATCTGAAAATGAAGCAAGTACTCCACCCTCAAATAAGTCTCCTAATTGCCTTAGCCCGTTGATCCTCCATCTCTCCATCCTTAAATCCCAAAATATGGCAGGTAGTGCAAGTGTAGAATTTATAGGAGTATAAAAACATATCCCCGAGATGGCTAACATCTTACGAACTGATTTCCAAACCTTATATGCTGCAAGTACTACCTTAAAACGCATTTTTTTTAAATAGCTTGGCTCCGAGAACTTGAATAGGGAGTTTCTGGCTTGAGACCCTAACACCATCTGGTATATTGATGGTGTTTCCGCCCATACCACTTGTAGGAAGGTGGAATCTGACTATATGGTTGCCCCCACTTTTTTATGGTGTTTTGCTGGTTTATGACTTAGTTGGACTGGGATCCTGCTATTCAGGGCCCCAGTCTATCTGCTTTCTCTGTAAAATGGTTTCCATGTGCCTTAGGCACATCACTGATTGGAATCTGGAGTGCCCTTATAAGTCCCTAGTATATGGTATACTATGTACCAAGGGCATAGGTACCTCAGAGGCCTGCCAGGGGCTGCAGCAGGTATTATGCCACCCCTGGAAGGCCATCCAAACTGACACCACAGGTCTGCTACTGCAGCCTGGGTAAGGTGGTGCATGCACCCCTTACTGTGATATAGGTTACCTATATCACGAAATACATACACACATATAAACCTATAAGTAACTCCTAAGGCAGGCCTTATCAATCCTAAAGGCAGAGTGCGTGGTTCCTATGTGAGAGGGTGCCCCTGCATGAGCAGGGCCCTCTGCAGCATTCGGAGACCATCTCTGATGCTGTTTGTAGTGCAGCCTGACCATATACTCTTAAGCGCATTATATCCTCGCGGTAAAATGCTAACTTTGGAATGGCTGCACCTAAACATGTCGTGTTTGGTGTCAAACATCTTGGAATACTACCCCCCGCCAATCCTGGCAGCGGGGGTAGCATTCCACCCTTCTAGAGGGAAAGACATGTTAACTCTGACTAGTCCGGTAACTTCTTTCCAGAGCCCTGGCATCACAAAATGGATGCTGCTGCCACAGACACGAGTCTGGCCTCCTGCTGCTGGACGAAACTCCGGCAGGGGAGGCCTGGACAATAGGTTTCCTGTCCCAGGGAGGTGTGACCACCTCCCCAGACAGGATAATGTGTATTGGGGCTGGGCGGGAGCACTTTCTGGTGCTTTGAAGTCCTGCACTGGGGGCACATTTGGTGTCCCTGTGCATACCCTAGTTCAAACCGGATCAGGGGCTTGCAGCCCCTGCTTTGGCACGAACTGGACAAAGGGAAAGGGGTGTAGCCACCCCTCTGCCCTGACCCACCCATAGGTGGGGCCACAGAGTAGTCCAACCACTATTTTTAGAATAAAGGTAGGAACCCAGTCCTTAGGACTTTAGATTATACCTGGACGAAACTCTGAAACTGAATCCTGGACCTTCGACGCTCTACGACAAGATTAGAGGACTGAAGAATCTCCCTTGGGGTCAAGGAGTGACTCCCCTGCTTGGCAGGCACCAAAGAAGCATCTGTCTGGTTCGCATTTCTGAAGCTCCCGTCGGACGCCAAAGTCATCGCATCACCAGAGGTGAATTCTCAGACTTCCCCGAGGCTACCCTGAGTCCCCAGCAAAGCTGAGGCCTGTGGCTATCGTGGGTGACTTGAGACCATGACCCCTGGACACCGAGCACATTTGCAAGTGCATCCTCTTCTGGGTCTCTCAAGAAGTCGTGCTTTGGGCTCCGAGTAGCCCTAGCCTCCAGCACCACCTGCACCGAAGATCACTGGCCCCCACTCCACGAGTGTCCTGTAAGCCAGATCCACGTGTGGCGTCATGAGGCTCCTTCGAGGTTGCTAGCCCGATGGCTAGTAGCCCTTAACGAAGGCCAATCCTTTTCTTACTTGGCATCCTGGTTGCTCCAGGCCTGCCCTCACTTACCCTTGCTGGGTGAGTTCCACAGACCTTGCTGGTCTGCACCATCGATGATCTACATCTTCACCGAGACTTGCCGTTGCCAAGGCTTGTTGGGTTCAATCCGGTCGCTGACACCTCAGCACTCGACAGACATTATGTACCAGCCCGAATCCTGCTCCTGGTTGCCGACAACGCCTCCTGGACCTTGTGGCTGAAGAGTCAAACGACCGTCAACGCACCTGAAGCACTCGACATCGGTGGGCATCTGTCCATCGCCTTCCTGGTCACTGGCTAGTGACCCAGACTCTGTCCCCTCTGCTTTCAGGTTCTTCAGAACTCCGATCCACTCTTGGATCCACCCGGACACTTTTCTCTTGGCCGCCAGCAGCACTTTGCAGCAGATCGCCATTCGAATCGACGACGAAACCCGACCCCGAAAGGCACCTATTCACCCGGCTTCCCTGGGTGAGGTAACACGAGTACTCTGGTGCTCCCGTGGGTAGAGACTCTTCAAAGTCCTAGATCTCAAAGGGTTTTGTCCTAGTCCTCTTTTAAGTGTCCCTTTTCTCTATTTTCCCGATCCCGACTTTCTCCATAGACGTCAACGGCGTATCGCGGTTGTGTATTTACACTGCACGCATCTCCCGTAGGTCCCCTGTGTCACTACCTTGGGTGGTTCCTTGTGGTCCAAGCACTTCTAGAGGCTCTAGGCCTAGTGTCTAGTTCAGTCGTGGTTCGCATACCACTTTATTGGTATATGGTTTGGTACGCCCCTAGGGCCCAAACGTGTATTTGTGCTATTACTGTGATTAAATAACTTATAACTTATGTACTTCGAACTCTAGCCTCATAAAGAGACTAGAGGGGTGTGTTTAGCAATAAATACATATATTTTTAATATATACCTGGTGTGGTGCTCTTTCATTTGGTCACTCAAGAGATTATAGACTGGTAAAACAAGCTGCTTTACATTCCTTCAAGACTTAGCCTGAAGGCTGCTCTCCATAGCTACCACTAGGATAGCTTTCAATAAGGTTGTCTTTAACCTATCTCCAATAAGGGGTTGTTTGGACTGGTGCAAGGTGCCCACTATAATTAGTGGACAGCATATGCCAGGCCAACTTCTTACATTGGTGGCAGCGGTGGGATTCCAGCTTGCTATTGTTTTACCAGATAATCTCAATTGAATTGATCAACTGAAAACCACTAAAGGTACCTAAGGTACATATAATTTAAGCTTAGAATACAGTAAGTTCTACTGAACTTAGAGTTGTGTGTTAAGGGATAGCACAACCCTTTCTACAACTCAAGAGAGTTTAGTAGGCCACACTAGAGTAGGTAGTGCATACACCACACCACACTAGTAATGTCTTTAAGGGCAGGATCCAAAGAATCCTTGCAGGAAGCCATTGAGCTTCCACCCTCCAAGTATGATACACTCCCATTCTTGGAATTGAGAGCTTTATGTAACTTGAGAAAAATAAGGACAGGCCAAAGCCCCACCACCCAACACCTCAAGGAGTTGTTGGTGGCTTATGACCTTAGTAAACCTGTAGGGACTGAAGGGGTAGGAGCTGAGGGTGGGGCAGAAGAAGAGGACGAGGCAAGGGGTACCAATACCCCCAGCCCCCCCTCTGAAACTGGCCAGGAGGGTGACAATGACCCTGACCTGGATAACCCAATCCCTCCTGTGGACGATGATGAGGATGATCAGGATGATGCCCTCTTTGTCCCCCCAGGAAGGATTAAGAGTGTGCCCAGGAAGTCTAGATCTCCTTCACAGGAGTCTAACCACTCTGGCACCTCTATAGGGAGCTCTGTCTCCTCTCACAGGAGGGAATCCTCTCATGAGTGGAGAGCCAGACTGGTCCAGTATGAGGAAACTCAGCTGGAAATCAGAAAAAAGCAATTGGCTTTAGATAGGGAATCCCTAGATCTCCTTAGAGAGAGAAGAAAGTTGGGACTAGAGTCCCATGGTGGCAGCAATATCCCTAGAGATAGGGAAAGGTCTTATGACCATAGAAACCTAAACAAGATTGTCCCTCCCTACCAGAGTGGGGATGACATCCACAAATGGATAACTGCACTGGAGAGGGCCTGTAAAGTTCAGAAGGTCCCCCAGAGGCAGTGGGCAGCAATCTTGTGGCTCTCCTTTGCAGACAAAGGTAGAGACAAGCTCCTCACTGTAAGAGAAGAGGATGCTGACAATTACACAGTCTTGAAGAGTGCTCTGATAGATGGGTTTGGCCTAACCACTGAACAGTATAGGTTGAAGTTCAGAGACACCCAAAAGCTCAGACTCAAGACTGGGTTGATTTTGTAGATTGTGCTACAAAGGCTCTGGAAGGTTGGATACATGGCAACAAAGTGCATGACTTTTTAGGATTGTACAATTTGATTATGAGGGAGCAGATCCTTAATAATTGTCAAAACCAGCTTTTGCACCAGTATCTGGTGGACTCTGATCTGACCTCTCCCCAAGAATTGGGAAAGAAGGCAGACAAATGGGTCAGAACCAGAGTAAAAACTAGAAATCAGGGTGGTGACCAGAAGAAAGATTCTACTAAGTCCCAAGAGAAAGGTGGGGATAAATCTAAGGATAAGTCCCCTACAGGGCCCCAAAATTCCTCTTCTGGGGGTGGGTCCCAAACTCCTTCCTCTCCTGAAAAGAAACCCTATTGCCATGTCTGTAAAAGCCTGGGCACTGGAAAACTGATCCCAGTTGCCCCAGGATTGGCAATAAAGAAAATGTTCCTCCCACAACTACTACCACCCCTCCTGGTACTACCAGTAGTAATCCTCCAGTTGGGAGTAGTGCACCCAAAAAGTTAGGTGCTTTTGCAAGAGGAACAGAGGGGAGCCCTAGTTTAGACAGGGACCCCTCAACAGACTCCTCTGACTCTGATGGTGGTATAGGATTTGCCACCTTTACCATGGGTCCCACAGCGTTGGGCAGGTACAGATTGGAGCCAATAATTAATGGTCAGAAAGCTGTGGCATTTAGGGACACAGGGGCTAGTGTCACCATGGTGGCAGGGAAACTAGTCCCCCCTCACCAGTTTTTACCTGAGTTTAAGTACCAGGTGACCAACATTGATGGTGTCAGAACAGATCACCCCATGGCCATAGTCAATCTCAGCTGTGAGGGGGTCACAGGCCCAAAGAGAGTGGCAGTGTCCCCCACCTTACCTGTAGATTGCCTGATGGGCAATGATTTGGAAATTTCAGCCTGGGCTGAAGTTGAACACCAAACCCATCTTAGGATGTTGGGCGTCCCTGTAAAGGTTAGTGGGGCTGTGATGGCCACAGCCCCAGCCCAAGAATTTGGAGAGATGGAGCCTGAAAGAATGGCCCACTCTCCCCCAAAAGAGAGCACCAGGGTTGAAGAAAAGTCTTCTTCCCCCAGACAGTAGGTAAGGGTCAGCCTCCTCAGGGAACTGACCCTACCCCTAGTGAAGGAACTGCCACAGAGGTAGTCAGGCCTGGCCTGACCACCCCCTGATGGCAGAGGACCCTTCCAAGGTGGTACCCAGTCTGGAGCAGGTAACCTGCCCCTCTCTACCCTGCCTCAGTCAGCCCAGGGCTGCAGAGGTCAGGGAGGTCAGTGGACCCCCAGGGCCCCCTGTCCAGAGGAACCCCCCATCAGCAGATTAGGGGCACCCAGTCTAGTAGCCCTAGCCAGGTGAAAATTCCTCTACACACTGAGGGATCCCCCATACCTCTATGTAGGGACCTCCCCCAGAAGGACTCTGGTAGGCAAGGGCAAACCTGGGACCAGAAGGTTCCAAACCTGCCATGTCCCTCCAGTAGTCCATCCAAAGGGACCCAACCCCCAGCTGTAGGCAGCCAAAGGTTGACCCTTAGAGCAAAGTGCAACTCAGTCATGGAAAGACAGGCATACATGGTGACCAGTGATCTGAGGAAGCTGAGGCCAACATTCCTAGGGCCTCACTTCTCTACCCAGACACCTCACCAGCCTTGTACTTTACCTAAGCACACCACAGGTAGTGAATCCCCATGGTGGAGACCCTCTCATACCCTTAGGGTGAGGGATTGCTTAGTGGACCATAAGACAGGGGGCAACCATGCTAGTGCAGGTGCTTCCTTATATGACCACTTAGTCAATGAAGGCTCAACTGGCCAAGGTTAGCCTTATCTCCTTTCGTTTGGGGGGGTTATGTAGGAAGGTGGAATCTGACTATATGGTTGCCCCCACTTTTTAATGGTGTTTTGCTGGTTTATGACTTAGTTGGACTGGGATCCTGCTATTCAGGGCCCCAGTCTATCTGCTTTCTCTGTAAAATGGTTTCCATGTGCCTTAGGCACATCACTGATTGGAATCTGGAGTGCCCTTATAAGTCCCTAGTATATGGTATACTATGTACCAAGGGCATAGGTACCTCAGAGACCTGCCAGGGGCTGCAGCAGGTATTATGCCACCCCTGGAAGGCCATCCAAACTGACACCACAGGTCTGCTACTGCAGCCTGGGTAAGGTGGTGCATGCACCCCTTACTGTGATATAGGTTACCTATATCACGAAATACATACACACATATAAACCTATAAGTCACTCCTAAGGCAGGCCTTATCAATCCTAAAGGCAGAGTGCGTGGTTCCTATGTGAGAGGGTGCCCCTGCATGAGCAGGGCCCCTCTGCAGCATTCGGAGACCATCTCTGATGCTGTTTGTAGTGCAGCCTGACCATATACTCTTAAGCGCATTATATCCTCGCGGTAAAATGCTAACTTTGGAATGGCTGCACCTAAACATGTCGTGTTTGGTGTCAAACATCTTGGAATACTACCCCCCGCCAATACTGGCGGCGGGGGTAGCATTCCACCCTTCTAGAGGGAAAGACATGTTAACTCTGACTAGTCCGGTAACTTCTTTCCAGAGCCCTGGCATCACAAAATGGATGCTGCTGCCACAGACACGAGTCTGGCCTCCTGCTGCTGGACGAAACTCCGGCAGGGGAGGCCTGGACAATAGGTTTCCTGTCCCAGGGAGGTGTGACCACCTCCCCAGACAGGATAATGTGTATTGGGGCTGGGCGGGAGCACTTTCTGGTGCTTTGAAGTCCTGCACTGGGGGCACATTTGGTGTCCCTGTGCATACCCCAGTTCAAACCGGATCAGGGGCTTTCAGCCCCTGCTTTGGCGCGAACTGGACAAAGGGAAAGGGTGTAGCCACCCCTCTGCCCTGACCCACCCATAGGTGGGGCCACAGAGTAGTCCAACCCCTATTTTTAGAATAAAGGTAGGAACCCAGTCCTTAGGACTTTAGATTATACCTGGACGAAACTCTGAAACTGAATCCTGGACCTTCGACGCTCTACGACAAGATTAGAGGACTGAAGACTCCCCTGCTTGGCAGGCACCAAAGAAGCATCTGCCCGGTTTGCATTTCTGAAGCTCCCGTCGGACGCCGAAGTCATCGCATCACCAGAGGTAGATTCTCAGACTTCCCCGAGGCTACCCTGAGTCCCCAGCAAAGCTGAGGCCCGTGGCTATCGTGGGTGACTTGAGACTGTGACCCCTGGACACCGAGCACATTTGCAAGTGCATCCTCTTCTGGATCTCTCAAGAAGTCGTGCTTTGGGCTCCGAGTAGCCCTAGCCTCCAGCACCACCTGCACCAAAGATCACTGGCCCCCACTCCACGAGTGTCCTGTAAGCCAGATCCACGTGCGGCATCACAAGGCTCCTTCGAGGTCGCTAGCCCGATGGCTAGTAGCCCTTAACGAAGGCCAATCCTTTTCTTACTTGGCATCCTGGTTGCTCCAGGCCTGCCCTCACTTACCTTTGCTGGGTGAGTTCCACAGACCTTGCTGGTCTGCACCATCGACGATCTACATCTTCACTGAGACTTGCCGTTGCCAAGGCTTGTTGGGTCCAATCCGGTCACCGACACCTCAGCACTCGACAGACATTGTGTACCAGCCTGAATCCTGCTCCTGGTTACCGACAACGCCTCCTGGACCTCGTGGCTGAAGAATCAAGACGCCCGTCAACGCACCTGAAGCACTCGACATCGGTGGGCATCTGTCCATCACCTTCCTGGTCACTGGCTAGTGACCCAGACTCTGTCCCCTCTGCTTTCAGGTTCTTCAGAACTCCGATCCACTCTTGGATCCACCCGGACACTTTTCTCTTGGCCGCCAGCAGCACTTTGCAGCAGATCGCCATTCGAATCGACAACGAAACCCGACCCCGAAAGGCACCTATGCACCCGGCTTCCCTGGGTGAGGTAACACGAGTACTCCGGTGCTCCCGTGGGTAGAGACTCTTCAAAGTCCTAGATCTCAAAGGGTTTTGTCCTAGTCCTCTTTTAAGTGTCCCTTTCTCTATTTTCCCGATCCCGACTTTCTCCATAGAAGTCAACGGCGTATCGCGGTTGTGTATTTACACTGCACGCGTCTCCCGTAGGTCCCCTGTGTCACTACCTTGGGTGGTTCCTTGTGGTCCAAGCACTTCTAGAGGCTCTAGGCCTAGTGTCTAGTTCAGTCGTGGTTCGCATACCACTTTATTGGTATATGGTTTGAGTACGCCCTAGGGCCCAAACGTGTATTTGTGCTATTACTGTGATTTAATAACTTATAACTTATGTATTTCGAACTCTAGCCTCATAAAGAGACTAGAGGGGTGTGTTTAGCAATAAATACATATATTTTGAATATATACCTGGTGTGGTGCTCTTTCATTTGGTCACTCAAGAGATTATAGACTGGTAAAACAAGCTGCTTTACATTCCTTCAAGACTTAGCCTGAAGGCTGCTCTCCATAGCTACCACTAGGATAGCTTTCAATAAGGTTGTCTTTAACCTATCTCCAATAAGGGGTTGTTTGGACTGGTGCAAGGTGCCCACTATAATTAGTGGACAGCATATGCCAGGCCAACTTCTCACACCACTTCCTCCCCTGTTAACAGAATCTGCATATTTTGAAGCAAACAAACAAAATAGTAAAATGTGAAGTTGGGCACAGCCCAGCCCCCCGTTCACGTAGTAGCATCATGAACTTGAAGGCGCAGCAAGCTTTTCTTTGCCCCCATAAAAACCTATCAGCCATGGATTGCAATTTCTGTAGTTGTATTCTAGTCAGCTCTAAAGGTACCGCCCTAAAATAATACAAAACTTTGGGAAGAATACACATCTTAAGCACATTGCACATCCCCACCAACGAGAGATGCAAACATTCCAGTCGATCCAATTGTTGTTGGATCCCCGAAACTATACCTCCCCAATTAACCTCAATTAAGTCCTGCAATGACATCCTAATTTTAATACCCAAATATAAAGCTACATCAGTTACCCGAGCATCTCCGGGGCAGGTTGCATTTATACACAGAATCTGAGTTTTTGTGGGATTTAATTTATACCCTGAAACGTCCCCAAATGAGTAAGCCAGACTTTCTATTTCTAAAACTGCTTGCTCTGGGTCTGAAGTTGCCACTGCGATGTCATCTGCATAGGCTAAAACCCGCACCTGGTATTGCCCGCAAGTCATAGAAGAGATACTATTGCTCTTTTCCAACATTACCAGGAACGGGTTAATATACATGGCAAACAACAGTGGAGAGCAGGGACATCCCTGTCTCGTCCCCCTGCTGATATACACAGGCTCTGATTCTCTGCCCATTACACAGATCCTGGCTCACGGTGATTTATACATAATTTGTATAGCCCTGATATAGCTAGGACCAAACCCTATCTTATGCATGACAGCCCATAAAAATGGCCAGGAGACACGGTCAAACGCTTTTTCAGCGTCAAGAAAAATCAGACCTATCCTGCTATGTTGTGTATTAGCATAATCTATCAATGGAGACTACTCTATTTATATGATTGACCGTGCTCCTGCCAGGTATAAATCCATGCTGATAGGTAGATACCAAGGGCGTGATCACTTGTGCAAGCCTTGTTGCTAGAATTTTTGCATACACTTTGCCATCAGCATTTAGCAAAGAAATTGGTCTATACGACCCTGGCGAATATGAAGGCTTGTCTTTCTTTTTAAAAACCACTATATTGGCCTCATCCCATGATAGTGGCGGATTCACAGACTGTGCCTCCTGAAATGTAACCAACATATCTTCCTTAAGTGCTTGAAACAACATACGATAAACCTCGAGAGGTAGCTTGTCTGGTCCCGCTGCTTTCCCCCTAGCCATCGAGCCTATTGCCGCCTCGAGTTCTTACATAGTTATCAGAGCATCCAGTTGTACCTGCTCCTTGCATTAACCCCACTAGGTCTAATTGCTGCAAATATGTCACTATGCCTTGGTAGCTAAATTCATTCTGTGTATACAATTCTTTGTAAAAATCCTGAAATACTCCCAGAATACCCTCCATAGTTTCTACTGTGTTTCCAGCTGTATCAATCAGTGCCGATATTTTCTGCGAAGATTGTTTTGCTCGTAGCCTCTGTGCCAAGCATCGGCCTGTGGCTTCACCATATTCATATCTTTCCTCTTTATACACTTTATACTGACTAGCGATTTCCTTGCTCCATACCCTGTTAACTTTAGCTTTACATCACGCAATCTTGGTTTGTACTTCCTTAACTTCATCTCCCTTCCTTATCGCCTGTATAAGTTCCTGCTCCGCTATCCTTAGATCCCCCAGGAATCCCTGCATTAAAATCTGCTGTTGGTTCTGTTTAGCCAATTAATAACTCAGCGTTTCTCCTCGCAGCCCTGCCTTCAGAGCATCCCATACCATGGCGCTAGAGGTGGTTCCTCTATTAACATCCAAAAATTGTGACACCCATATTTTCATATGATCAATAAATAGGCTGTCCAATAGGAAAATGAAGTAAATGTCCTAGCCATCTTCACTTGACTAATACTGTAGACATCCAATAATAATGGGCCATGGTCAGCTGTAATTCTGGGCCAGACCTGCATTTTTGCCCCCACAGTGAGTAGCCTGGATATAAAAACATAGTCAAGCCTAAATAATTTGTGGTGAGGATATGAATAAAAAGTATACCCATTGTCCGGATGATTTAGGTTTGTCCACACATCTACCAATCCATGATCCCTTATGAGCTGCCATAATGCTCTAAAGACCCTGGGCTTCCGACCCATATATTTGTCAATATTAACATCCCACATCTGCCCTTCTACATGAATGTTAAAGTCACCACATAATATCAGCGGTGTGTCCCACAGGGCCAGCTCTACGTTTAACGCCTCTAATATTACTGCTTCATCAAAATTGGACCCATATACTGTGCAAATTACCATCTTAGTGCCCCCTACTAAACACTCAGCAATAGCCCACCTACCAAAGTTGTCAGCCAGTTTCCTCCCAGTCGCTGAGATTCCTTGTCTAGCTAGAATCGCCACCCCCCTGTTAGTAGTCGACTGTCGAGTTGCCACAATCAATGTAAAACCAAGCTCTTTTATTAACCTACGTTTGCCCCAGGGAAGGTGTGTCTCCTGTATACACAGGATATCCAGTTTCATCAAACGTATATCAGCCGCTACCTGTTGCCTTTTACTAATATCGTTCAGTCCACAGACATTAAACGATCAAATACGTACCCCACTAGTTGTCATTATCCCCGCCATGTCTTACACACCTACAAAGCCACATACATCCAACAATACACCTTGATATATATATTTAACACTCATAAACTTTTAAAAAACACTCACAGTCACTGGATGATGTCATCACTGATGTCATCAGTGATGTCATTTGAGATGTCATCAGTGATGCCATCAGTGATGTCACTGACCATGTCATCAGTGATGGAATATGTGAGGTCATAAGCAGTGCATTGCGGGGGCGCGAGTTATAGTTAGCTCAGCTAACTATAACAGCTGAATTTCTCTTGTTTTGTACGAGTGAAATGTCAGCCTAACTATAATGTCCCTGTAACCTTTGGTTTTTTCCGTGAATTTCTAAGGTTTTTTAAATGCTAATTCCTAACTATAACTTCCCTGAAACCTGTGTTTTTTTCAGTGAAAATAAATAAATTTAAAAATAAATAAATATATATATAGATAGATAGATAGATAGATAGATAGATATAAATATAGATATTTATTGTCAATGGAAAAAACAAAGGTTACAGGTTATAGTTAGGCTCAGATTTCACTCATTCAAAACCATAGGAATTCAGCAGTTATAGTTACCTCATCTAACTATAACTTACACCCCTGCAATGCACTACCTATGACCTCACATATTACATCACTCATGACATGGTCAGTGACATCACTGATGACATCTCAAATGACATCACTGATGACATTACTGATGACATCAAGTGAGTGTGAGTGTTTTTAAGAGTTTAAGGGTGTTAAACATATATACTAACCTACTACAAAAGGTAAATTAGTTTAGTTTGTGTGCTACTAATGACTGATTATATTTTAAAACATAGATTATGTGAGTGTCTGTGTAACTGTGTATATGCATGTGAGTGGGTGTGTATGTGACTGTATCAGTGACTATGTGGGTGTGTGAGTAGCTGCATGGGTAAGTGGCTGTTTGAATGCCTGTATGGGTGAGTGAGTGGGTGTGTAAGTAGTGTATGGCTGGGTGAGTGGGTGCATGAGTGTCTGTATGGGTGAATAAGTGGGTATGTGAGTTTTTGTATGGGTGAGTGAGTGGTTCTATCAGTGGCTGTATGAGTGATTGGCTGTATGGGTGGGTGAGTGGGTATATAAGTAGCTGTAAATGGTGAATGACAGGGTGCATAAGTGGCTGTATGAGTGAGCAAGTAGGTGTGTGAGTGGCTGTATATAGTAAATGAGAGGGTGCATGAGTGGCTGTATGTGTGAGTGAGCAGGTACATGAGTTTTTGTAAAGGTGAGTGAGTAGCTATGTGGGCACTTAAATGGGTATGTAAGTGGGTATAGAGGTGAGTGAGTGGGTGTGCCAGTATCTGTATGGGTGTGTGAGTGGCTGTATAGGCGAGTAAGTAAATGTGAGAGAGGCTCTATGGGAGACTATGTGGTTCTCTTAGTGACTGTTTATGTGAGTGAGTACATGTGTTATTATCTGTATGAGTGAGTGGTTGTGTGAGTGGCTGAATGAGTGAGTGAGTCGGTGTATGAATGGGTGTATGAGAGGTATGGGGTGTGAGTGGGTGTGTGATTGGTTCTGAGGATGATGTCATCAATGATGTCATTTGAGATGTCATCAGTTATGTCATGAGTGATGTCACTGACCATGTCATGAGTGATGTAATATGTGAGGTCCTAAGCAGTGCATTGTGGGGATGTAAGTTATAGTTAGCTCAGCTAACTATAACTGCTGAATTTCTATGGTTTTGTACGAGTGAAATCTGAGCCTAACTATAACGCCCCTGCAACCTTTGTTTTTTTAATGAATATATATAAATATATATGCACACACAAACATCCCCCCATTTGTAGCACCTCAGGCAGAGACGTTTCATTTGCAAGACTGAAATAATCAGTGAGGTCTTTCATTATGTTTATCTCTAGAAATTGCAATGGAATAACACTTTTCAATGTTACATTATTAGAGACAAAAAAACAGTAAGACGTCTTGAACCTGCTTGCTAACTGGTGTTTGAAGACTTTGGGGCTGATTTAGATCTTGGCGGATCTGGTTCCACCATCACATTTTTTACAGTTTCACCGCCCACCTACTTGGCAATCCCCCCCTCTATTTAGATGTTGGCGGATCTATGGATGAAAGATTGCCTGAGTGCCGCTGACTACGCCAGGACTTTTCACCCACGTCGATGTCGTCATAGGCAGAAGCGGCTGTCAGCGGGAGTCCAGCCAAGATTACTGCCAGGCCAATCACAATGTGCCTTTCCATCGAGGAACCTGTGGGGGGGGGGAGGTACCGCTGATTTTGATTTGGCGGAATCAAAGGAAATGAACTAGAAACTTACCTATTTTTGTTTCCCACTTTTGTTTCCAACTTGAGACCCATTTTCCAGGTAAATTCCTTTGCTGCTTCTACTTGACAATGATGCTAAACAACTCTGTTGTCGCCGGGATCTAAGGTACGCTTCTATTACAGTTGTCTTACTATGAATCATGTGTTGACAATTGGTTTAGCCAAGTGTATGTATGCATTGCTCTTACATGCAATTTATTTCTGTGTAATGCAGTAGTGTTTATTTTACGACTTTTCAAGGTAAAATGAACACACCTGTATTTACAGTTAAACATTTTTTTTGTTTATTGTGGGGGTTGTGGGTGTTGTGCTTGTGGTTCCTGTGGGTGTACATTCAATAGTGTGTGTATGTTGTGTGAATGGTATGCTATACATAAAAAAAGGGGCATTGCACCTTACCGACATATTTTTTAAGCACACCCAACATATGTGTGTAGTGTCACATTAATAAGTAGTATTTACCAGTCTGCACTCCACCAGGGACTCACTCCATCAGGAATCTGCTGCTTGTACAACACCAGCAGAATGGGGAAATCTAAATAGGCTTGACGCAAACCCCCCAGCCTGATGGTGATGGAGTACTGTTAGCTAGCAGAGGAGTTTGCCTTGTCTACGGAGGTGCTCTGCCTACGCAACGGTAGATAGTCTGTTGATACGGACAGAGGTTCAGCCAGCCCACATCTAAATATGGCAGGTGGGACTGCATCAGCTTGACGGAGTAATTGTAACCACCGCCACAGAGAGATGACGCGAGTCCCGCCAAGATCTAAATCAGGCCCTTTGTCAGTTCAATACATCTGATCCTACCGAACAGTGAAAATAATGTTGTCAGGCAAGCTACCACCATGTGTACTCGCTTAAGGTAGTAAGCCCTCTGTTAAAGCAATGGATGCCACAGCTATGAAATGTCTTGAAAGCTGGAATGGAGACTACTCCTATGGCCAATACACCTGGGTTTCTGAAGTAAGCAAAAGGAGGTGCACAGAGGATAGAGCCATTTTAGAGCTAGAACTCTGGCTCTTTTCTGGCATCGTGAGGGAGAAAGAAATGGGTTTGGGACAAACCAGCAATATTTTTAAGACTACAGACCCGATTCACAAATGTTTTTCTGTAAGTAGGTATGGCTTTCTCTTGCAGTACTCTTGGCTTACTTTTGGAGTACTACAGGAGTAATTCACAGAAAAATCTTTTTGAATCGGATCCTGCGTGTTTTGGAGAGATAATGCTCTGCACGTATGATCCGCACTTTCTAATGAATATATGAGGGAAATCATTTTTTCTAAAGAGTAACATGTGAAACAATGTGACAATCAACTAAAAAAAATAAACACAATGAAATAAAATAGATTATACAGAGAACTGAAGCAATAGCAAAGCCTGCCGAACCATACTCTGCTATAAGTAAGCCCTCACCTGACTCCAACACGCAGGACTCAAGAATGTATATCGCATGAGCCAAAACAGCAAGGTGATCATTGAAGCAACTGCATGCTCAGTAACAATATGGCTATCATTTTGAATATATAGACATTTTGCTACAAAGAATCTGGCTTACTCAAAATTGACCTATCAGAATTAAGTACAACGCATTACCCGTGTAATCCAAAACCACGTATGCAGTATGGAACAAGATGAACTTGCTAAACGTCAACATGAATTCGTTTGTTTAAAAAATAAAATATTTAACTAGATCTTCAATCAAAGCATGCTGTGATACAACTTACATAGTCGCCGCAGTACATTTTGCCGCGAGGCCTGTAGTCTTGATGAGCACAGAGTGTAGGCCAAGGTGAAGAAGAATGAATGAATTCGTCCCCTGGTCACCAGTAACCTGTATCGTTACAGGAGCATTACGAATACCAGGCAGAAGTTGGTTCCAATCAGATTGTGCGGTTCATACGTTCAATTGCGTAACAAAAACACTTCGTACCATCTGTCACCAGGGCATGTATCCAGCCATTAACCACGAAGGGCAAAAGTATAATTATTTTTTAAATACGAATAGACTGACACGTCATATCACATTGCTGAGTGGCTTGTTTGATTAAGATAGTTAACACAGCTACCAGTTGAATGATACAGCACCTGAAGGAGAAAAGTGTTAATAATTAACTGCTGCATCATTGCTAACTTCTTTCCTTCTTTTCTGACAGAACTGAGGGCTGCGGGTATGTTGCTGTTACACTAGAATTAACTTAACCATTTACGGCTTTTAAGGCAGCAATTTCTATCCCCAAGTAACAAATTGCAACACTTGTGGACTACTTAGCAGCTCCTATGATTAAACAACTAAGATGATGTATCTGTCAGAAATGCATAGGACAATAGCTTTAGATGGTTTTAGCTGGCTATTTCGAGGTGTAATCCATCACTGCTAACAGGCTGCATCGTCAGGTCAATTGCTAGGGACTATTTCATTTCCTATACAGTTAATATAAATATTGGATATATGCTTGGCTCTCGCTCTATGTGCTTTCTGACAAGCCTGTTGGTGCAAAAATGGCGGACTGAAGATTCCCCTGAAAATGTCTAGCTTTGTGTCCTCCCACTTAACGCACAAAAGCAAGGTGACGGACGGATGGTAACAAGTAAAAAGGTCAATATTTTATATGTGTATATCACAAATCACGATTGGAAAATGCTATATTCCTCATAATGAATTTCCCCAATATGGGTGTGGGTGAGGTATTTAACTGGGTTCAGTAAATACCTCTTCTTCCGAATTTTTAACTCTGCAACGCCAACAAGTCTCACCATACTCGAAAATGGGGCATAACGTAGAATTCGGTGCTGACCTACCGATAATGACCTGGAGAAAATTGCAAGATGTGTCCAATGTTTATCACACTTGGTAATTACCCCATGTAGAAAACTCCACAGGAGTCAGAGTTATGGTTCTTGTGCAAACAGGAGTTTGTGCAGGAAATTAAATGCATTTCCACACTTGAAATCAGGGCTATGCATACTTTCAAAACAGACTGAATATTATAGCCGCATGGCAATAGTCGCTAGTGTCCTATCTTTTTGGCTCCCTCTGGAGGCGATAAACGAGAACAGCATGCAGCCCATACACTGATGAAATGAACATTGACAATCAATCCCGGAGAGCTGCACAATTGAAAGCTTTCTCAATAACAAAAAAAAACTGACTTTACCAAATCATGCCCTTTAGAGACCCCTGCATCTCTTTTAAAACGAATATGATAGAAAAAAGTTTGTCTGCCTTTGGTAGTAAAAATTAAATATAAGTAGCTACAGAAATGAATGATTTCAAGTTTAATAAGGCTTTAACTACTTACATTATACAATCACCGAATACTCGATTTCCTTTGTTAGGTACATTTTGAATATATAAATAGTATACTTTAACATTCATATTGATAATCTACATTTCAAAATACAGAAAAGTTAGGAGCAAGGGTGAGATGAAAACTAAAAATAAGGGTGTAGCTACATCACAGCAGTTGACTGACCACGTATGTAGGACAGAAAAACGACACCCCCATTGTAAAAGAAACTGATGAAAAAGTGGCAGCTTTTCAGCTCTAATACAAGTCTGCTCAGTCAGAACAAAGTCATACGCTCACCTGGCAGATCTGTCTGCTGTGTTGCTGGAGAACCAAGAAAATATAGGATCTCCTAACACGAGTCTGTGCCTTCAACGTGAAAACAAAGACATGGAAAAACAAAAACAGTCATTTCTGAGCAAAGCCGGAGGGCGATGGAAGTACAGTATTGATTAAACGTGGGATGTTATCCATTAAACTATGATGATAAATCTTCTTTTTGTGTTTTTACGTGTTTATCCACAAAGATCGCATCAGTGAGTGTAAAATACTTTAGATATTCCACTGCATTCTTCGATTGTGTGTGATCTGTACCAGGCATCTAAGTCTAAGGTCACTCATTTGATTAAAAAAGGAAGCAGCATTTGAAAGGAAATGGGCACAATGTGTTACTTCTCATGTGAAAGAAACTAAATCGTTTGCTGAATTATTACAATATGGGGCTTATTTACAAGCCCATGGCGCCACAGCTGCATCACTTTTTTTGACGTACCGGTGGCGCTGAATGCAGACCCCTATATACGAGTCCACGCAAAGCCACATTGCGAAGCTTTTCATGTCCTCGTAGATATGGAGTAAGACAAAGCAGCGTAAGATGCTGCATTACCTTACTCTGCATCAAAGAGGCATTCTATGGGCATTGCCGTGGGTGTTCCCAAGCAACACCCATGGATTTTGACACATTCCCAGACTTACAAGGACTTGTAAACATGGGTATGCGTCAAACACCTGCACTTCCCCAGGGGAGGCGTAACTAGGAGCAATAACTTTATTTCTCCTCATTTTTTCCTCTTTCTATGTGTGCTGCATTCAGCAGCACACACAGGAGGAGAAAAACACATCCATTGTTTGTTTTGGTGGCCCTTTCTGCACAAAAACAATCATTCCTACAATGCAGACACCAGACAGCCAAAATGGCGCCAGCGCAGTGGGAATGGACTGGAAAGCACCGTATATCATAAATACAATGCATTCCTGCCCTTTCCTTTTGACTCAGGACAGTACAGCAAAGTGACTTACTGTACTGCCTTGCATCAAAAACTTGTAAATGAGGCCCTCTTTCAGGAGGCATGGTTAACTGCTTATGTAAAGTCCTAACTTTACTACTCCTAAACTGAGAAAAATCCTAACTTTAAGACTTTCGGTATTCACAGAAGGCATTTAGGAGTCCTAAAGTTAGGGCTACTAACTTCTGTGAATACCGAAATGAGTAAGTTCATTCTGTGAATACCAAAATGAGTAAGTGTATTCTGTGAATACCAAAAAGTACTAACTTTACGTTTTTGACGTAAGTTAGTTCTGTGAATCAGGCCCATGATTTCTATCTGCAAAGAACATTTGCTTCCTAGAGAGTTTGATGCAGGACATTTGCGAGTACAGAAATGTATTCTGAAAATCAAATAGTGTTTAGAAAAAAGCAATTGCACTGTTTTGAACATATGACTTTCAGCATTGCTAAAGATGTGCAAGTTACTGACAGGTCTTAGCAAGTGATATGTGGTTTACCAATGTTGGGAGCCACAGAAAATAAATGCCTGTTTGTTACAAATGGGGGTCTCTAGTTGGCAGTGGTATACACCCTGTCCAAGTAGGGACCCTTCCTTCTGGTCAGAGTAAGGGAGTTACACACCCAAGATAACCCCTGCTCACCTTGGCAGCTTGGCACGAGCAGTCAGGCCAATCTCAGAGGCAATGTGTAAAGTATTTGTACATATCACACACAGTAACACAGTGAAAACAATACAAATGGACACCACACCGGTTTAGAATAATAAACAATCTTTATCTAAACCAAACAAGACCAAAACAGCAACAACATACATAACTCAAAAATATCACTTTTAAATGGTTTAAGCAATTCTGTCCATATAGAACTCTGCAATGCATTGATTTTAACAAAAAAGTACCTTTGATGTGTCAAAATCCAAGTCACAAAACAGCCGCAAAGGAGGAAAGCATCAGAAAACACAGTGATGCGCCAGTTCTTGAGTCCCAGGGGAATGGAGGCATCAGTTCTGCTGCACACAGGAGAAGTGTTGCATTGATTCCTTAATGCAAGCAGAAGCAATGTGTCGAATTCCGGAGGTGACTGCTTTCAGTGGAGCAATGCGTTGGAAGTTTGGCGCACAGGTACAATGCGTGAGGAAATCCAGGCGGTGCAGGTCGATGTGGTGATGAAATAGGAGTTGCGTAGATTTCCACAGCAGCAGACAGGTGATGCATTGATTCCTTCGGCAGCACAGCAGGGCCTGCGTCGAAGTGGAAGCGGGGGTCTTGGACATCGGTTCTCTGGACTTGGACTGCAGCAGTTCTTCAGGCTGCGAACAGGCGCTGCGTTGATTTTTCAGCCGCAGCGATGCGTTGGTTTTTCAACCACACAGCAACCTTGCGGCAAAAAAAACAGCTCTGGAAGGGCGATGCGTGGACTTTTAAGTCTTGAAGCAGCAGAACCACCTCCAAGGGCCCAGAACAGGAACTAGCACCACTTGGCAGGTCAGGACACCCAGCAGTGGAGTTCAGAGATCCTACAGATGAAGTTTTTGTTGGCCCGGAGACTTCCAACAGGAGGCAAGCACTCACAAGCCCTTGGAGAAGTCCAGTTCTTTCACTGCCCACATACAGAAGCAGCAACTGCAGGCCATCCAGCAAAGCAACTCACAGCAAAGGGGCAGTACTCCTCCTGACAGCTCTTCAGCTCTTCTTCTTGGCAGATTCCTCAGTCCAGAAGTGTTCTCCAAATTTGGGGTTACAGGTCCAATACTTATATCCCTTTGGGCCTTTGAAGTAGGCATACTTCAAAGGAAAGTCTTCGTTGTCCACAAGATCCTCATGAGAACAGTCCAGCCCGAACTGCCAAGGGAGGACCTGGCTTGGCAGTTCGGACTGGACTGTTCCCATGAGGATCAGGGTCAAGACTGATTTACATTTGGCTGGGTCCAAACTGGGGTAGCGTAGTGAGCAAAAGAACAATGGATTTAACCCAGATCTTTTGACTGGGATTGAATGTTTGATTGATTCAGCATTCCGTCCACCATTTGTTGCCGCAGCACTTTCTAAAAGTGGCATTTTCCGAGACACAATTTAAAACCCAACTTCACTAAAAGATGTATTTGTAAATCCTGAGGTCAGGGAGTCCAAACTCCGAATCTCTATTTTTTCCCAATTGAACGTTTCACTTGTAAGATGCTACAAGGCAGCTCCAATGATAACCTAAGGGAGAGATAGTCCTTACCATAGTGAAAAACGAAATTGGTAGTATTTCACTATTAGGACATGTAAAACACACCAGTACACATCCTACCTTTCAAATACACTGCACCATGCCCATGGGGCTACCCTGGGCCTACCTTAGGGGCGCCTTACATGTAGAAAAGGGGAAGGTTTGGGCCTGGCTAGTAGTTGCACTTGCCAGGTTGACATGGCAGTCTAAAACTGCACTCACCGACACTGCAGTGGCAGGCCTGAGACATGTTTGCACAGCTACTCATGTGGGTGGCACAACCAGTGCTGCAGGCCCACTAGTAGCATGTGATTTACAGGCCCTGGGCACACACAGTGCACTTTACTAGGGACTTACCAGTAAATCAAATATGCCAATCATGGGTAACCAGCAGTGGTAAAGTGCCCAGAATACAGTAGCCAGCAAAAACGAAGTCCAGCATAATTACAGTCAAAAATACAGATTGGAGGGGGGAAAAAGACAGGGGAAACCACACAAAGGATTCCAGGTCTAACATTGTTCATTACTTTTGTATTGGCCCAAGTGGTCAAGTGGAAACTAAGCTTATCTTCAACAGAGAGAACATAGTCACGAAGTTAAAGGTAGTTATTTTACTAATGAGAAGTGTTGATGCACATACAAAAAGATGCTCAATCAGATGTTATGGTTTAGTTTCAGAAATAGGTAGTTTCACATCTTAACACCAAGACATACAGCTAAAGTATATCTTTTCTCTGCTACCCTTACATGTAGGACTTTATGGCATGTTACTCAGTGCTTAATTTGTAAAATATTAAGTCCAGGTGCTCACATTTTATTAGGAGGATACACTAATTTCCCCCGACTTCACCCACTTCCTCCACTGGCTCCACTCCCTTACTCTATTGGCTCCACCCACATCCACAACTGGCACTGCTGAAAGCCAGATGTAATACCCGATCTGAATTTAAGCAAGGGAGAGTTCCTGAAGTAAGGTTTTGATAGCAAGTTTCCCCCGCCCCTGCGAAAAGTTTGTAAAAAATGGAAGCAAAAGTTTATTTAAAGCACAATTCTTGAATAAATTGGATAAAATGACTAATGCAACCAATGCATCTTCTGCAACATAACACAGTGGTTAGGGTTGACTTTACTAATCAAAATGTATTTCTACCCAAACAAACCCTTTCTAGTAAAATTAGGATAGTCAAAGACTGGGAAAAAACATAACTTTCTAACCTGTGCCATGCTGTTTGCATCTAGCACTTTGATGGCAGTTCATAGCTCACTGTGCTAGATAATGATTGTAATTTAGGAACTGCACAGTAACAAAAGGGTCTCTGTGAAAAAAGCAGCATCCCACTGAGCATTGCACATGAAATACTGTTCTGTAATCTGCATACTACACATTCTTTGCAGCAGGCATATGGACCCACTGTGCTACTTTAGATAAGTCAAAACTGCCATTAGACAAAACTCTGATCTCTCTCCAGCAGGTACATTAATCACCAGCGTTATCTTGGCACATTTATTGTTGCCTGAAAACTGTTGGATATGCAAGAAACTGCAGTGCTTTTAAAACGGCTGCACTGCTACAAAAGCAGCCCCCACCCTTCCAACCTCCTGGTCCGGCCTGTCCGGCCTTGATGTAGATCACATATTAAGGACAGATGGAAGCCTGTACTAAAGGCAGGTGGCACAGTCCTTGCATTAAGGACAAGTAGCTCACTCTGTGTAGCAAAGACTAGTCTGTCATCAGTCGATGTTAGGGAAAAGCAACAAAATCTGTGCAGTAAGGACAGCTGACACCGTCTCAGCATTTGAGGAAGGTGGGTGGCCTCTGTATTAAGGGCAGGTGGCACCCAGCTCCTCTTATAACACTCACTGTCACAAGGTGTCTCACACGCCATCGTCCTCTGTAACCACAAGGTCCTCGGATCCCTCGCTTGGCCACAGACCCGGACTTCTCTAATAACCTGCACCCCCCGACCATGCAGCCCCAGGGACCCTATTACTTTGATTTGCCTCTTTACAGCCGGCTTCTGTGTCCTCCATTCCGACTCTAGCCCTGACCCATTAAGCTTTCAATGTTTTCAGGCACTTTGGAAACATAATATGAGTGGTGCATAGTCAAATCAATTGACACTGTTATTCAGATGTTGTTTACGTATATCGTGCATCTCACAAAAATCTTCTGACCCCTCATGACACATTGATTGGGGTAGAAACAGAATCAGTGTGAAAACCACCCTGCAGAGTAATGACCGCACACTGCACTCTGCCGCCACCGCATGTAACATCGCTACTCTTGAATAAAAACAAGCGCTAGGATGAAATGAGAGGTTGCACTTTTCCGGGCACGTACCTAAACCATTAAATAAGACATACTTGCTTCAGTAGCATAAGTTACAAAAGGAAAATGAAAACATGACTTACTTACTGCCTTTTTTTGGTTTTAATTATAGGCCTGCTTCTTGCTTCATCGAATGACTAGCACTGCAGCTGCACAGTATGCTGGGGCGGGCGAAAAGTGGGGACCCTGATCTGCATTGGTGTTAGAAATGGGGTTTCTGGTTGGTTAGGGTATACACCTAAGCCAAGCAGAACCCACCACTCTTGTCAGGGTAAGGGAGTTACACACACAAGATAACCCTTGCTCACCCCCTTGGTATCTTGGCAGAGCAGTCAGGCTTAACCCAGAGGCAATGTGTAAAGCGTTTGCGCAACACACACACACCAGTGGCACACCACAAAAAGAGACTCCACACAAGGTTATATAAAAATATCCTTTGTATTGTACATAAAACACTTTAGACCATAATCACATAAATCACTGTGCCACTAGGCACCTGTCATAACAATGCATATAGTACACATAGGGCACAAAATCACTTTGCCAATTGGGCAATTGTCATAACAGCATAGGTAGTGCAATCTAGTAATCACTCATAAGTTGCACATGTCCTAAACACCCCAGGAGAGACACCATTTCTGTGCATATCTCTGGGAACATTAATCACCAATACTGCAGAGGCCTCAGCATGTAAACCACTAAAACAATATGCATCATCACACCGGGAAATAACAGGCAGTAGTTGCACAATGCTTGCCAAATACCCTAAATTCTTAGAGCACAGTGCTTCTGTGCTCCTATTAGAATACATATTGACACTGACATTCAAACACCTCGGATACTTTGAGTATTGCATATTAAGAAAGCAGATAGACAACACAATAGCAAAAGCTGAGATGAGAGCATACAGGACGTTGAAGTATTGTGGCAGTTAGTGAGGTGTAAGTTACCAGACTCCACTCCCCCAGGTACACATCTGTCAAGTCCTCAGAATGCAGGATGACCAAGACCTTCTCCTCCTATGGTAAGAGTTGTAATGTGGCACTGGGAGGACCACCGCCAGGCCTCTGGGTGCTCCAGGTGTTGCTTGGAGGCCATGGAACGTACCTTCCCTCTCAGGTCATTCCACCTCTTCCTTATTTCCTGCTTTGTGTGCAGGTTGGTACCTACGGCATTCACTCTGTTGACTATCCTGTCCCACATTTCCCTTTTCCTACTGAGAGTTGTATGTTGGGCTTGTGTTCCAGACAATTATGGCTCTAATCTTATGATTCCATCCACCATGACTGACAACTCAGCCTCTGCAAAAGGTGGATTTTTTGGGCGTAACATAACTAGAAAGTAAGTGAGTGACAATGGAAAAAAACACCAAGATATATTAGAAAAAAATGCAACAAAAGTGTGTGGAGAGTGTTAAAAGGGATGGGAAAAAGGGCTGAACAAAAAAGTGTGGTGTCTGTCTTACTGTGCTGCAATGGAGAGTCAAAGGATCATAGTCTGGGTTGTGGTGTGTTTTGTAGTGTAATTTTCCGGTTGTGTCCACTTGGCCAATGGATATCAGTTGTGCTGTTTTTATATCTGTCCAATGGGCACTGTTCTGGTGCTTTGATGAGAGTATACAATGAAAGCCTACCGCCGGGGAGGAACCACCACCAGGAGACCAGTACAACTGTGTTTCAGTAATTGGCTCAGGGGGAAGCCGCTGTCCCGACGGTGACAGAGTACTCATCACTAACATTGCAGTCTGCTGTGGCACAGGCAGGAACGACACCGTCAACAGCGGTCGGCAATTCAGGCTGAGTGCATCGTAATACAGCTGGTGGAAGACTGGCGATGCGGGCGTCTTCTTGGTCCGCTGCAGCGACGGTACGGCAGTGAGACCGCCAAACTCGTAATCGGGCCCTTAATCAGCTTTACCAGTATCTCCTATGGGAACAGGTAGATCCAATACAGTGAAAACAGATTTGGGTGATTTATTCACTTTAGGTACGTTCTTGCATAAAGTTAAGTATGTATCACTTCTAGCACTATACTCCCTACCATATTGGCAATAATTTAATTTTAGGAGTGAAGGTTTAGTGCTTAGATGCAGATTTATAGCCCTGTAAAAGAGTTTATTTTTACCAGTGTGTCTACAAACATGAGAGCTTGCAGGCTGCAGTGGGCCAGGCCTCAGTAGAAACTTACGTCATATTTTCAGGGTCACAAAGTGGATGGCACAATATAGTGCTTCAGTCCACATGTGACATTCAATTTTACATGCCTTATGAGTCGTTTTTATATCATATGCAATGATCTTATAGTAAAATGAAATATGCCAAATGGGGGTTTAAGCCAATTTCAACGTTGTTTTAGGGCTAAGAGCACATACACTAGACACTGGATAGCAGTGCCCCAGTGTTAGAGGTCATAATTATCGGCATTTGAGTCCCCCCACCCCCAAAAAAAGAAAAACTGGGGATCACTACCCAAGAAAGGGTCACTTTGCAACATGAGCTTCACATGGCCATTCAGAAGATAGGTAGCTATGCATGAACCATCTCCCTTTTCCCATGGTGTTCTCCTAGGCGCATAGACTCTAATTGATAATCCTTGTTATCTTCCTTCTGAGAAGCCATGCAAACTCCGCTGATATAAAGATGCATATTCTTTGCATGAAAATCTCTGAGCTCAGCATTGGTGGACTCAAACCAGTACGGTTTTATCCCTAACCGGGAGACAACATTGCATGTCAATATGGCAATTACGTCCTTGGTCCAGTCTGTATGATCTGTCTGGGTGCTGAGAAGATCTTTGATTGGGTCTCCTAGCCCTTCCTTTGGGGGGTCATTGAGTCTGGTGGCTTAGGCTCAGACTTTATCTCGAGAGTCAGGCACCTCTACTCTGAACTTAAGGCAAGGATTCGCAGCACGATTTATTATCAGATCCTATTTCTATTTTCAGCGGTACCCGGCAGGGGTGCCCTCTCTCCCCTCAGTTATTTGCTCTTTATATTGAACCATTTATTCAATTTCTCAAACAGATGGAAGAGATACAATCTCTGAGTCGGCACCACCATGAAGTAACAATCCTTGTGTATGTGGATGACATCGCTGTCCTGACCCCTGCTCCCATCAGTGGTCTATGCTTATTAGTGGCAGTAGCCCAATCATTTGAAGTTGCCAATTACAAGTTAAAATCAGATAAGTCCCAGAACTTATCCAATCTGGCTCCTCCCGGCCAGAATAAGAGATGGATACAGTCCTTGGTGTATCTTGGGGTCACCTTAACGATTAATATCCCTGAGATTCTGGAGAATAACTATGGGAAGTTGTATCAACATTCAGCTGAAATTTTTCCTAAATGGAACCATTTGCACTTGGGGCTTATTGGTTGCTGCAATCTTATAAAGATGATTATTCTCCCTCGGTATCTTCATATTTTATGTTGCATCCCACTTTTTTTTTCCTGTGGCTTTTATATTACTAAAGTTGAGGCATTATGGCAGAAGTTAATATGGTCCTATCGGAAGCCTCGCTGTAAGATCTTGTTTCTACAATAGTCTAAGAAAGATGGTGGGGTCTCACTCCTGATTCTTAGGTCTTATTTTCTGGCGTCATTCTTCTCACAACTCCGGTTGGTATTGGGATGGGGGCTGTAGGCATCGGGCCATATGTTTACAGAGTTTCTTCCATTGGGTGAATCGATAGTCCCCGAAGTGATTATCGTGGACACAATATACTTTAAACGAACCTGCTTTAAGCTGCTAAAAGTTTTCCACCTTTATTTGGGGTTCCTTTAAGAGAATATTTTCCGGCATCACCACGTTTAATCAGCTTTCATATCTGGGTTGTAATCCCAACTTTCCTCATGGTATTCATGTAGGTTTCAGGGAGGAGGGTTAAACTCCTGACTTTATGCCAACTATTTGATGGTGATGTTTTTTCTTCATTTGGAAATATACAGCAATAGGTTCTTCTTCCGTCTACAGTTTTCTTTAGATAATTGCAGCATTTTATTTTAAGTATTAAGGAAGAGGATTTGAGCTGTACTGATAACCCCTTCCTGGACCTTATAAGGAAGGCTTCATTCAAGAGAAACATCGGGCTGGTCTACAAGTCAATCTATTTGTCATCTCATAATCATGCAGATGATTTGTTCCTGCTGAGGGATAATAAGTGGAGTACTCTGCTTAATACAGAAGTACTGCAATGTGTTGTTACATTCAGCTTTGAACGTATCTCGTATTAAGGTACATCATCTCAAATCTATAAATGGTTGGCATTACAACCCCAATCGACTCTTCAGTATGAAGCTACAGCCGGATGATCGCTGTTTCCGCTGTGGACTTGCAGAAGCTGATGCATGTCTTTGCATCTTGCTACGCTATGCACTTGCACTGGCAATTTGTTTTTGGCAAATTATGTGGCATTTCTAGCCTGGTGGTGGTGGCTGATCCGAAGTTGATTATGTTAGGTCATTCACCAGTTATTCCTTCCTACTTATCTGGTTTATGTTTCTTTTCTATCACGCTAGCTAGACTGGTTCTGGCACGATTCTGGCTCTCTAGTGAGTCTCCCAATTCACGGATCAGGTGGCAGAAATTTTGTATATAAGTAGGTTGGAGATGGTGCTAATTGAGACGATCCTCGGAGGAAATAGCTTGATCAGATCTGGGACCTCTTTCACGGCTGGCTGCTGAGGTGGCTGCTTCACTGAACTGGTCAGCCTAGTCTCTAGGTTTTATTTGTTTTCCACTGTGCTCTCCTCTACCTATGTGTTGTTAGGCATTATATGGTTTTGTTTTATTTGTTTTCTCTTTGTTCTCAATTCTGGGTAGAATTTATTATTAGTATAGCTGTTATGTCGTAGGTTTCGTTTTGCCGCTAATTTTGCTCTTTTTCGGATAAGTTATGTATGTTGCTCACTTGCTTCTGGTACTTGTTGGTTTCTCATCATCTTAAAAACAACAAAACTTATTTTAAAAAAAAAAGAAAAAGAACATCCTTGAGCTCTGAATTGACAAAATGAAGGTCAGCGTTCAGTGGGTCTCAAGAATACACAAGCTAGTCCTACTGTAGTTTTACTTTTATTTCAACCTGTCAATCTTTTCAGAAATTATAGGAATTTTAAAACATGCTGTAGGAGAGTAGGATCTGCCTCTTATGTTGCCCCCACTTTTTTTCTGATGTTTACACTGGTTTCTGGTATAGTCAGGCTGGGACCCTGCTAATCAGGGCCCCAGCCTCTCTGTTCTCTCTAAACGATTTGGAGTGCACTCTAGGTGCACTAGTGATTGGATACTGTGGTACCTTATGAGTCCCTAGTAAATGGTACCCTAGGTACCAAGGGCATAGGTACTTCACAGGCCTACCAGGGGCTGCAGCATGTCTTATGCCACCCCTGGGAAGCAGACTAAATCTGACACCCCAGGCCTGCTACTGCAGCCTGAGTGAGGAAGTGCTAGCACCCCTCACTGAGATATAGGTTCCCTATATCTCTCCTGCACACACATATAACCCTATCAGTCACCCCTAAGGCAGGCCCTATCAATCCTGAGGGCAGGGTGCTTGGCTTCTATGTGAGGGGGTGCCTCTGCCTGAGCAGGGCCCCTCTGCAGCTCTCAGAGTCCATTCTCTGGTGCTGTTTGTGGATGCGGTTAAACCATATACTTTTAAGTGCATTATATCCTCGCGGTAAAATGCTAACTTTGGAATGGCTGCATCGAAACATGTCGTGTTTGGTGTCAAACACCTTGGAATACTACCCCCCGCCAGTCCTGGCGGCGGGGGTAGCATTCCACCCTTCTAGAGGGATAGACATGTACCTACTGTGGAAACGCGGTAGAATCCGACAGAGCCCTGGCATCACAAAATGGATGCCACCAGTCACAGACACTGGGCTGCCCTCCTGCTGATGACCAACACTCGCAGTGGAGGGAGCCCAACAATAGATATCCTGTCCCAAGGGGTTGTGACCACCTCCCAGACAGGGCTTAGTGTATTGGGGCTGGGTGGGTGCACTCTTAGAGTGCTTTGAAGTCCTGCACGGGGGAGCAGAAGGCTCCTCTGTGCATATGCCAGTTCAAACCGGCTCAGGGGCAACCTGTCCCTGCTCTGGCGCGAAACTGGACAAAGGGAAGTGGGTGTAGCCACCCACTCCCCTGACCCTCCCATAGGTAGGGTCATAGAGCTAGTCCCTCCCCTCCTTTTAGTATCAGAGGGGGAACCTGTGCATTGCACCCTAGATTTCCCTGGACGATGCTCTACAAGAAGAATCCCGGACCTTCGACATTCCACTACCTTTGGAAGACTGAAGAATCTCCCTTGGAGTCAAGGAGTGACTCCCCTGCTTGGCAGGCACCAACAACTACAAACAACGGTCGCAAACTATGCCGCTCCCGCCGGAGTCCAAAGTCCCTGCAGCCCAAGAAGTAGATTTCCTGACTTCTCAAAGGCCATCGTGAGTCTCCAGTGAAACTGAGGCCAGTGGACCCCAAGAGTAACAAGGAACCGCGACCCCTGGGTACCGTGCACTATTGTCGAGTGCAACCCCTCACAACGTTCCACGAACTTGTATTTTAGACCACCTATGGTCCCAGTCTCCAGCAGAAATCCCTCCTAAGATCAGCGGCCTACCATGTCCCGAGTGACCGTGGGCCCCTGTCAGAGAATCCTCCCAAGGCGTCTTTGCAACCCCTTGCCAGCCAGCTTGTGGGTCCCCAGAAGACTTTCCAAAGAAACCAAAGGGCTCCCCTGGTTGCTCCAGGCCCGCCCTGACTTACCCTCGCTGGGTGAGTCCCACAGACCTTGCTGGTCTGTGCCATTGCCTCTTCACACTTTCCCCTGAGACTTGCTGCTACCAGGGCTTGTTGACTCTGACCGAGTTACCGACACCGCAGTAAGCCGCAGACATCGTGGGACACACCGAATCCAGCTCCTGGTCATCGTCGACGCCTCCTGGACCTCGTGGCTGAAGAGTTAAGGCAACCGTGAATGACCTGAAACCTGCGACAACGGTGGGCATTCATCTTCCTTGCCCCGAGTCACTGCCAAGTGACTTTGAACACTGTCCCCTCTGCTTTCAGGTCATCCTTCCACCGAATCCAGGCTTGGATTCCACCGGACACTTCTTCAAACCATCACAAGCAACAAGTCTTCTTTGTTCGCCATTGAAAACGACGCCGCAACCCGACACCAAAGGACACCTGTGCACCCGGCTTCCCTGGGTGAGGTAACTCCAGCACTCCGGTGCTCCTGTGGGTGTGGGCCCTTGAACTACTTACCCTGTAAGTGACTTGCTTGTAGGTTCACCAGAAGTATCCTAAAACTCTTACTTTCCCCGTGCGATTCTCGCACTGACTCGTACATGGTTCGCGTCTGTGTTAGACACACCGCGTCCGACTCCCTTGCAAATCCTATCTGTAGACCATATTCTTCGACTCGTACCGAGTCCGATCGGTGTGTTCGCCTCGAACACGCAAGGGACCTTGAACATTGATATCTCAATCGCGTCTGAGTGCATAGACTCATACAGGATTCGCATCGGTGCCAGGTCACCGCGTCTGTCCCCTGTGGGTCTCCTACAACTACCTGGGGTGGTTCTTGGGGGTCCCTCGATTCTAGATGCCCTAGACCTAGGTCTAGCAAACTAAGATTGTAATATTCAATTGTGCTAAACTTATCCTGATAATATTTGACTTGTACATATGTTCCTATCCTCTAATCTCATAAAGAGATTAGTAGAGAGTGTTTATTAATAAATACATATATATTTGATATATATACCTGTGTGGTGTCTTTTCATTTGGTGATTCAAGAGATTGTGTGGTAAAACAAGCTGCTTTACATTCCTTCAAGACTTAGCCTGAAGGCTGCTCTCCACAGCTACCACTAGGATAGCTTTCTATAAAGGTTGTCTTAAACCTATCTACCATAAGAGTCGAATTGTTCTGGTGCAAGGTGTCCACTTTAATTAGTGAACAGCATATACCAGGCCAACTTCTCACACATGCCATATTTCAAGGAAAGATTTCATCATGAGCCAAGTTCATCACCCCTCAATATCCATCCCCACAATAACACCAAAAGATCATGCAAACATACACATTGCATCCTCACACGATATAGACCCAAATTCATACACATCTCACTAAACACGACACATCCTCAAACTATTGATCAAACCCCAAATCATGTCCATTAATGCACATGCTGTAGTAATACATGTTCTGTATATCACAGGCCTCATCACTCGTCACACATTTCAATGCATTCTCCATTATGAAAACATGGCTCACCCCACTTCCTCTCAGGTTCTGTGTGTCCTTGTTCACACAGGCTACTTCATCCAGCATGCAGAGGTGCTTATAAGAAGGGAAGAGCCTCCATGACTTCCATAAATCCTCCTGTACCTGCATAACATTCAAGTGACACACAACACCATAGAGATCGTCGCACAGCACTTCCTACTCTTTTCAACCCATTCTTTCACATTATAGGTTAGATACAGACCCCACTGACAGAATAGTGACTTCTTGGACCTCCTCACCACCTCATCTTTTCAACGTGCTCACACCACTATGCTTTGTCATAGACCTCATTGACAACCTTAACATGAAACAGCACATCAACCAACCAACACAATTTAAAGGCCAACGCTGGAATCTCATTTACTGAGCATCACCAGCCATCCCATTCAAACGTCCCATCCCTCTGGATGAGACTGACCACCTATCCATTCCCATCATCTACTCAGCATCCAACCAATACACAGAGAACGGCCCAAACGAGAACAACAGGCCTTCAGATCTTTCAAAGACTTCTCCATCTCCAACCAGCCAAAATATTGAACTCACCTGTCAGCCTGCTATGTCAATCTCCAACTTCAATATCCATCTAAATGACTTAATGCATTTCTGAAATAACATGCTGCAATTAAGAAACACAAGTGCAAACTAAACCTTACAACAACTCTAAAGACCTACTAACAACACATATTCTATTTGCAGACACAACAGAAAATGGAAGAAAAACAAAACCCCAGAGACCTCACACTACTGAAGTTGTACTGCAAACACACATAAAACATTTAAAGCCAGGTACTATACCAACACCATTAATGAAGCTGTCAACCGAACCAGAATGGTCTTCAGGACAATCAAGCACTGCATAAATCCCTTGCTAGACACTGTAATTCTATACTTCATTGAAAAATGCCACACTATGACACTCTTTTTGGACCGGAGAACAACAATTTTGTAACATGTTCAGCATTTTTTGACATGTTCTACATGTTTAAATGTTTGTTTTTTTCAGTGAATTTCTAAAAATGTTTAAATTCTATTTCCTAACTATAACATCCCGGTAACCTTTGGTTTTGTCAGTGGAGTTCTAAGATTTTTTAAATTCTGTTTCCTAGCTATAACGTCCCTGTAATCTTTGGATTTTTAGTGAATTTCAAAGTTTTTTTAAAATTCTATTACCTGACTGTAACCTATTGAGGTTTAATTTCTGTGAAATGAGCATCGTGCCAGAATGAATCCTGGCCTGTGTATTTATCCAAGAAGAGGCCACCATTTAGTGCAAACCCTCTACCCAGCAGGAGCACTTTCTACTAATTAGTAAGTGCTATCCTGTTGTGTAAATGTATAGTGCATTTGCTACAGTATGCTGAGGAAATGTCTCCAGTGACCTTGTGTGTCTGTAACATATATATATATACCCGTCAACCAACAAGGTTGTAAATTATTCAAATTTATGGTTGCCTAGCCATTATTTGACGGACACCTGTGAGAACATCAAGTAACAACCAGCAGCTGCAATGAGGGGTATGTGGTACGCAGTAATCTGGCAAAGTGGCAGCTCATGTGCAAAGATATAACATGTGGAGGCTAGTGCAAATCAGCGATTTAAACACAGATGAGAGAGACTGTGAGTGGCATTGTACCCAAACCATCGGAGAATATAGCATGCATTTGGGGCATTTTGAGCCCGTATAAGATCAATATGACTGATATTTTTCACAGTTTTTCACATATCCATGTTGGCTGAAGGAAATGAAGTATTGTTAATGTAGCTCTCCCATTAGCCACAGATTCACCAATCAGAAGGGTGGTGGGAGATTTTAAACTAACCAGAGACTGTGTCCCAGTTTAATGCATTTGAAAGCACGGAAGAAGGCACAACGCCAAAACGCATCTGCTGTAAATGCTGTGATTTGACAAAAATAAATTTTGAAATACCCCGTAAGTGCTCCTGAACTTTGGAAATGAGTTGTTGTGGAACACGCGAGTCCTACCCTCGCGATACAAGGAGGCACCCGTTTTTGAGTTCGGGGGTAGCTTGGTGGGAACTGGTGAAAACATATATATATATATCGTGTGTGAACAAGGCAGTATGCCGAAACGCGTACAGCGTAAATAAAGAAAAAGTGTGGAAAATCAGTGGAGTGTCTCACCTTGTGTTGGTATCCGGGTCTATTTGGATGTTGGAACTGGAGGAAAAAAAATATATATATATATATATGACACACTTTCTCTGCTGAAGGGAGCCCCAGGCCCTGACTGGGCGGCCTCAGCGTAGCGGAAACTCAGCACCTCGCTAGTACTGTACACACACATCTTCTCCAAAGAAGTACGCCATACACCCAGTTTCAAGTGTTATAAGGTACTTTATTCATCAATCAAGCCTTGTTCAAGGTGTGCAGTCGCTCTGTTCGAAAGCGACCATATGCTTTTATCTCCAAATGAATTTCAAGGGCGCACTGACCCCAAACGAGACATTGTATTGTTAAGCTGCAGAGTAATTTACAAATCAATGTCCAGTGCACACTGCATTCATTTGTTTTTATCCATGCCGTTCCAAAGCATCTCATATTTATTGTACCCTATACATAGCCATCATTGTCACAGTGTTCTATGTTTCATGCTGCCTCTTTATGCACGTAAAATCAGCAAGAAGGAATTTTATTCATATATATATATATACTCATAACGACCTACAACTCTAGCTGTAACGAGGTCCAGGTCATAGTGAAGAAACATTGGCATCTGGTCAAGCTGGACCAGATTATATGCAAACTGATCAGTCCCCATCCACAAATCACATACCGTAGAAGTCAGTCTTTGAAGGACATGTTGGTACACACAGTGATGGAACCAGGTAAACCACAAAGCTACACTTGGTTGAAGGAACTACCGGGGTTCTACAAATGCGGCAAGTGCAAGGCTTGCGCACATGGTACCAATATGAAGTCTGTTACTTTGTCCAATGGCAAAAAACACAAGTTTAAGCCTTTCATCAATTGTAACAGCGACTATGTTGTTTATGTGCTTGTGTGTGTGTGCGGCATGAGGTATGTGGGAAGCACTTTCTTTCTCGTTAAGAAATGCATCCTAGAACACCTTAGGGCAATTCAAAACAATTATAGAACATACCCCATGGCCAGACACTGTAACATCTCACTTAGCTCCACTGAAGCTGAGAATCTAAAAATCTCATTTTTTTGAATTGACAGGGTTCCTACCAACATCAGAGGTGGAGACAGGGAACGGGCACTGAGAAGGATGGAATCCCGGTATATAATCTATCTATGCAGCAAAACCCCGAGTGGACTCAACCAGGATGAGGAGCTTGATGTACATTTGGGATAGCTTACTGTGAACGTGATAACTATGGACTTTTGACAACCCCACACCATCCCACTGCCTTTCTCTCTCTCCCCCACCCCTTTCCCCCCTTTTCTCTCTCCCCTCCCCCCCACCCTTCTCCCCACCTAATCTGGGCCTCCCTCCTCTCGTATGGCTGTTTATCAAATACTTCCTCACACTTTCTGTGGATGCCCCTTAATGTTCCCTAGGTCACTGGACCAGTACTCCGCTATGGCATACTCCAATTTGGGGCACATTATGGATTTACTGTTGCACCACGGTATACATGCACTTGCATGATTAAGGTTTCACTAGATTAATTTATTCATTTTTGTGTTTTCTTCTTTTTGGATAAATTTGGTCATTATCATTTGTTTTAAGCTCTTACATTTTTATGTTACATGAAATATAATGTTTTCTTTTAATTTTAGGGAAGAAACATTTATTTATTTTATGTTATGTTTGTTTGACATTTGGAGTCTTTCTTCTTAAACTGAGTGGCACTGTTTATGTAACAGTGCCTTAAGTCGTTTACCTATGTTTATCAATTATGCAACAGTGTTTCTCTGACTATATAGGGAACACTGCTACAATGTTTCCCCAGCTTTGATAAAGACCGCAAGGTCGAAACGTGTCAGTGATAAATAAACTACTTTGGACTATACCTGGTGTGCAGGCTTCCCTGCTGCCGCGGCGGTGCCAACAAGGGATTGTGAGAATATATATATATATATATATATATATATATATTCACAACAGTTTTCCCAAAGGGATTCCTCTCCGCACTCCCAACTCCGTCCTTTTCATCCAATAACTTTACCAATACTCCAATTTTGTATAGTTCCAGGGTGTTTATTAACAGCAAGCCAGCACACCCCTACGCGTTTCGGTCTCAGCCGAGACCTTGCTCACGGGGATGACAAAAACACAAAGTGGCCCTCCATTTCTGAGTATTTAAACATGTGACATCACATCCTGTGTTTAGCATTAGTGCATTCTGGTATTCGTAGTCATACCATTTGATTGGTTTGTAAATTTTTATCAGAACCTTGGACTATTTTTACATAAAATCAAATAAACAATGCATTTGTGCATTACAGCCTAATGTTGGCAACAATTGAATACCGTATCTCATTCAAAAGCCTAACAAGTGCGGCCAGCATTTTTTCGTAAGTGTTACTATTTTTCTTAACCTTATATTTCATCATGTACATATTACAACAAGTAAGATCACATTGTGGGAGTTCTTTGTTTCAAAATTATTAAAGACACACAATCATCAAACCAAATTCCAAAAATGAGTATGTGAGGATCGAACCCTTAGTTCATGCTGTTACTCAGGGCACATCAATACATCGTGCTATTCTATTGATTGGACCCTCCAATGTGAATCTTCTCATTTAACAGACACATTTTAATAATGTGGACGATTCTTATGTTGCCCTCACATAACGCGAACCTACAGTCTCACCTCATTATACTCCTGCCCTCCAGTGGGCCCTTACTATCCAGAGGTATTTAGTCGATTCAACTGATTGTGTCTCCCTTTAACTCTCATATCCATGCTCGTGAACATTTCTCATTCAAAGTTAATTTCTCTCTAGCCAATTTACATTAAAACCAATTGCACTTCATTAGTCATTTGTAATCTCAGCCATTATGATTGCATCCCTGCTCGGGGGCTACAAGAAAGATTTTTTTCGATTAAACTATGACCTTAGTCAAAAAATGCATTGCGATCTTATAACAAATAAAAACCAGTAAAAACAAGCATAAGGGAGGCAGTATAAACTCTCGGATGGGTAGGATTGTAAACAGGGGTTAGATTAACCCTGGGAACTGTGTCCTTGATTTGAACCCAAAAAGAGAGTGTACATGTGAGACAGCTCCGTCGTGCACGGAAGAACTTGAAAGAGAGATTTTCAGAATCAAGTCACTTAATTGAAAGGAAATAGTAATAAAGCCAGCACAATGGAGAAAAGGGAGGCCAAAAGGTCAGCAATGTTAAGCACATTTTTTGAGCAAGATATGACGAAAGTAAAAGGAAGTGATACAACTCCTAACCCAAGGACAGTGGATACTAAAAACAAATTGCGAAACTGGGAAAAGCTATCAAAAAGGAAATTAATAAGTGGTGGGAGATTACATCCCTAAAAAATACTTAGAAGTATAACGAGTCCCTCGTGGTCTGAGGATACACCTAATGCCCAACCACCAAGAAACGAGTAATGAGCTGCTCCATGAATGGGGGGAGCATATATTAAAATCCTCATTAGGACTAATGGAAATTCTAATTAAACATATAGAACTGGTTTTGGAAAAAACGACCACACAACTTAAAGAGCTGGAAAAGGAATTGGCATCAATTGATCTTACACCAGAGCAAACAAATTTAAAGAAGAATTAGAGGGGTATATTGAAAAACATGAAGAAACAGTCCAACTGAGAAAGAAGACAAAGTTCCAACGTGATAAAGAGGACTATTTAGAGGGACGGATCTTTAACTATGCAAAAAAATTTGATAGATTTCAATCACAAAATAAAATGGATCCTACAATAACATCTACAGAAAGTTTGTCCTCATTAACATCCACGGATGCTAGTGAAGGGAACAAGAACTCACAGCAGCACGCCCCACAAATTCTTTTTAGGAGATATGCGGTTGGCCCTCCAGCAAAAAAATTGGGAAAAATCAATGGGGGTTCAATCGCCAGGAAATCGGGGAAGAGGCAGAGGGCTCGGACGCGCTCGCCAAAGTCAACAAGAAGAGGCAAGCGGCTCCACAGAATCAAGAAGAGCAGGAGCTACAACAAGGAGCATGAGACAGAAATGGACCTAAATCCACTATTGGAAGTACAAGAACTCGAAGTGGTTAATCTCTCAAAGAAACATTTAACAGAGGCAGAAATAAAGCTGCTAAAACGTGGTCTGAATTTCTGTCCAACCAATACGACTGATCTGGCTCAAGTCAGGATTGACTTATATAAATATGTCAGCAAAATAAAGCTGGCAAAAATATTTACGGAAAAATGAAAAGATGGCAAATTATAAGAAAAATATACCCTTACCATCTATGGAACTAGCGGCAAAGGACTCTGCAGCTTTTGTAACTTTAATGGAACTCAATCAAGATCCTAACCTTCCCAGTTTGGAGATAGGGGCACATTGTACACAACTTGGAGCAGGAATAAGCAGTAAAAAAGCAAAGTCCAAATACTACCCTCAGCTCCCACATGGAAATAAAATTGATTTATTTCACGAAGTAGTGACAAGAGAGTTGTACCAACTAAAATGGATTAAAAAATCAAACAATTTAACAAGACAAGAACAGGAGGCATTGAGCAATTTGAAAACATGTGAAGATATTGAAATAAAGATGGCCGATAAAGGTGGGACCATCATCATTATGGACAAAGAAGCTTATATAGTGGAAGCTCACTCTCAATTAAGAAACAAAGAATACTATGAGAGACTTAAAGAAAATCCCACTAAAAAATTGAAATTGGAATTAGATCAGAAATTAACAACGTGGAAAAATGACAACTTATTGGATGATGATGAAATTAAATATTTAACAATAGACCATCCCAAAACTGCAACCATCTACTTCCTCCCAAAGATCCACAAACACCCCACTAGACCACCAGGCAGACCGATCATTTCATCAAAAGGGGCGTTATTAGAACCAATAGCTAATTACTTGGACACCTTTCTCTTGCCATATGTGACGAAATTAACATCATACCTTCAGGACACAGGGGACTTGTTGCGACATCTCCAAGAAACCCCATGGGCAACATCATACCATCTAGTCACAATGGATGTGATATCGCTCTACACGAATATTCGTAATGAGATCGGGTTATTGGCTATTGAATCCTTTTTACAAGAGCGGAACATACAGTTTGCTAATCATAACAAAATGTTATTGGAGATGATACGGATCTGCCTAAATGAAAACATCTTTATGTTTGGTGATGAGATATACCGCCAGGTAAAAGGTACGGCTATGGGTTTTTCATTTAGCCCTAGCTATGCCTGTCTCACAATGGGGTGGTGGGAACGAAGTATGGCATGGAATACCAACAATGACCACCATGTGAATAAAATAGTCAAATGGCTGCGGTATATCGATGACTTGATTATAATTTGGGATGGGTCAAAACAAGAATTTGCTGAATACTTTGACATCCTAAACAACACAGCAGCTGATCTAAAATTCACATACACCATCAGTAACAACCGGGTGGTGTTTTTGGATACTGAAGTCTATATCAGCAACAACGAAGTCCATACAACATTACACCGTAAGGCAACTGCCACCAATGCTGTCCTACACGAGGACAGTTATCACTAGTCGAGTTTGATCAACAATATACCATATGGTGAATTTCTAAGGGCACGAAGGATCTGCTCAGAAGAAATAGAATGGCATAAGAACAGCAAATTAATAGCTGAAAGATTCAAGAGAAGAAAGTATAACAACAAATTAGTCTTGGCATGCAAACAAAAAACAGCAATGTTGGCACGTACAGAACTGATTGCAGAAAAACAACCTCCCCCGAATAGTGATACAGACTCTCAAAAAATTAGGTTGATAACCACCTATTCAACAGAAAACAAACAAATTAAATACATTCTTCGGAAAAATTGGAATATACTTAAATCAGATCAGACAGTTGCCAAAATTGTAGGAGATACCCCTAACGTGACATTTCGCAGAGCTACTAACTTAAAAGATCAACTTGTGCATAGTCACTTTACAAATAAAACCAAACAGACGACCTGGCTGAAATCTACGGGATTTTTCAAATGCACGCAGTGCAAAGTGTGTGCAATAGCCAAAAATATGAAAGAAATTGAAATGGCTAATAAAAAAGTTTGGAAAATTAAACAACTTATAAACTGTAAAAGCCAATTCGTAATCTATATGGTGGAGTGCCCGTGCCCTTTGAGATACGTGGGCAGCACAATATGTGATCTGAAGAAAAGAATATTAGAACACGTTAGAGCAACAATCAATACTGACAGGAGCAATGCCATAGCTAAACTTATGGAGAAAGAACATGGAGGAAATTGGAAACTACTGACATTCTTTGCTGTGGAACAAGTGGAACAACAGGCACGTGGCGGGGATAGAGAAAAAATCCTTCGCCAAAAAGAGTCCCAACACATATTAAATTTTCGAACTCTGACCCCATGGGGGCTTAATCAAGATGAGGAGTTACACTCACATCTATGATGAACTGCATAAGAACTTGAGTTGATAGAACATTGGGTTTTATAATACATATGAGAGACAGATGTATCAAATGTTATCTTGCTTTGTATCAAATGAGTGTTTCACATACTGCCTCCCTTATGCTTGTTTTTACTGTTTTTATTTGTTATAAGATCGCAATGCATTTTTTGACTAAGGTCATAGTTTAATCGAAAAAATCTTTCTTGTAGCCCCCGAGCAGGGATGCAATCATAATGGCTGAGATTACAAATGACTAATGAAGTGCAATTGGTTTTAATGTAAATTGGCTAGAGAGAAATTAACTTTGAATGAGAAATGTTCAAGAGCATGGATATGAGAGTTAAAGGGAAACACAATCAGTTGAATCGACTAAATACCTCTGGATAGTAAGGGCCCACTGGAGGGCAGGAGTATAATGAGGTGAGACTGTAGGTTCGCGTTATGTGAGGTCAACATAAGAATCATCCACATTATTAAAATGTGTCTGTTAAATGAGAAGATTCCCATTGGAGGGTCCAATCAATAGAATAGCACAATGTATTGATGTGCCCCGAGCAACAGCATGAACTAAGGGTTCGATCCTCACATACTCATTTTTGGAATTTGGTTTGATGATTGTGTGTCTTTAATAATTTTGAAACAAAGAACTCCCACAATGTGATCTTACTTGTTGTAATATGTACATGATGAAATATAGTGTTAAGAAAAATAGTAACACTTACGAAAAAATGAAAAAATGCTGGCCGCACTCGTTAGGCTTTTGAATGAGATACGGTATTCAATTGTTGCCAACATTAGGCTGTAATGCACAAATGCATTGTTTATTTGATTTTATGTAAAAATAGTCCAAGGTTCTGATAAAAATTTACAAAGCAATCAAATGGTATGACTATGAATACCAGAATGCACTAATGCTAAACACAGGATGTGATGTCACATGTTTAAATATGGCAGAAATGGAGGGCCGCTTTGTGTTTTTGTCATCCCCGTGAGCAAGGTCTCGGCTGAGACTGAAACGCGTAGGGGTGTGCTGGCTTGCTGTTAATAAACACCCTGGAACTATACAAAATTGGAGTATTGGTAAAGTTATTGGATGAAAAGGACGGAGTTGGGAGTGCGGAGAGGAATCCCTTTGGGAAAACTGTTGTGAATTTGGAAACGGCTTGACCCTGCCGTACTCGAAACGCACCACCACAGATGCGCCCACTGGGTCAAAAAAACAGGACCATGCAGGAAATAATATATATATATATACATATATATTCACTGAAAAAACCATAGGTTTCAGGGACGTTTTAGTTAGAAATTAGCATTTAAAAAACCTTTGAAATTCACTGAAAAAAACATAGGTTTCAGGGACGATATAGTTAGAAATTAGCATTTAAAAAATCTTAGAAATTCACTGAAAAAACCAAAGGTTTCAGGGACGTTATAGTTAGTTGGACATTTCACTCGTACAAAACCAGAGAAATGCGGCCGTTATAGTTAGTTGAGCTAACTATAACTCATGACCCAGCAATGCACTGCTGATGACGTCACATATTACATCACTCATTACATGGTCAGTGACATCACTGATGGCATCACTGATGACATCTCAAATGACATCACTGATATAGGGACTATAACGTCCCTGAAACCTGTGGTTTTTTCAGTGACTTTCTAAGGTTTTTTAAATGCTAATTTCTAACTATAACGTCCCTGAAACCTATGGTTTTTGAAGTGAATTTCAAAGGTTTTTAAATGCTAATTTCTAACTATAACGTCCGTGAAACCTATGGTTTTTTCAGTGAATTTCTAAGATTTTTTAAATGCTAATCCCTAACTATAACTTCCTTGAAAACTCTGTTTTTTTCAGGGAATTTCTAAGGTTTTTAAATGCTAATTTCTAACTATGCCTACATAGGTAGGACATGTTCAGAAAGAGGAAGAAAGGCACAGAAAGAAGCAAGAGAAGTGCAGAAAGAGGCAACAGAAGTCCAGAAAGAGGAAGAAAGGTGCAGAAAGAGGCCTACTTTGACTGTACCTTACAACAGACTCATACAAAGTATCGACTGCTCAGAATGTTTGGCCTACCAAATGTAAAACAGCAATGCTAAGCATATCCCTGTTATAAGTCTGACCAAGTTTGTGATGGTATGCATGCGTGTGTCTCTGATTTTACCTAGTAACACGTTACATAAAAAAAAGCCTACAAATACTTGAATACCTGTGTTTCAAACAGCATACTCTGTAAATTTGTGTACAAAAAGGTAGAAGCAAGAGAAGTGCAGAAAGAAGCAACAGAGGTGCTGAAAGAGGCAAGAGGGGTGCAGAAAGAGACAAGAGAAGTACAGAAAGAAGCAACAGAGGTGCCGAAAAGAGGCAAGAGAGGTGCAGAAACAGGCGAGAGGAACAGAAACAGGGAACAGGGGTGCAGAAAAAGGTAAGAGGGATACAGAAATTTGCAAGAGAGGTGCAGAAAGAAGCGAGAGCAGTGCAGAAAGAAGCAAGAGAAGTGCAGAAAGTAGCAAGAGAGGTGGAGAAATAGGGACAAGGGGTGCAGAAAGAGGCAAGAGGGATGCAGAAATTTGCAAACGAGGTGCAGAAAGAAGCAAAAGCAGTGCATAAAGAACTCACAGAGGTGCAAAAAGAGGCAAGAGGGGTACAGAAAGAGGTAGGAGAGGGTCACAAAGAGTCAAGAGAGGTACAGAAAGAGGCAGGAGGGGTGCAGAAAGAAGGAAGAGAAGTGCAGAAAGAAGCAACAGGGGTATTGAAAGAGGCGCGAAGGGTGCAGAAAGAGGCAAGAGAAGTGCAGAAAGAAGCAACAGAGGTACAGAAAGAGGCAAGAGAGGTGAAGAAACAGGCATGACAGGTGCAGAAAGAGGGAACAGGGATGCAGAAAGAGGCAAGAGAGGTACAGAACGAGGGAAGAGGGGTGCAGAAAGAGGCAAGAGGGGTGCAGAAAGAAGCAAATGAGGTACAGAAAGAGGCAACAGAGGTGCAGAAAGAAGCAAGAGCAGTACATAAATAACCAACAGAGGTGCAGAAAGAGGCAAGAGGGGTACAGAAAGAGGAAAGAAAAGTGCAGAAAGAAGCAAAAGAGGTGCAGAAAGAGGCAAGAGAACTTCAGAAAAAGACAAGAGAGGTGCAGAAAGAGGCAGGAGAGGTGTGCAAAGAGGCAAAATGGGTACAGAAAGAGGCAAGAGAGGTGCAGAAAGAAGCAAGAGAAGTGCAGAAAGAAGCAACAGAGGTGCTTAAAGAGGCAAGAGGGGTGCAGAAAGAGGGAAGAGGGGTGCAGAAAGAGGCAAGAGGGATACAGAAAGAAGCAAGTGAGGTGCAGAAACAAGCAAGAGAAGAGCAGAAATAGGCAAGAGAATTGCTGAAAGAAGCAACAGGGGTGTAGAAAGAAGCAAGAGAAGTGCAGAAAGAGGCAAGTGAGGTGCAGAAAGAGGCAAGAGAGGTGCAGAAAGAAGCAAGAGAAGTGCAGAAAGAAGTAAGAGAGGAGCAGAAAGAGGGAAGACGAGTGCAGAAAGAGACATCAGGGGTGCAGAAAGAGACAACAGGGGTGCAGAAAGAAGCAAGAGAGGTGCAGAAAGAGGCAAAGGAAGTGCAGAAAGAAGCAAAAGAGGTGCAGAACGAGGCAAGAGGGGTGCAGAAAGAGGCAAGAGCAGTGCAGAAAGAACCAAGAGATGTGCAGCAAGAGGCAAGAGAAGTGCAGAAAGAGGCAAGAGATGTGCAGAAAAAGGGAAGAATGGTGCAGAAAGAAGCAAGACAAGTGCGGAAAGAGGCAAGAGATATGCAGAAAAAGGGAAGAAGGGTGCAGAAAGAAGCAAGAGAAGTGCAGAAAGAGGCAAGTGAGGTGCAGAAGGAGGGAGAGAACTGCAGAAAGAGGCAAGAGAGTTGCAGAAACAGGCAAAAGGGGTGCAGAAAGAAGCAAGTGAGGTGCAGAAAGAGGCAACAGAGGTGCAGAAAGACACAAGAGAGGTGCTAAAACAAGCAAGAGAAGTGCAGAAAGAGGCAATAGAGGTGCAGAAAGAGGGAAGACGAGTGCAGAAAGAGACAACAGGGGCGCAGAAAGAGACAACAGTGGTGCAGAAAGAAGCAAGAGAGGTGCAGAAAGAGGCAAATGTAGTGCAGAAAGAAGCAACAGAGGTGCAGAAAGAGGACAGAGGGGTGCAGAAAGAGGAGAGAAAAGTGCAGAAAGAAGCAAACGAGGTGCAGAAAGATGCAAGAGGGGTGCAGAAAGAGGCAAGAGCAGTGCAGAAAGAACCAAAAGATGTGCAGAAAGAGGCAAGAGAGGTGTAAAAAGAGGCAAGAGATACGCAGAAAAAGGGAAGAAGGGTGCAGAAAGAAGCAAGAGAAGTGCAGGAAGAGGCAAGAGAACTGCAGAAAGAGGCAAGAGAACTGCAAAAAAAGGCAAGAGAGGTGCAGAAAGAGTCAGGAGAAGTGCACAAAGAGGCAAAAGGGGTACAGAAAGAGGCAAGAGGGGTGCAGAAGGAAGCAAGAGAAGTGCAGAAAGTACAACAGAGGTGCTTAAAGAGGCAAGAGGGGGCAGAAAGAGGCAAGAGAAGTGCAGAAAGAAGAAAGAGAGGTGCCGAAAGAGGCAAGAGAGATGCAGAAACAGGCAAGAAAGGTACAGAAACAGGGAACAGGGGTGCAGAAAGAGGTAAGAGGGATACAGAAATTTGCAAGAGAGGTACAGAAATTTGCAAGAGAGGTACAGAAAGAAGCAAGAGCAGTGCAGAAAGAATCAAGAGAAGTGCAGAAAGAAGCAAGAGAGGTGGAGAAATAGGGAAGCGGGGTGCAGAAAGAGGCATGAGGGATGCAGAAATTTGTAAAAAAGGTGCAGAAAGAAGCAAGAGCAGTGCAGAAAGAACCAACATAGTTGCAAAAAGAGGCAAGAGGGGTGCAGAAAGAGGTAGGAAAGGTGCACAAAGAGGCTAGAGGGGTACAGAAAGAAGCAGGAGTGCAGAAAGAAGGAAGAGAAGTGCAGAAAGAAGCAACAGAGGTGCTGAAAGAGGCGTGAAAGGTGCAGAAAGAGGCAAGAGAAGTGCAGAAAGAAACAACAGAGGTACAGAAAGAGGCAAGAGAGGTGCAGAAACAGGCAGGACAGGTGCAGAAAGAGGCAGGAGAGGTGTGCAAAGAGGCAAAAGGGGTACAGAAAGAGGCAAGAGAGGTGCAGAAAGAAGCAAGAGAAGTGCAGAAAGAAGCAACAGAGGTGCTTAAAGAGGCAAGAGGGGTGTAGAAAGAGGGAAGAGGGGTGCAGACAGAGGCAAGAGGGATGCAGAAAGAAGCAAGTGAGGTGCAGAAACAAGCAAGAGAAGAGCAGAAATAGGCAAGAGAATTGCTGAAAGAAGCAACAGGGGTGTAGAAAGAAGCAAGAGAAGTGCAGAAAGAGGCAAGTGAGGTGCAGAAAGAGGCAAGAGAGGTGCAGAAAGAAGCAAGAGAAGTGCAGAAAGAAGTAAGAGAGGAGCAGAAAGAGGGAAGACGAGTGCAGAAAGAGACATCAGGGGTGCAGAAAGAGACAACAGGGGTGCAGAAAGAAGCAAGAGAGGTGCAGAAAGAGGCAAAGGAAGTGCAGAAAGAAGCAAAAGAGGTGCAGAACGAGGCAAGAGGGGTGCAGAAAGAGGCAAGAGCAGTGCAGAAAGAACCAAGAGATGTGCAGCAAGAGGCAAGAGAAGTGCAGAAAGAGGCAAGAGATGTGCAGAAAAAGGGAAGAAGGGTGCAGAAAGAAGCAAGACAAGTGCGGAAAGAGGCAAGAGATATGCAGAAAAAGGGAAGAAGGGTGCAGAAAGAAGCAAGAGAAGTGCGGAAAGAGGCAAGTGAGGTGCAGAAGGAGGCAAGAGAACTGCAGAAAGAGGCAAGAGAGTTGCAGAAAAAGGCAAAAGGGGTGCAGAAAGAAGCAAGTGAGGTGCAGAAAGAGGCAACAGAGGTGCAGAAAGACACAAGAGAGGTGCTAAAACAAGCAAGAGAAGTGCAGAAAGAGGCAATAGAGGTGCAGAAAGAGGGAAGACGAGTGCAGAAAGAGACAACAGGGGCGCAGAAAGAGACAACAGTGGTGCAGAAAGAAGCAAGAGAGGTGCAGAAAGAGGCAAATGTAGTGCAGAAAGAAGCAAACGAGGTGCAGAAAGAGGACAGAGGGGTGCAGAAAGAGGAGAGAAAAGTGCAGAAAGAAGCAAAAGAGGTGCAGAAAGATGCAAGAGGGGTGCAGAAAGAGGCAAGAGCAGTGCAGAAAGAACCAAAAGATGTGCAGAAAGAGGCAAGAGAGGTGTAGAAAGAGGCAAGAGATATGCAGAAAAAGGGAAGAAGGGTGCAGAAAGAAGCAAGAGAAGTGCAGGAAGAGGCAAGTGAGGTGCAGAAGGAGGCAAGAGAACTGCAGAAAGAGGCAAGAGAACTGCAGAAAAAGTCAAGAGAGGTGCAGAAAGAGTCAGGAGAAGTGCACAAAGAGGCAAAAGGGGTACAGAAAGAGGCAAGAGGGGTGCAGAAGGAAGCAAGAGAAGTGCAGAAAGTAGCAACAGAGGTGCTTAAAGAGGCAAGAGGGGGGTAGAAAGAGGCAAGAGAAGTGCAGAAAGAAGCAAGAGAGGTGCCGAAAGAGGCAAGAGAGATGCAGAAACAGGCAAGAAAGGTACAGAAACAGGGAACAGGGGTGCAGAAAGAGGTAAGAGGGATACAGAAATTTGCAAGAGAAGTACAGAAATTTGCAAGAGAGGTACAGAAAGAAGCAAGAGCAGTGCAGAAAGAATCAAGAGAAGTGCAGAAAGAAGCAAGAGAGGTGGAGAAATAGGGAAGCGGGGTGCAGAAAGAGGCATGAGGGATGCAGGAATTTGCAAAAAAGGTGCAGAAAGAAGCAAGAGCAGTGCAGAAAGAAGCAACATAGTTGCAAAAAGAGGCAAGAGGGGTGCAGAAAGAGGTAGGAAAGGTGCACAAAGAGGCTAGAGGGATACAGAAAGAAGCAGGAGTGCAGAAAGAAGGAAGAGAAGTGCAGAAAGAAGCAACAGAGGTGCTGAAAGAGGCGTGAAAGGTGCAGAAAGAGGCAAGAGAAGTGCAGAAAGAAGCAACATAGGTACAGAAAGAGGCAAGAGAGGTGCAGAAACAGGCAGGACAGGTGGAGAAAGAGGGAACGGGGTGCAGAAAGAGGCAAGAGAGGTGCAGAAAGAGGGAAGAGGGGTGCAGAAAGAGGCAAGAGGGGTACAGAAAGAAGCAAGTGAGGTGCAGAAAGAGGCAACAGAGGTGCAGAAAGATGCAAGAGAGGTGCAGAAACAAGCAAGAGAAGTGCAGAAAGAGGCAAAAGAATTGCTGAAAGAAGCAACAGAGGTGTAGAAAGAGGCAAGAAGGGTGCAGAAAATGGCAAGAGAACTGCAGAAAGAAGCAAAGGAAGTGCAGAAAGAAACAAGAGAGGTGCAGAAAGAGGGAAGACGAGTGCAGAAAGAGACAACCAGGGTACAGAAAGAGACAACAGGGGTGCAGAAAGAAGCAAGAGAGGTGCAGAAAGAAGCAAAAGAAGTGCAGAAAGAAGCAACAGAGGTACAGAATGAGGCAAGAGAACTGCAGAAAGAGGCAAGAGATTTGCAGAAACAGGCAAAGGGGGTGCAGAAAGAGGGAACAGTTGTGCAGACAGAGGCAAGAGAGGTGCAGAAAGAGGGAAGAGGGATACAGAAAGAGGCTAGAGGGATGCAGAAATTTGCAACAGAGGTGCAAAAAGAAGAGCAGTGCAGAAATAACCAACAGAGGTGCAGAAGGAGGCAAGAGGGGTACGGAAAGAGGCATGAAACATGCAGAAAGAAGCAATAGAGGTGCAGAAAGAGGCAAGAGAACTGCAGAAAAAGGAAAGAGAGGTGCAGAAAGAGTCAGGAGAGGTGCACAAAGAGGCAAAAGGGGTACAGAAAGAGGCAAGAGGGGTGCAGAAGGAAGCAAGAGAAGTGCAGAAAGAAGCAACAGAGGTGCTTAAAGAGGCAAGAGAGGTGCAGAAAGAGGGAAGAGGGGTGCAGAAAGAGGCAAGAGGAGTACAGAAAGAAGCAAGTGAGGTGCAGAAAGAGGCAACAGAGGTGCAGAAAGATGCAAGAGAGGTGCAGAAACAAGCAAGAGAAGTGCAGAAAGAGGCAAAAGAATTGCTGAAAGAAGCAACAGAGGTGTAGAAAGAGGCAAGAAGGGTGCAGAAAATGGCAAGAGAACTGCAGAAAGAAGCAAAAGAAGTGCAGAAAGAAACAAGAGAGGTGCAGAAAGAGGGAAGACGAGTGCAGAAAGAGACAACCGGGGTACAGAAAGAGACAACAGGGGTGCAGAAAGAAGCAAGAGAGGTGCAGAAAGAAGCAAAAGAAGTGCAGAAAGAAGCAACAGAGGTGCAGAATGAGGCAAGAGAACTGCAAAAAGAGGCAAGAGATTTGGAGAAACAGGCAAAGGGGGTGCAGAAAGAGGGAACAGTTGTGCAGACAGAGGCAAGAGAGGTGCAGAAAGAGGGAAGAGGGATACAGAAAGAGGCTAGAGGGATGCAGAAATTTGCAACAGAGGTGCAAAAAGAAGAGCAGTGCAGAAATAACCAACAGAGGTGCAGAAGGAGGCAAGAGGGGTACGGAAAGAGGCATGAAACATGCAGAAAGAAGCAATAGAGGTGCAGAAAGAAGCAAGAGAACTGCAGAAAAAGGAAAGAGAGGTGCAGAAAGAGTCAGGAGAGGTGCACAAAGAGGCAAAAGGGGTACAGAAAGAGGCAAGAGGGGTGCAGAAGGAAGCAAGAGAAGTGCAGAAAGAAGCAACAGAGGTGCTTAAAGAGGCAAGAGGGGTGCAGAAAGAGGCAAGAAAGTGCAGAAAGAAGCAACAGAGGTGCCGAAAGAGGCAAGAGAGGTGCAGAAACAGGCAAGAAAGGTACAGAAACAGGGAACAGGGATGCAGAAAGAGGTAAGAGGGATACAGAAATGTGCAAGAGAGGTACAGAAAGAAGCAAGAGCAGTGCAGAAAGAAGCAAGAGAAGTGCAGAAAGAAGCAAGAGAGGTGGAGAAGTAGGGAAGAGGGGTGCAGAAAGATGCATGTGGCATGCAGAAATTTGCAAAAAAGGTGCAGAAAGAAGCAAGAGCAGTGCAGAAAGAACCAACATAGGTGCAAAAAGAGGCAAGAGGGGTACAGAAAGAGGTAGGAGAGGTACGCAAAGAGGCAAGAGGGGTACAGAAAGAGCCAGGAGGGATGCAGAAAGAAGGAAGAGAAGTGCAGAAAGAAGCAACAGAGGTGCTGAAAGAGGCACGAAGAGTGCAGAAAGAGGCAAGAGAAGTGCAGAAAGAAGCAACAGAGGTACAGAAGGAGGCAAGAGAGGTGCAGAAACAGGCAGGACAGATGGAGAAAGAGGGAACAGGGGTGCAGAAAGAGGCAAGAGAGGTGTAGCAAGAGGGAAGAGGGAAGCAGAAAGAGGCAAGAGGGGTGCAGAAAGAAGCAAGAGCAGTGCAGAAATAATCAACAGAGGTGCAGAAAGAGGCTAGAGGGGTACAGAAAGAGGAAAGTAAAGTGCAGAAAGAAGCAAAAGAGGTGCAGAAAGAGGCAAAAGAACTGCAGAAAAAGGCAAGAGAGGTGCAGAAAGAGGCAGGAGAGGTGCACAAAGAGGCAAAAGGGGTACAGAAAGAGGAATGAGAGGTGCAGAAAGAAGCAAGAGAAGTGCAGAAAGAAGCAACAGAGGTGCTTAAAGAGGCAAGAGGGGTACAGAAAGAGGAATGAGTGGTGCAGAAAGAAGCAAGAGAAGTGCAGAAAGAAGCCACAGAGGTGCTTAAAGAGGCAAGAGGGGTGCAGAAAGAGGGAAGAGGGGTGCAGAAAGAGGCAAGAGGGGTGCAGAAAGAAGCAAGAGAGGTGCAGAAAGAGGGAAGACGAGTGCAGAAAGAGGCATCAGGGGTGCAGAAAGAGACAACAGGGGTGTGAGAAGTTGGCCTGGCATATGCTGTCCATTAATTATAGTGGGCACCTTGCACCAGTCCAAATCGACTCTTATGGTAGGTAGGTTAAAGACAACCTTATTGAAAGCTATCCTAGTGGTAGCTATGGAGAGCAGCCTTCAGGCTAAGTCTTGAAGGAATGTAAAGCAGCTTGTTTTACCAGTCTATAATCTCTTGAGTGACCAAATGAAAGAGCACCACACCAGGTATATATTCAAAATATATGTATTTATTACTAAACACACCCCTCTAGTCTCTTTATGAGGCTAGAGTTCGAAGTACATAGGTTATAAGATCTTAAATCACAATAATAGCACAAATACACGTTTGGGCCCTAGGGGCGTACCAAACCATATACCAAATAAAGTGGTATGCGAACCACGACTGAACTAGACACTAGGCCTAGAGCCTCTAGAAGTGCTTGGACCACAAGGAACCACCCAAGGTAGTGACACAGGGGACCCACGGGAGACGCGTGCAGTGTAAATACACAACCGCGATACGCCGTTAACTTCTATGGAGAAAGTCGGGATCGGGAAAATAGAGGAAAGGGACACTTAAAAGAGGACTAGGACAAAACCCTTTGAGATCTAGGACTTTGAAGAGTCTCTACCCACGGGAGCACCGGAGAACTCGTGTTACCTCACCCAGGGAAGCCGGGTGCATAGGTGCCTTTCGGGGTCGGGTTTCGTCGTCGATTCGAATGGCGATCTGCTGCAAAGTGCTGCTGGCGGCCAAGAGAAAAGTGTCCGGGTGGATCCAAGAGTGGATCGGAGTTCTGGTGAACCTGAAAGCAGAGGGGACAGAGTCTGGGTCACTAGCCAGTGACCAGGAAGGCGATGGACAGATGCCCACCGATGTCGAGTGCTTCAGGTGCGTTGACGGTTGTCTTGACTCTTCAGCCACGAGGTCCGGGAGGCGTTGTCGGCGACCAGAAGCAGGATTCGGGCTGGTGCTCGATGTCTGTCGAGTGCTGAGGTGTCGGCGACCGGATTGGACCCAACAAGCCTTGGTAACGGCAAGTCTTGAGTAAGATGAAGATCGTCGATGGTGCAGACCAGCAAGGTCTGTGGAACTCACCCAGCGAGGGTAAGTGAGGGCAGGCCTGGAGCAACCAGGATGCCAAGTAAGGAAAAGATTGGCCTTTGTTAAGGGCTACTAGCCAACGGGCTAGCGACCGCGAAGGAGCCTCGTGACGCCGCACGTGGAGCTGGCCTACAGGACACTCGTGGAGTGGGGGCCAGTGATCTTCGGTGCAGGTGGTGCTGGAGGCTAGGGCTACTCGGAGCCCAAAAGCACGACTTCTTGGGAGATCCAGAAGATGGTGCACTTGCAAATGTGCTCGGTGTCCAGGGGTCACGGTCTCAAGTCACCCACGATAGCCACGGGCCTCAGCTTTGCTGGGGACTCAGGGTAGCCTTGGGAAGTCTGAGAATCCACCTCTGGTGATGCGATGACTTCGGTGTCCGACGGGAGCTTCAGTAATGCGAACCGGACAGATGCTTCTTTGGTGCCTGCCAAGCAGGGAGTCACTCCTTGACCCCAAGGGAGATTCTTCAGTCCTCTAATCTTGTCGTAGAGCGTCGAAGGTCCAGGATTCAGTGTCAGAGTTTCGTCCAGGTATAATCTAAAGTCCTAAGGACTGGGTTCCTACCTTTATACTAAAGATAGGGGTTGGACTACTCTGTGGCCCCACCTATGGGTGGGTCAGGGCAGAGGGGTGGCTACACCCTTTCCTTTGTCCAGTTCGCGCCAAAGCAGGGGCTGCAAGCCCCTGATCCGGTTTGAACTGGGGTATGCACAGGGACACCAAATGTGCCCCCAGTGCAGGACTTCAAAGCACCCGAAAGTGCTCCCGCCCAGCCCCAATACACATTATCCTGTCTGGGGAGGTGGTCACACCTCCCTGGGACAGGAAACCTATTGTCCAGGCCTCCCCTGCCGGAGTTTCGTCCAGCAGCAGGAGGCCAGACTCGTGTCTGTGGCAGCAGCATCCATTTTGTGATGCCAGGGCTCTGGAAAGAAGTTACCGGACTCGTCAGAGTTAACATGTCTTTCCCTCTAGAAGGGTGGAATGCTACCCCCGCCGCCAGGATTGGCGGGGGTAGTATTCCAAGATGTTTGACACCAAACACGACATGTTTAGGTGCAGCCATTCCAAAGTTAGCATTTTACCGCGAGGATATAATGCGCTTAAGAGTATATGGTCAGGCTGCACTACAAGCAGCATCAGAGATGGTCTCCGAACACTGCAGAGGGGCCCTGCTCATGCAGGGGCACCCTCTCACATAGGAACCATGCACTCTGCCTTTAGGATTGATAAGGCCTGCCTTAGGAGTGACTTATAGGTTTATATGTGTGTATGTATTTCGTGATATAGGTAACCTATATCACAGTAAGAGGTGCTTGCACCACCTTACCCAGGCTGCAGTAGCAGACCTGTGGTGTCAGTTTGGATGGCCTTCCAGGGGTGGCATAATACATGCTGCAGCCCCTGGCAGGCCTCTGAGGTACCTATGCCCTTGGTACATAGTATACCATATACTAGGGACTTATAAGGGCACTCCAGATCCCAATCAGAGATGTGCCTAAGGCACATGGAAACCATTTTAGAGAGGAAGCAGCTAGGCTGGGGTTCTGATTAGCAGGGCCCCAGCCAGACTAATGTCGAAAAACAGTGAAGCATCAGCAAAAAGTGGGGGTACCCATGTGAAGCAGATCCTACTCTCCTACACAACCCCCCAAACGTAGGGACATTAAACTAACCTTGCCCAGTTAAGTCTTCATGTTCTAAGTGGAAATACCTAGAGAGTCCATCTGCATTCGCATGGTTACTCCCAGGCCTATGTTCCACTGTAAAGTCCATCCCCTGTAGGGAAATGGACCACCTAAGCAGTTTGGGGTTTTCACCCTTCATTTGTTTTAGCCATAAGAGGGGCTTATGGTCTGTCTGAACCAGGAAGTGTGTACCAAACAAGTATGGCCTCAACTTCTTCAGAGCCCAGACCACAGCAAAGGCCTCCCTCTCTATGGCTGACCAACGTTTCTCTCTAGGGGTCAGCCTTCTGCTAATAAAAGCTACTGGCTGATCCTGACCTTCTTCATTCAATTGTGACAGTACAGCCCCTACCCCCAATTCAGATGCATCAGTTTGAACAATGAACTTCTTGGAGTAATCAGGACTCTGCAGAATTGGAGCAGTGCACATGGCCTGCTTGAGGTCATCAAATGCCTTTTGACAGCTAACTGTCCACTGAACATTTTTGGGCATTTTCTTAGAAGTTAAGTCATTCAAGGGTGTCACTATTGATCCATACCCCTTGACAAATCTCCTATAGTACCCAGTCAGGCCTGAGAAGGCTCTCACCTGAGTCTGGGTAGTGGGAGCAGTCCAGTCCATGATGGTCTGGATCTTGCTCTGCAAAGGTTGAACCTGGCCTCCACCCACAAGGTGGCCCAGGTACACAACCTGACTCTGCCCTATCTGGCACTTAGTGGCCTTGATAGTCAGGCCTGCCTTTTGCAGGGCCTGTAAAACATTCCTGAGGTGGACCAGGTGATCCTCCCAGGTGGAGCTAAAGACAGCAATATCATCTAGATAAGCTGCACTATAGGCTTCCAGTCCTGTGAGAACTGTGTTCACCAACCTCTGGAAAGTGGCAGGTGCATTCTTCAGACCAAAGGGCATTACCACAAATTGATAATGCCCACTAGGGGTTGAAAATGCTGTTTTGGGCTTTGCAGTATCAGCTAGTCTGATCTGCCAGTAGCCAACTGTTAGGTCAAATGTGCTGAGATATTTGGCAGAGGCCAAAGTATCTATGAGCTCATCTGCCCTGGGTATTGGATGGGCATCAGTCCTAGTGACTGCATTGAGACCCCTGTAGTCTACACAAAACCTCATCTCTCTTTTTCCACCACTGGTGTGAGGTTTCGGTACTAGGACTACTGGACTAGCCCAAGGGCTATCTGAGGGCTCAATTACTCCCAATTCCAACATTTTCTGGACTTCAGTCCTGATACAGTCCCTGACATGGTCAGGTTGCCTATAAATCTTGTTTTTAATAGGTAGACTGTCCCCAGTGTCCACTTCATGAGTGCACCAGGTGGTCTGACTGGGTGTCAGTGAAAACATATGTCGAAACTGATTGAGGACTTGCCTGCAATCAGTTTGTTGCTGGGTAGTGAGGCTGCCTGCCAAGGCTGCACCATCAACTGACCCATCGTCAGGGTTCTGTGAGAGCAGGTCAGGGAGTGGGTCACTCTCTTCCTCCTGCCCTTCATCAGTAGCCATGAGCAAGCCCATGTCTGCCCTGTCCACATATGGTTTTAACCTGTTGACATGGAGAACCCTGTGGGGACTCCTGGGTGTTCCTAGGTCCACTAAATAAGTGACCTCACCCTTCTGCTCAACAATAGTGTGGGGTCCACTCCATTTATCTTGGAGAGCTGCTGGGGCCACTGGCTCCAACACCCACACCTTCTGTCCTGGCTGGTAAACAGTCAGAACAGCCTTTTGGTCATGCCAGGCCTTCTGAAGTTCCTGGCTAGCCTCAAGGTTTTTGGTTGCCTTTTTCATGTACTCAGCCATCCTGGAGCGGAGACCAAGTACATAGTCCACTATATCTTGCTTTGGGGGCTTGAGAGGTAACTCCCATCCTTCCTTCACCAAGCACAGTGGACCCCTCACAGGGTGGCCAAACAGAAGTTCAAAAGGGCTGTAACCAACCCCTTCTGAGGCACCTCCCTATATGCGAATAAAAGGCAGGGCAAGAGTATGTCCCATCTACGCCTAAGCTTTTCTGGGAGCCCTTTAATCATGCCCTTCAAGGTTTTGTTGAATCTCTCAACTAAACCATTGCATTGTGGGTGATAGGGTGTGGTGAACTTATAAGTCACTCCACACTCCTTCCACATTGCTTTTAAGTACCCAGACATGAAGTTAGCACCCCTGTCTGATACTACCTCCTTAGGAAAGCCCACTCTTGAGAAGATTCCCAGGAGGGCCCTTGCCACCACAGGTGCTGTAGTGGTCCTTAGGGGAATAGCTTCTGGGTACCTGTTGGCATGATCCACTACCACCAGGATAAACCTGTGCCCAGAGGCTGTTTGGGGATCCATGGGACCAACAATGTCAATCCCTACCCTCTCAAAGGGCACCCCCACCACAGGTAGTGGTATCAGGGGGCCTTTGTAGTGCCACCTGCTTTGCCACTGGCTTGGCAGGTTACACAGGAGCGACAAAACTCCTTACTGTCTTCAGACATGTGGGGCCAGTGAAAGTGAGGGACAATTCTGTCCCAAGTCTTGTTCTGGCCCAGGTGTCCTGCTAAGGGAATATCATGGGCTAGGGTCAATAGGAAGCCCCTGAACTTCAAAGGTATTACCAACCTCCTGGTAGCACCAGGCTTGGGGTCTCTACTCTCTGAGTACAGGAGTCCATCATCCCAATACACTGTATGGGGACCACTAGCTTTCCCAGCAGCCTCAGCAGCAGCTTGCTGTCTGAGGGGTTCAAGGGAGGGGCAGCTCTGCTGCTCCTGGCTCAGATCTGCCCTAGAAGGTCCCCCTGTCCCCAAGAACTCAACCTGGTCAGGTTCCAGTTCCTCTGGGACAGTTCCTTCTTCAGGGCTGAGATCATCCCCCTCAAGGGACTGATCTTCCTCCTGAGCCAAGGGGAAGGCACTGCCTTAACCCTACTACTCCTCCTCTTGGAAGGCACTTGGTCCATTCTTCCAGAATCCAAGGCCTGTTCAGTGCTAGACATTTTGGCTTGTGACCTGGTCACAGCAAACACATCTGCAGGGATCCCCAGCATTTCTGCATGGGTCCTGAGCTCCACTTCTGCCCAAGCAGAAGTCTCTAAGTCATTGCCAAGCAAGCATTCGACTGGTAGGTTTGCACTTACCACAACCTTCTTAAGGCCAGTTACCCCTCCCCAGGAGAAGTTAACAACTGCCAGAGTATGGTCTGTTCTGACATTGCTAGCATTGGTCACTTGGTACATCTCACCAAGCATAATTTGCCCAGGCAGCACAAGGTCTTGTGTCACCATTGTGACACTTGCCCCTGTGTCCCTAAATGCCAAAGCCTCATGTCCATTAATTAAAGGCTGTTGTCTGTACTTGCCCAGATTACTGGGACTCACAGTGGAGGTCACATCCATGCCTACATCACAGACTAACACAGCCTGAGTCAGTTCCCTGACTAAGTCAGAGCCCAACTCAGTTCCCAGGGTGAACCCTACTAAACCCTTTGCTGGAGCACTTCCACCAACTGTACTAGGGGGAACAGGTGCCTTAGGGGCATTGGTGGGTGCTGGACTGGAGTCTTTGGACTTGGTGCAATCACTGGTCCAGTGGGTCTTTTTCTTACAGACCTTGCACCATGGTTTTCTTTGGCCTTTACCCTTGGTAGACTGGGAATCCCCACCAGAAGAAGATTTTTGGGGGCCTGATGAAGACTTTTGATCTTTACCCTTCTCCCCACCCTTGTCAGAGTTCTTAGCATCTTGCTTCTTGGTTTCCCCACCTTGGTTCTGTACCTTCTGCTTCACCCTGGTTCTGACCCATTTGTCTGCCTTCTTTCCCAATTCTTGGGGAGAGGTCAGATCAGAGTCAACCAGGTATTGATGCAACAGCTGATTTTGACAGTTATTAAGAATCTGCTCCCTCATTATCAGATTATACAATCCTGAGAAGTCACACACCTTACTGCCCATCAACCAGCCTTCCAGAGCCTTGGCAGAACAATCCACATAGTCTACCCAGTCTTGAGTCTGTGCTTTTTGGGTGTCTCTGAACTTCAACCTGTACTGTTCAGTGGTTAGGCCAAACCCATCAATAAGAGCACTCTTCAAGACCTTGTAATTGTCAGCATCCTCCTCTCTAACAGTGAGGAGCTTGTCTCTACCTTTGTCAGCAAAGGAGAGCCACAAGATTGCTGCCCACTGCTCCTGAGGGACCTTCTGTACTTTACAGGCCCTCTCTAAAGCAGTTATCCATTTGTGGATATCATCCCCACTCTGGTAGGGAGGGACAATCTTGCTCAGGTTCCTATGGTCATAGGACCTTTCCCTATCTCTAGGGACATGGCTGCCACCATGGGACTCTAGTCCCAACTTTCTTCTCTCTCTAAGGAGATCTAGGGATTCTCTATCTAAAGCTAATTGCTTTTTTCTGAGTTCCAGCTGAGTTTCCTCATACTGGACTAGCCTCTTTCTTCTCTCATGAGAGGATTCTCTCCTATGAGATGAGACAGAGCTCCCTATAGAGGTGCCAGAGTGGTTAGACTCCTGAGAAGGAGACCTAGACCTTCTGGGCACACTCTTAATCCTTCCTGGGGGGACAAAGAGGGCATCATTTTGATCATCCTCATCATCATCCACAGGAGGGATTGGGTTTTCCAGGTCAGGGTCATTGTCACCCTCCTGGCCAGTTTCAGAGGGGGGCTGGGGGTACTGGTACCCCTAGCGTCCTCCTCTTCTTCTGCCCCACCCTCAGCTCCTACCCCTTCAGTCCCTACAGGCCTTACTAAGGTCATAAGCCACCAACAACTCCTTGAGGTGTTGGGTGGTGAGGCTTTGGCCTGTCCTTATTTTCTCAAGTTACATAAAGCTCTCAATTCCAAGAATGGGAGTGTATCATACTTGGAGGGTGGAAGCTCAATGGCATCCTGCAAGGATTCTTTGGATCCTGCCCTTAAAGACATTACTAGTGTGGTGTGGTGTATGCACTACCTACTCTAGTGTGGCCTACTAAACTCTCTTGAGTTGTAGAAAGGGTTGTGCTATCCCTTAACACACAACTCTAAGTTCAGTAGAACTTACTGTTATTCTAAGCTTAAATTATATGTACCGTAGGTACCTTTAGTGGTTTTCAGTTGATCAATTCAATTGAGATTATCTGGTAAAACAATAGCAAGCTGGAATCCCACACGCTGCACACCAATGTGAGAAGTTGGCCTGGCATATGCTGTCCACTAATTATAGTGGGCACCTTGCACCAGTCCAAATCGACTCTTATGGTAGGTAGGTTAAAGACAACCTTATTGAAAGCTATCCTAGTGGTAGCTATGGAGAGCAGCCTTCAGGCTAAGTCTTGAAGGAATGTAAAGCAGCTTGTTTTACCAGTCTATAATCTCTTGAGTGACCAAATGAAAGAGCACCACACCAGGTATATATTCAAAATATATGTATTTATTACTAAACACACCCCTCTAGTCTCTTTATGAGGCTAGAGTTCAAATACATAGGTTATAAGATCTTAAATCACAATAATAGCACAAATACACGTTTGGGCCCTAGGGGCGTACCAAACCATATACCAATAAAGTGGTATGCGAACCACGACTGAACTAGACACTAGGCCTAGAGCCTCTAGAAGTGCTTGGACCACAAGGAACCACTCAAGGTAGTGACACAGGGGACCCACGGGAGACGCGTGCAGTGTAAATACACAACCGCGATACGCCGTTAACTTCTATGGAGAAAGTCGGGATCGGGAAAATAGAGGAAAGGGACACTTAAAAGAGGACTAGGACAAAACCCTTTGAGATCTAGGACTTTGAAGAGTCTCTACCCACGGGAGCACCGGAGTACTCGTGTTACCTCACCCAGGGAAGCCGGGTGCATAGGTGCCTTTCGGGGTCGGGTTTCGTCGTCGATTCGAATGGCGATCTGCTGCAAAGTGCTGCTGGCGGCCAAGAGAAAAGTGTCCGGGTGGATCCAAGAGTGGATCGGAGTTCTGGTGAACCTGAAAGCAGAGGGGACAGAGTCTGGGTCACTAGCCAGTGACCAGGAAGGCGATGGACAGATGCCCACCGATGTCGAGTGCTTCAGGTGCGTTGACAGTCGTCTTGACTCTTCAGCCACGAGGTCCGGGATGCGTTGTCGGTGACCAGGAGCAGGATTCGGGCTGATGCTTGATGTCTATCGAGTGCTGAGGTGTCGGCGACCGGATTGGACCCAACAAGCCTTGGCAACGGCAAGTCTCAAGTAAGATGAAGATCGTCGATGGTGCAGAACAACAAGGTCTGTGGAACTCACCCAGCAAGGGTAAGTGAGGGCAGGCCTGGAGCAACCAGGATGCCAAGTAAGGAAAAGATTGGCCTTCGTTAAGGGCTACTAGCCAACGGGCTAGCGACCGCAAAGGAGCCTCGTGACGCCACACGTGGAGCTAGCCTACAGGACACTCGTGGAGTGGGGGCCAGTGATCTTCGGTGCAGGTGGTGCTGGAGGCTAGGGCTACTCGGAGCCCAAAGCATGACTTCTTGGGAGACCCAGAAGATGGTGATCTTGCAAATGTGCTCGGTGTCCAGGGGTCATGGTCTCAAGTCACCCACGATAGCCACGGGCCTCAGCTTTGCTGGGGACTCAGGGTAGCCTCGGGGAAGTCTGAGAATCCACATCTGGTGATGCGATGACTTCGGCGTCCGATAGGAGCTTCAGTAATGCGAACCGGACAGATGCTTCTTTGGTGCCTGCCAAGCAGGGGAGTCACTCCTTGACCCCAAGGAGATTCTTCAGTCCTCTAATCTTGTCGTAGAGCGTCGAAGGTCCAGGATTCAGTGTCAGAGTTTCGTCCAGGTATAATCTAAAGTCCTAAGGACTGGGTTCCTACCTTTATACTAAAGATAGGGGTTGGACTACTCTGTGGCCCCACCTATGGGTGGGTCAGGGCAGAGGGGTGGCTACACCCCTTTCCCTTTGTCCAGTTCGCGCCAAAGCAGGGGCTGCAAGCCCCTGATCCGGTTTGAACTGGGGTATGCACTAGGGACACCAAATGTGCCCCCAGTGCAGGACTTCAAAGCACCCGAAAGTGCTCCCGCCCAGCCCCAATACACATTATCCTGTCTGGGGAGGTGGTCACACCTCCCTGGGACAGGAAACCTATTGTCCAGGCCTCCCCTGCCGGAGTTTCGTCCAGCAGCAGGAGGCCAGACTCGTGTCTGTGGCAGCAGCATCCATTTTGTGATGCCAGGGCTCTGGAAAGAAGTTACCGGACTTGTCAGAGTTAACATGTCTTTCCCTCTAGAAGGGTGGAATGCTACCCCCGCCGCCAGGATTGGCGGGGGTAGTATTCCAAGATGTTTGACACCAAACACGACATGTTTAGGTGCAGCCATTCCAAAGTTAGCATTTTACCGCGAGGATATAATGCGCTTAAGAGTATATGGTCAGGCTGCACTACAAACAGCATCAGAGATGGTCTCCGAACGCTGCAGAGGGGCCCTGCTCATGCAGGGGCACCCTCTCACATAGGAACCATGCACTCTGCCTTTAGGATTGATAAGGCCTGCCTTAGGAGTGACTTATAGGTTTATATGTGTGTATGTATTTCGTGATATAGGTAACCTATATCACAGTAAGGGATGCTTGCACCACCTTACCCAGGCTGCAGTAGCAGACCTGTGGTGTCAGTTTGGATGGCCTTCCAGGGGTGGCATAATACATGCTGCAGCCCCTGGCAGGCCTCTGAGGTACCTATGCCCTTGGTACATAGTATACCATATACTAGGGACTTATAAGGGCACTCCAGATCCCAATCAGAGATGTGCCTAAGGCACATGGAAACCATTTTAGAGAGGAAGCAGCTAGGCTGGGGTTCTGATTAGCAGGGCCCAGCCAGACTAATGTCGAAAAACAGTGAAGCATCAGCAAAAAGTGGGGGTACCCATGTGAAGCAGATCCTACTCTCCTACAAGGGGTGCAGAAAGAGGCAAGAGCAGTGCAGAAAGAACCTTGAGATGTGCTAGCAAGAGGCAAGAGAAGTGCAGAAAGAGGCAAGAGATATGCAGAAAAAGGGAAGAAGGGTGCAGAAAGAAGCAAGAGAAGTATGGAAAGAGGCAAGTGAGGTGCAGAAGGAGGCAAGAGAACTGCAGAAAGAGGCAAGAGAGTTGCAGAAACAGGCAAAAGGGGTGCAGAAAGAAGCAAGTGGGGTGCAGAAAGAGGCAACAGAGGTGCAGAAAGATGCAAGAGAGGTGCAGAAACAAGCAAGAGAAGTGTAGAAAGAGGCAAGAGAGGTGCAGAAAGAGGGAAGACGAGTGCAGAAAGAGACAACAGGGGTGCAGAAAGAGACAACAGGGGTACAGAAAGAAGCAAGAGAGGTGCAGAAAGAGGCAAAAGTAGTGCAGAAAGAAGCAACAGAGGTGCAGAAAGAGGCCAGAGGTGTGCAGAAAGAGGAGAGAAAAGTGCAAAAAGAAGCAAAAGAGGTGCAGAAAGAGGCAAGAGGGGTGCAGAAAGAGGCAAGAGCAGTGCAGAAAGAACCAAAAGATATGCAGAAAGAGGCAAGAAAGGTTCAGAAAGAGGGAAGAGGGGTACAGAAAGAGGCAAGAGGGATGCAGAAATTTGCAACAGAGGTGCAAAAAGAAGCAAGAGCAGTGCAGAAATAACCAACATAGGTGCAGAAAGCGGCAAAAGGGGTACAGAAAGAGGCAACAAAAGTGCAGAAAGAAGCAAAAGAGGTGCAGAAAGAGGCAAGAGAACTGCAGAAAAAGGCAAGAGAGGTGCAGAAAGAGTCAGGGGAGGTGCAGAAAGAGGCAAAAGGGGTACAGAAAGAGGCAAGAGGGATGCAGAATGAAGCCAGAGAAGTGCAGAAAGAAGCAACTGAGGTGCTTAAAGAGGCAAGAGGGGTACAGAAAGAGGCAAGAGAAGTGCAGAAAGAAGCAACAGAGGTGCCGAAAGAGGCAAGAGAGGTGCAGAAACAGGCAAGAAAGGTAAGAAACAGGGAACAGGGGTGCAGAAAGAGATAAGAGGGATACAGAAATTTGCAAAAAAGGTGCAGAAAGAAGCAAGAGCAGTGCAGAAAGAATGAACATAGTTACAAAAAGAGGCAAGAGGGGTGCAGAAAGAGGTAGGAGAGGTGCACAGAGAGGCAAGAGAGGTACAGAAAGAGGCAGGAGGGGTGCAGAAAGAAGGAAGAGAAATGCAGAAAGAAGCAACAGAGGTGCTGAAAGAGGCGCGAAGGGTGCAAAAAGAGGCAAGAGAAGTACAGAAAGAAGCAATAGAGGTACAGAAAGAGGCAAGAGAGGTGCAGAAACAGGCAGGACAGGTGGAGAAAGAGGGAACAGGGGTGCAGAAAGAGGCAAGAGAGGTGCAGAAACAGGGAAGTGGGGTGCGGAAAGAGGCAAGTGAGGTGCAGAAAGAGGCAACAAAGGTGCAGAAAGACTCTAGAGAGGTGCAGAAACAAGCAAGAGAAGTCCAGAAAGAGGCAAGTGAATTACTGAAAGAAGCAACAGAGGTGTAGAAAGAGGCAAGAGAGGTGCAGAAAATGGCAAGAGAACTGCAGAAAGAGGCAAGAGGGATGCAAAAAAGGGAAAAAGGGTGCAGAAAGAAGCAATAGAGGTGCAGAAAGAAGCAAGAGAAGTACAGAAAGAAGCAAGAGAGGTACAGAAAGAGGGAGGACGAGTGCAGAAAGAGACCACAAGGGTGCAGAAAGAGACAACAGGGGTGCAGAAAGAAGCAAGAGAGGTGAAGAAAAAGGCAAAAGAAGTGTAGAAAGAAGCAACAGAGGTGCAGAAAGAGGCAAGAGGGTTGCAGAAAGAGGAGAGAGAAGTGCAGAAAGAAGCAAAAGAGGTGCAGAAAGAGGGAAGTCGAGTGCAGAAAGAGACAACAAGGGTGCAGAAAGAGACAACAGGGGTGCAGAAAGAAGCAAGAGAGGTGCAGAAAAAGGGAAAAGAAGTGTAGAAAGAAGCAACAGAGGTACAGAAAGAGGCAAAATGGGTGCAGAAACAGGAGAGAGAAGTGCAGAAAGAAGCAAAAGAGGTACAGAAAGAGGCAAGAGGGGTGCAGAAAGAGGCAAGAGCAGTGCAGAAAGAGGGAACAGGTGTGCAGACAGAGGCAAGAGAGGTGCAGAAAGAGGGAAGAGGGGTACAGAAAGAGGCAAGTGCGATGCAGAAATTTGCAACAGAGGTGCAAAAAGAAGCAAGAGCAGTGCAGAAAATTGCAAGAGGGGCGCAGAAAGAGGCAAGAAAAGTACAGAAAGAAGCAAAAGAGGTGCAGAAAGAGGGAAGAGAACTGCAGAAAGAAGCAACAGAGGTGCTTAAAGAGGCAAGAGAAGTGCAGAAAGAAGTAACAGAGAGGTACAGAAACAGGCAAGAAAGGTACAGAAAGAGGGAACACGGGTGCAGAAAGTGGTAAGAGGGATACAGAAATTTTCAAGAGAGGTACAGAAAGAAGCAAGAGCAGTGCAGAAAGAAGCAAGAGAAGTACAGAAAGAAGCAAGAGAGGTGGAGAAATAGGGAAGAGGGGTGCAGAAAGAGGCATGAGGGATACAGAAATTTGCTAAAGAGGTGCAGAAAGAAGCAAGAGCAGTGCAGAAAGAACCAACAGAGGTGCAAAAGAGGCAAGAGGGGTGCAGAAAAGAGGTAGGAGAGGTGTACAAAGAGGCAAGAGGGGTACAGAAAGAAGCAGGAGGGGTGCAGAAAGAAGGAAGAAAAGTTCAGAAAGAAGCAACAGAGGTGCTGAAAGAGGCGCGAAGGGTGCAGAAAGAGGCAAGAGAAATGCAGATAGAAGCAACAGAGGTACAGAAAGAGGCAAGAGAGGTGCAGAAACAGGCAGGAAAGGTGTAGAAAGCGGGAACAGGGGTGCAGAAAGAGGCAAGAGGGGTGCAGAAAGAGGGAAGAGGGGTACAGAAAGAGGCAAGAGGGGTGCAGAAAGAAGCAAGTGAGGTGCAGAAAGAGGAAACAGAGGTGCAGAAAGATGCAAGCGAGGTGCAGAAACAGGCAAGAGAAGTGCAGAAAGAGGCAAGAGAATTGCCGAAAGAAGCAACAGAGGTGTACAAAGAAGCAAGAGAAGTGCAGAAAGAGGCAAGTGAGGTGCAGAAAGAAGCAAGAGCAGTGCAGAAAGAACCAACAGCGGTTCAAAAAGAGGCAAGAGTGGTATAGAAAGAGGTAGGAGAGGTGCACAAAGAGGCAAGAGAGGCACAGAAAGAGACTGGAGGGGTGCAGAAAAAAGGAAGAGAAGTGCAGAAAGAAGCAACAGAGGTGCTGAAAGAGGCAAGTGAATTGCTGAAAGAAGCAACAGAGGTGTAGAAAGAGGCAAGAGAGGTACAGAAAGAGGCAGGAGGGTTGCAAAAAAGGGAAAAAGGGTGCAGAAAGAAGCTAAAGAGGTGCAGAAACAAGCAAGAGAAGTGCAGAAAGAAGCAAGAGAGGTACAGAAAGAGGGAAGACGAATGCAGTAAGAGACAACAAGGGTGCAGAAAGAGACAACAGGGGTGCAGAAAGTAGCAAGATAAGTGCAGAAAAAGGCAAAAGAAGTATTGAAAGAAGCAACAGAGGTGCAGAAAGAGGCAAGAGGGGTACAGAAAGAGGAGAGATAAGTACAGAAAGAAGCAAAAGTGGTGCAGAAAGAGGCAAGAGGGGTGCAGAAAGAGGCAAGAGCAGTGCAGAAAGAACCTAGAGATGTGCAGAAAAAAGCAAGAGAGGTACAGCAAGAGGCAAGAGATGTGCAGAAAAAGGGAAGAAGAGTGCAGAAAGAAGCCAGAGAAGTGCAGAAAGAGGCAAGGGAGGTGCCGAAGGAGGCAAGAGAACTCCAGAAAGAGGCAAGAGAGTTGCAGAAGCAGGCAAAAGGGGTACAGAAAGAGAGAACAGGTGTGCAGACAGAGGCAAGAGAGGTGCAGAAAGAGGGAAGAAGGGAAGAGGGGTACAGAGAGAGGCAAGTGGGATGCAGAAATTTGCAACAGAGGTGCAAAAAGAAGCAAGAGCAGTGCAGAAAGTTGCAAGAGGGGTACAGAAAGAGGCAAGAAAAGTACAGAAAGAAGCAAAAGAGGTGCAGAAAGAGGGAAGAGAACTGCAGAAAAAGGCAAGAGAGGTGCAGAAAGAGGCAGGAGAGGTGTACAAAGAGGCAAAAGGGGTACAGAAAGAGGCAAGAGGGGAGCAGAAAGAAGCAAGAGAAGCGCAGAAAGGAGCAACAGAGGTGCTTAAAGAGGCAAGAGAAGTGCAGAAAGAAGTAATAGAGGTGCCGAAAGAGGCAAGAGAGGTACAGAAACACACAAGAAATGTACAGAAAGAGGGAACAGGGGTGCAGAAAGAGGTAAGAGAGATAGAGAAAATTTCAAGAGAGGTACAGAAAGAAGCAAGAGCAGTGCAGAAAGAATCAAGAGAAGTGCAGAAAGAAGCAAGAGAGGTGGAGAAATAGGGAAGAGGGGTGCAGAAAGAGACATGAGGGATACAGAAATTTTCAAAAGAAGCAAGAGCAGTGCAGAAAGAGCCAACAGAGGTGCAAAAAGAGGCAAGAGGGGTGCAGAAAGAGGTAGGAGAGGTACACAAAGAGGCAAGAGGGGTACAGAAAGAAGCAGGAGGGGTGCAGAAAGAAGGAAGAAAAGTTCAGAAAGAAGCAACAGAGGTGCTGAAAGAGGCGCGAGGGGTGGAGAAAGAGGCAAGAGAAATGCAGAAAGAAGCAACAGAGGTGCAGAAATAGGCAGGAAAGGTGTAGAAAGAAGGAACAGGGGTGCAGAAAGAGGCAAGAGAGGTGTAGAAAGAGGGAAGAGGGGTGCAGAAAGAGGTAAGAGGGGTGCAGAAAGAAGCAAGTGAGTTGCAGAAAGGGGCAACAGAGGTGCAGAAAGATGCAAGAGAGGTGCAGAAACAAGCAAGAGAAGTGCAGAAAGAGGCAAGAGAATTGCCGAAAGAAGCAACAGAGGTGTAGAAAGAAGCAAGAGAAGTGCAGAAAGAGGCAAGTGAAGTGCAGAAAGAAGCAACAGAGGTGTAGAAAGAACCAACAGAGGTGCAAAAAGAGGTAAGAGTGATATAGAAAGAGGTAGGAGAGGTGCACAAAGAGGCAAAAGAGGTACAGAAAGATGCAGGGGGGGTGCAGAAAAGAGGCAAGTGAATTGCTGAAAGAAGCAACAGAGGTGTAGAAAGAGGCAAGAGCAGTGCAGAAATAACCAACAGAGGTGCAAAAAGAGGCAAGAGTGGTATAGAAAGAGGTAGGAGAGGTGCACAAAGAGGCAAAAGAGGTACAGAAAGATGCAGGAGGGGTGCAGAAAAAAGTAAGAGAGGTGCAGAAAGAAGCAACAGAGGTGCTGAAAGAGGCAAGTGAATTGCTGAAAGAAGAAACAGAGGTGTAGAAAGAGGCAAGAGAGGTACAGAAAGAGGCAAGAGGGATGCAAAAAAGGGAAAAAGGGTACAGAAAGAAGGAAGAGAGGTACAGAAACAAGCAAGAGAAGTGCAGAAAGAAGCAAGAGAGGTACAGAAAGAGGGAAGACGAGTACAGTAAGAGACAACAAAGGTGCAGAAAGAGACAACAGGGGTGCAGAAAGTAGCAAGAGGGGTACAGAAAGAGGAGAGAGAAGTGCAGAAAGAAGCAAAAGAGGTGCAGAAAGAGGCAAGAGGGGTGCAGAAAGAGGCAACAGCAGTGCAGAAAGAGCCTAGAGATGTGCAGAAAAAAGCAAGAGAGGTGCAGCAAGAGGCAAGAGATGTGCAGAAAAAGGGAAGAAGGGTGCAGAAAGAAGCCAGAGAAGTGCAGAAAGAGGCAAGTGAGGTGCCGAAGGAGGCAAGAGAACTCCAGAAAGAGGCAAGAGAGTTGGAGAACTCTGGCAAAAGGGGTACAGAAAGTGGGAACAGGTGTGCAGACAGAGGCAAGAGAGGTGCAGAAAGAGGGAAGAGGGGTACAGAAAGAGGCAAGTGGGATGCAGAAATTTGCAACAGAGGTGCAAAAAGAAGCAAGAGCAGTGCAGAAAGTTGAAAGAGGGGTACAGAAAGAGGCAAGAAAAGTACAGAAAGAAGCAACAGAGGTGCAGAAAGAGGGAAGAGAACTGCAGAAAAAGGCAAGAGAGGTGCAGAAAGAGGCAGGAGAGGTGTACAAAGAGGCAAAAGGGGTACAGAAAGAGGCAAGAGGGGTGCAGAAAGAAGCAAGAGAAGCGCAGAAAGAAGCAACAGAGGTGCTTAAAGAGGCAAGAGAAGTGCAGAAAGAAGTAATAGAGGTGCCAAAAGAGGCAAGAGAGGTACAGAAACACACAAGAAAGGTACAGAAAGAGGGAACAGGGTGCAGAAAGAGGTAAGAGAGATACAGAAATTGTCAAGAGAGGTACAGAAAGAAGCAAGAGCAGTGCAGAAAGAATCAAGAGAAGTACAGAAAGAAGCAAGAGAGGTGGAGAAATAGGGAAGAGGGGTGCAGAAAGAGGCATGAGGGATACAGAAATTTTCAAAAGAGGTGCAGAAAGAAGCAAGAGCAGTGCAGAAAGAGCCAACAGAGGTGCAAAAAGAGGCAAGAGGGGTGCAGAAAGAGGTAGGAGAGGTATACAAAGAGGCAAGAGGGGTACAGAAAGAAGCAGGAGGGGTGCAGAAAGAAGGAAGAAAAGTTCAGAAAGAAGCAACAGAGGTGCTGAAAGAGGCGCGAGGGGTGCAGAAAGAGGCAAGAGAAATGCAGAAAGAAGCAACAGAGGTACAGAAAGAGGCAAGAGAGGTGCAGAAATAGGCAAGAAAGGTGTAGAAAGAGGGAACAGGGGTGCAGAAAGAGGCAAGAGAGGTGCAGAAATAGGGAAGAGGGGTGCAGAAAGAGGCAAGAGGGGTGCAGAAAGAAGCAAGTGAGTTGTAGAAAGAGGCAACAGAGGTGCAGAAAGATGCAAGAGAGGTGCAGAAACAAGCAAGAGAAGTGCAGAAAGAGGCAAGAGAATTGCCGAAAGAAGCAACAGAGGTGTAGAAAGAAGCAAGAGAAGTGCAGAAAGAGGCAAGTGAAGTGCAGAAAGAAGCAAGAGCAGTGCAGAAAGAACCAACAGAGGTGCAAAAAGAGGCAAGAGTGATATAGAAAGAGGTAGGAGAGGTGCACAAAGAGGCAAAAGAGGTACAGAAAGATGCAGGAGGGGTGCAGAAAAAAGGAAGAGAAGTGCAGAAAGAAGCAGCAGAGGTGCTGAAAGAGGCAAGTGAATTGCTGAAAGAAGCATCAGAGGTGTAGAAAGAGGCAAGAGAGGTGCAGAAAATGGCAAGAGAACTGCAGAAAGAGGCAAGAGGGATGCAAAAAAGGGAAAAAGGGTGCAGAAAGAAGCAAGAGAAGTGCAGAAAGAAGCAAGAGAGGTACAGAAAATGGCAAGAGAACTGCAGAAAGAGGCAAGAGGGATGCAAAAAAGGGAAAAAGGGTGCAGAAAGAAGCAAGAGAAGTGCAGAAAGAAGCAAGAGAGGTACAGAAAGAGGGAAGACAAGTGCAGAAAGAGACAACAAGGGTGCAGAAAGAGACAACAGGGGTGCAGAAAGAAGCAAGAGAGGTGCAGAAAAAGGCAAAAGAAGTGTAGAAAGAAGCAACAGAGGTGCAGAAAGAGGCAAGAGGGGTGCAGAAAGAGGAGAGAGAAGTGCAGAAAGAAGCAAAAGAGGTGCAGAAAGAGGCAAGAGGGGTGCAGAAAGAGGCATGAGTAGTGCAGAAAGAACCTAGAGATGTGCAGAAAAAAGCAAGAGAGGTGCAGCAAGAGGCAAGAGATGTGCAGAAAAAGGGAAGAAGGGTGCAGAAAGAAGCAAGAGAAGTGCAGAAAGAGGCAAGTGAGGTGCCAAAGGAGGCAAGAGAACTCCAGAAAGAGGCAAGATAGTTGCAGAAACAGGCACAAGGGGTACAGAAAGAGGGAACAGGTATGCAGACAGAGGCAAGAGAGGTGCAGAAAGAAGAAAGTGGGATGCAGAAATTTGCAACAGAGGTACAAAAAGAAGCAAGAGCAGTGCAGAAAGTTGCAAGAGGGGTACAGAAAGAGGCAAGAAAAGTACAGAAAGAAGCAAAGGAGGTGCAGAAAGAGGGAAGAGAACTGCAGAAAAAGGCAAGAGAGGTGCAGAAAGAAGAAACAGAGGTGCCGAAAGAGGCAAGAGAGGTACAGAAACAGGCAAGAAAGGTACAGAAAGAGGGAACGGGGTGCAGAAAGAGGTAAGAGGGAAACAGAAATTTTCAAGAGAGGTACAGAAAGAAGCAAGAGCAGTGCAGAAAGAAGCAAGAGAAGTGCAGAAAGAAGCAAGAGAGGTGGAGAAATAGGGAAGAGGGGTACAGAAAGAGGCATGAGGGATACAGACATTTTCAAAAGAAGTGCAGAAAGAAGCAAGAGCAGTGCAGAAAGAACCAACAGAGGTGCAAAAAGAGGCAAGACGGGTGCAGAAAGAGGTAGGAGAGGTGCACAAAGAGGCAAGAGAGGTACAGAAAGAAGCAGGAGGGGTGCAGAAAGAAGGAAGAAAAGTTCAGAAAGAAGTAACAGAGGTGCTGAAAGAGGCGCGAAGGGTGCAGAAAGAGACAAGAGAAATGTTGAAAGAAGCAACAGAGGTACAGAAAGAGGAAATAGAGGTGCAGAAACAGGCAGGAAAGGTGTATAAGGAGGGAACAGGGGTGCAGAAAGAGGCAAGAGAGGTGCAGAAAGAGGGAAGAGGTGAGCAGAAAAAGGCAAGAGGGGTGCAGAAAGAAGCAAGTGAGGTGCAGAAAGAGGCAACAGAGGTGCAGAAAGATGCAAGAGAGGCGCAGAAACAAGCAAGAGAAGTGCAGAAAGAGGCAAGAGAATTGCCGAAAGAAGCAACAGAGGTGTAGAAAGAAGCAAGAGAAGTGCAGAAAGAGACAAGTGAGGTGCAGAAGAAGCAAGAGCAGTGCAGAAAGAACCAACAGAGGTGCAAAAAGAGGCAAGAGTGGTATAGAAAGAGGTAGGAGAGGTGCACAAAGAGGCAAGAGAGGTACAGAAAGAGGCAGGAGGGGTGCAGAAAAAAGGAAGAGAAGCAACAGAGGTGCTGAAAGAGGTGCGAAGGGTTTCAGAAAGAGCAAGAGAAGTGCAGAAAGAAGCAACAGAGGTACAGAAAGAGGCAAGAGAGGTGCAGAAACAGGCAGGAAAGGTGCAGAAAGAGGGAACAGGTGTGCAGACCGAGGCAAGAGAGGTGCAGAAAGAGGGAAGAGGTTTGCCGAAAGAGGCAAGAGGGGTGCAGAAAGAAGCAAGTGAGGTGCAGAAAGAGGCAACAGAGGTGCAGAAAGACAGAAGAGAGGTGCAGAAACAAGCAAGAGAAGTGCAGAAAGAGGCAAGAGAATTGTTGAAAGAAGCAACAGAGGTGTAGAAAGAGGCAAGAGAAGTGCAGAAAGAGGCAAGTGAGGTGCAGAAAGAGGCAAGAGAGGTGCAGAATATGGCAAGAGAACTGCAGAAAGAGGCAGGAGGGATGCAAAAAAGGAAAGAGAGGTGCAGAAAGAAGCAAGAGAAGTGCAGAAAGAGGGAAATGAGGTGCAGAAGGAGGCAAGACAACTGCAGAAAGATGCAAGAGAGTTGCAGAAACAGGCAAAAGGGGTGCAGAGAGAGGGAACAGGTATGCAGACAGAGGCAAGAGAGGTGCAGAAAGAGGGAAGAGGGGTACAGAAAGAGGCAAGAGGGATGCAGAAATTTGCAACATAGGTGCAAAATGAAGCAAGAGCAGTGCAGAAAGAACCAACAGAGGGGCAGAAAGAGGCAAGAGTGGTACAGAAAGAGGAAACAAAAGTGCAGAAAGAAGCAAAAGAGGTGCAAAAAGAGGTGAGAGAACTGCAGAAAAAGGCAAGTGAGGTGCAGAAAGAGGCAGGAGGGGTGCAGAAAATAAAAGAGAAGTACAGAAAGAAGCAACAGATGTGCTTTTAGAGAGGCAAAAGGGGTGCAGAAAGAGGGAACAGATGTGCAGACAGAGGCAAGAGAGGTGCAGAATGAGGGAAGAGGGGTACAGGAAGAGGCAAGAGAGGTACAGAAAATGGCAAGAGAACTGCAGAAAGAGGCAAGAGGGATGCAAAAAAGTGAAGTAGGGTGCAGAAAGAAGCAAGAGAGGTGCAGAAAGAAGCAAGGGAAGTGCAGAAAGAAGCAACAGAGGTGCCGAAATAGGCAAGAGAGGTACAGAAACAGGCAAGAAAGGTACAGAAAGAGGGAACAGGGGTGCAGAAAGAGGTAAGAGGGATACAGAAGTTTTCAAGAGAGGTGCAGAAAGAAGCAAGAGCAGTGCAGAAAGAAGCAAGAGTAATAGGGAAGAGAGGTGCTGAAAGAGGCATGAGGGATGCATAAATTTGCACAAGAGGTGCAGAAAGAAGCAAGAGCAGTGCAGAAAGAGGTAGGAGAGGTGCACAAAGAGGCAAGAGGGGTACAGAAAGAAGCAGGAGGGGTGCAGAAAGAAGGAAGAAAATTGCAGAAAGAAGCAACAGAGGTGCTGAAAGAGGCACGAAGGGTGCAGAAAGAGGCAAGAGAAGTGCAGAAAGAAGCAACAGAGGTACAGAAAGAGGCAAGAGAGGTGCAGAAACAGGCAGGAAAGGTGCAGAAAGAGGGAACAGGGGTGCAGAAAGAGGCAAGAGAGGTGCAGAAAGAGGGAAGAGGGGTCCAGAAAGAGGCAAGAGGGGTGCAGAAAGAAGCAAGTGAGGTGTAGAAAGAGGCAACAGAGGTGCAGAAAGACACAAGAAAGGTGCAGAAACAAGCAAGAGAAGTGCAGAAAGAGGCAAGAGAATTGCTGAAAGAAGCAATAGAGGTGTAGAAAGATGCAAGCGAAGTGTAGAAAGAAGCAACAGAGGTACAGAAAGAGGCAAGAGAGGTGCAGAAACAGGCAGGAAAGGTGCAGAAAGAGGGAACAGGGGTGCAGAAAGAGGCAAGAGAGGTGCAGAAAGAGGGAAGAGGGGTCCAGAAAGAGGCAAGAGGGGTGCAGAAAGAAGCAAGTGAGGTGTAGAAAGAGGCAACAGAGGTGCAGAAAGACACAAGAAAGGTGCAGAAACAAGCAAGAGAAGTGCAGAAAGAGGCAAGAGAATTGCTGAAAGAAGCAATAGAGGTGTAGAAAGATGCAAGCGAAGTGTAGAAAGAGGCAAGGGAGGTGCAGAAAGAAGCAAGAGCAGTGCAGGAAAGAACCAACAGAGGTGCAAAAAGAGGCAAGAGGGGAACAGAAAGAGGTAGGAGAGGTGCACAAAGAGGCAAGAGAGGTACAGAAAAAGGCAGGAGGAGTGCAGAAAGAAGGAAGAGAAGTGCAGAAAGAAGCAACAGAGGTGCTGAAAGAGGCGCAAAGGGTGCAGAAAGGGCAAGAGAAGTGCAGAAAAAAGCAACAGAGGTACAGAGAGTGGCAAGAGAGGTGCAGAAGCAGGCAGGAAATGTGTAGAAAGAGGGAACAGGGGTACAGAAAGAGGCAAGAGAGGTGTAGAAAGAAGCAAGAGGGGTGCAAAAAAGGGAAGAAGGGTGCAGAAAGAAGCAAGAGAGGTGCAGAACGAAGCAAGAGAAGTGCAGAAAGAAGCAAGAGAGGTACAGAAAGAGGGAAGACGAGTGCAGAAAGAGACAACAGGGGTGCAGAAAGAAGAAAGAGAGGTGCAGAAAGAGGCAAAAGAAGTACCGAAAGAAGCAACAGAGATCCAGAAGGATGCAAGAGAACTGAAGAAAGAGGCAAGAAAGTTGCAGAAACAGGCAAAAGAGGTGCCGAAAGAGGGAACAGGGCTGCAGACAGAGGCAAGAGAGGTGCAGAAAGTGGGAAGAGGGGTGCAGAAAGTGGCAAGAGGGGTGCAGAAAGAGACAAGAGAAGTGCAGAAAGAAGGAACAGAGGTACACAAAGAGGCACGAGGGGTGCAGAAAGAGGGAAGAGAGGTGTAGAAAGAGGCAAGAGAGTTGCACAAAGAGGGAAGAAGTATGCAGAAAGAGGCAAGAGGGGTGCAGAAAGAAGCAAGAGAAGTGCAGAAAGAGGCAAGAGAATTGCTGAAAGAAGCAACAGAGGTATAGAAAGAGGCAAGAAGGGTGCAGAAAATGGCAAGAGAACTGCAGAAAGAAGCAAGAGAGGTGCAGAAAGAGGGAAGACGAGTGCAGAAAGAGACAACCAGGGTACAGAAAGAGACAACAGGGGTGCAGAAAGAAGCAAGAGAGGTGCAGAAAGGAACAAGAGAAGTGCAGAAAGAGGCAAGAGAAGTGCAGAAACAGGCAGGAGAGGTACATAAAGAGGGAACAGGGGTACATAAAGAGGGAACAGGGATACAGCAAGAGGCAAAAGAGGTGCAGAAAGAGGGAAGAAGGGTGCAGAAAGAGTGAAGAGGGGTACAGAAAGAAGCAAGTGAGGTGGAGAAAGAGGCAACAGAGGTGCAGAAAGAGGCAAGAGAGGTGCAGAAAGTGGAAGAGATGAGCAGAAAGAGGCAAAAGAAGTGCAGAAAAAGAAAGAAAGGTGCAGAAAGAAGCAACAGAAATGCATAAAGAGGCAAGAGAGGCACAGAAAGAATCAAGAGAGGTTTGCACACCATTAGTACCAATTTAATACCCACTTTTAGCAATAAGTAACAAGTGACCATTCTCGGTTTGCAAAGGGCCTTCTACCACGCTGTAATACTTGTCGCTGCATGTTTGGTAACGTTTGAGCCGTTTGAGCTAGAAACAAGGTTTTTTTTGTTCAAATCTGCAGATTATGCAGCAGAAGATGGATTATGTGGCAAATGCGGAAAGTGTATAACTCTGCAAAAGTCGGTGCAGCCAAACAGTCGCATAATTCCAGTGGCTCTGCTCATACCTCTGACTAGGTCCAGAGGTGCTCCTCAGTGATTCCTTCTTATTTTTGTCTCATTGAGTTCACAGTTTAGCTTCTGTGGAAAGGAGGAAGACTAAACCTGAGGTTACCACTCCACAACACAGACTACCTTACCACATAATTACTCTCCATAACACATAATCCCACTCTACATAATTCCTATTCACTATATACCACATACTTTCTATCCACATAATTTCACTGCACAACGTAACACATAATTCCAGTGCACACAACCTACATCCACTCCACTCCAAGAAACATTAATAAAACACTTTTACATTTACAACGCCAATAGCTCTAACTCTCGCAAATGAGAAACCTACATTGCAAATGCTTCTTTAACTAGTAGTCGCGTTTGCAAAGAGGTGGAGAAAGGGGGCTGGGCCTCCAACCACGGCTCAGGAATTCCCCTGGATAGGACTTACAGGAGGTACCAGGAGGGCTTCTTGGCCCCCAAAGTCCCTCAGGAGAAAAGAGGACTTCATCCAGCAACCCGTAGTGTGCCAGGAGGCGCGTTTGCAGAGTGGTTGAGAAAGGGGGGCATGGCCTCCGAAGACCTCTTAGCAATCCCACTGTGTGGGACTTACTGGAGGTAACAGAAGGGGTAGTTGGCCCCCAAGGACAATCTTGGGGGCCAACTACCCTCCTATTACTTCCAGTAAGTTCCACACAGCAGAATTGGTAAGTTCTCATAGCAGGCCATGCCCCCTTTGCCCACCAGTCTGCAAACGCACTCCCTGGCACGCTCTTCAATGGGGATTAAAGTCTCCTTTGCTGCTGGGGGTGGTTAGGGGCCGACTAGCCTACCTGTTACCTCCAGTAAGCCCCACACAGTGGGATTGCTGAGAGGTGGACACAGGCCCGCCCCTTCCCTGCACCACTATGCAAATGCGCCTCTTGGCGCATTCTGGATTGGGGATTAAGTCCCCTTGAATCCTAAGGGTCCTTAGGGGCCAACTAGCCCACCAGGTACCTCCAGTAAGCCCCACACAGTGGGATTGCTGAGAGGTGGCCCAAGGCCATGCACCCTTCTTACACTACTCTGCAAATGCGCCGCCTGGCGCACTGGTGCTCAGGGGATGAAGTCCACTTCAGTCCTGAGGTCCTCCGAACACAAGAGGTCCTCATCGCCCCACCAGCAGTGAGCCAAGAGGCGCGTTTGCAGAGTGGTGTAAAAAGGGGCATGTCCTCGGTCCACCTCTCAGCAATCCCACTGTGTGGGGCTTACTGGAGGTACCTGGTGGGCTAGTTGGCCCCTAAGGACCCTTAGGATTCAAGGGGATTTAATCCCGCAATCCAGAACGCGCCGGGAGGCACATTTGCATAGTGGTGCAGGGAGGGGGCGGGGCCTCCGGTGAGATGCCGGCTTCTGCCTTTTTTTTTATTAGAAGGGGGCTGTGTGGCCCCCCTTCTCTTAATATTTTGTTGGCCCTGGGGACCGCATACTCCAGGGCCTGATCCACTTTTAAAAACAAATAAAAAAAATGGGAAGGGGGCTGCGTGGTCCCCCCTCCTGAGGCCTTTTTTGGCCCCAAGGACCCCATCCCCAAGGCTGTGCCTCATTTTTTAATTTTTTAATTTCATTTTATTATGGGAGGGGGGCTGCGTGGCCCCCCTTCCCTGGGCCACTTTTAGTCCCGGGGACCCCATCCCCCTGGGCCTGGCCTCGTTTATTTTTTTGACGGGAGGGGGGCCGCGTGGCCACCCTTCCCTGGGCCTCTTTTGGCCTCTGGGACCCCATCCCTGAGGCCTGCCCTGCTTTTTTTATTATTATTTTTGGAGGGGGGCTGCGTGGCCCCCCTCCTGTGGCCAATTTTGGCCCTGGGGACCCCATCCCCCGAGGTCCGGCCTTATTTTTTTTAAATAAATATTTAAAACAGGTAGGGGGCCGCATGGCCCCCCTTCCCTGGGCCACTATTGGCCCCGGGGACCACATACATTGGGGACCGCAGGGGGGAGCCCCAATGCCCCCGTGGTTCCAGCTGGCTCCCCGCCTCCTGCGGGAGCCAGCCTTGCTTGTGGACAAGGGGAGCAGCAAAGCATGTTTGCAGCTCCCCTTGTCCAAAAGCAATACTGCTTTGCTTTGTGGAAGCGAGAGCAGGTTACCTGCTCTCGCTTCCATGAAGCAAAGCAGAAGTTTGCAATGACAGGGCGGGAGCAATGCTCCCACCCTGTCATTGCAAATTGCAATGTCCCGGGGGTGGGCACCCCGGGACATTGCTGGAGCCGGCCCTGGGGGATGGTGGACCCCAGGGTCAAAGAGAGCTCCAGGAGGGGGGCCACACAGCTCCCCTCCCAACATGTATGTAGCCCCAGGGATGTGGCGGTCCCTGGGGCTTGGGGGGGCCTGCGAGGCCCACCACACATAATTAAGCAAAGCCCCGGGGAGGTGGTGGTCCCATGGGCTTGGGGGGCCCACGAGGCCACCCCACACATAATTAGGTAAAGCCCCGGGGAGGTGATGGTCCCTGGGGAGGCTGTGAGGCCCCCCAATATCTGAATGCCCCGGGGAGGTGGCGGTCCCTGGGGTAGCGTGGGGGGGCAGGAGCCCCCCCACGCATCATATTAAAAGCCCCAGGGAGGTGGCGGTACCCAAGGCTGCGGGGGGCCGTGTTCCCCGTGCATAATTAATTAAGCCCCGGGGAGGTGGCGGACCCCAGGGCTGCAGGGGCCCACGTGGCTCCCACATATATTTAGCATACTGCCCCGGGACCTGGCCCACCCGGGGCCTCATTAAAACGAAGCGCGGGAGACCGCGCTTCATTTTTTAAAACTTTTCTTGGCAGGATTCGCGAACCCAGCGTGAATCCTGTTGTTTTTAAAAAAAGAAAAATGCTTTTTGAGGCCCTGGGTGTCCCTGTGGGACCCCCTGACCAGGACTAGGGGGTCAGGGTGTTTCTACCCTGCCCTCTTTTCTTTTTTTTAATCATTTTATTCCCTTTTTTCTTGTGACTCGGTTTTACCGAGTCACAAGATGGCTGCCCAATACTTCTTGGTTTGAAGTGTTCGCAGCCAATCAGAATGAAGCTCGTGATCGGGAGGGTTCGCGGATCCACCGCGGTCACCAGATATCGATATATTTCATTTTAAATTTCTCAGGAACTACTGAACGGATTTACACCATTTAAAGCAAAGAGTGCACTCTGGACCAAGAGCTACCTCTCTGCCAAATTTGGTGTAATTCCGTTCAGCAGTTCGGGCTGTAGCCGCGACAAAAGTTCCTACAGAAATTAACATGGAGAAAATGTGTTTTGAGACCCCTCTTTTTTCTCAGCCCCCGCTTGAGGAATCACCCTGAAACTTTTAAGACAGGAGCTGACTGGGGCAGGCCATTAGTTTCAAAAATTTCGGGAAGATTCTTCAAACGGCGCCAAAGATATTGGCAAATCCCAAAAATCGCTTTTCCTATGGAAACTAGGTCCTAACTATAACTATCTACTGGCGACCACCAGTAGGTAATACATATACATATATATATATATATATATATATATATATATTTTTTACAAATGTCAGGCCTGCTGTGTCAGGCGAAATGCGTAACTGAAAATAAATAAATCATCTGCTCGTGAATTTACCCCCTGAGTGATCGCCTTACTGGAGTATTGGGTTAAAAAATTGATGTCCGGCGTGCTCTGCCGGCAACTGGCGATCCAACTGCCTCAGGCGAGGGGAGACAGAAGGAGAGCAAAACAATAGTAATATATATATATATATATATATATATATGAAACCAGGATCCCAATGCACGACCGCTGTGGGCCAAACAAGGGCACAGACACCAGTTGGAGATGAAATACATCTGTTTATTGCTTAACAAGTCAGGATGACACGTTTCGACCACAAGCCTGTGGTCTTGATCAAGAACACAGGCTTGTGCTCAAAACGCGTCATCCTGACTTGTTAAGCAATAAACGGATTTATTTCATCTCCAACTGGTGTCTGTGCCTTTGTTTGGCCCACGGCGGTCGTGCATTGGGATCCTGGTTTCGTGTTTAAGCGGAGTGTGACTGGCTCCGCACCACAGACCCCCTCTTTGTCGTTAAAGGCTACAGTGATTCTCTTCAGTCATATATATATATATATATATATATATATATATATATATATTCACTGAAAAGACCATAGGTTTCAGGGACGTTATAGTTGCAAATTAGCATTTAAAAAACCATAGAAATTCACTGAAAAAACCATAGGTTTCAGGGACGTTATAGTTAGTTGGACATTTCACTCATACAAAACCATAGAAATTTCGCCGTTATAGTTAGTTCAGCTAACTATAATTTGCGCCCCCGCAATGCACTGCTGATGATGTCACATATTACATCACTCATGACATGGTCAGTGACATCACTGATGACATCACTGATGACATCTCAAATGACATCACTGATGACATCACTGATGGCATAATCCAGTGACTGTGTGTTTCTGTAAAGTTTAAATATGTTTAATATAAATAGGCCAAGGCGTATTGAAGAATGAGTGGGTGTATAAGTGTCTGAATGGATGATTTAGTAGGTGCGTGACTGACTCTATAAGTGAGTGATTAAACGTATCTTACTGAATGCATGGGTTAGTGACTAAACTGTGTGAATGTCTGTATCCGTCTGTCTGTTGCTGTGTAAGCGGCTGCATGGGTTTGTGAATAGCTACATGAGTGCCTATATGGGTTATTGATTGGTTGTCTGAGTATCTGTATGGGTGCCTGAGTGTTTGTGTGGGTGGGGTGTGTGTGACTCTGTGCATAGATGTGTGAGTGGGTGATTCACTGGGTGAATGGTTTCAAGAGTGCATCTGTGATGGACTGTATGGGTGGGTGAGTGTGTGTATGGGTGTGTTAGTGAGTGAATGGATGTCTCAGTGGTATATGTGTGATTAACTACATATGTGAAAGGCAGTATATGTGTGTGTTGGAGTATATAAATGGCTATAAGTGAGAGTGTGTGATTGTGAGAGTGGCTGTATGGATGAGTGTGTGCTTGTATCAGTGATTGTATAAGAGCGTAAGAATGAGGTGTGGTGCAGCGGCCAGGGCAGCTGACTTCGGAGCACAGGGTTCACGGTTCGATCCCCGGCTCTGGCGGCAGCTCAGCTCAGCACCATGTGACTCTGGGCAATAGCTCACTTAATTTCCACTCCGGCCCCCAGCACCTTGAGACCCGTAAGGGTGAGTAGCTGTGCTATATAAAAACGGACTTACATTTTTTTTATATATCTGTATGAGTAAGTGAGCTGGTGTGTGTATAACTGTATAGGTGAGTAAATGGGAGTGTGATTAATTATTTGCATGACTGACTAGGTGTGTGAGTAACTCTATGGATGAGTGGCGGTGTGTGAGTGTCTATATAGGTGTATGAGTGCATATGATAGTCCTGTACTGAGTGACCGTAAGTATGAGTCACTGTACGGGTGAGTGAGTGGATGTGTGTGTAGACCTAAGAACCAGTGAGTGGGTATGTAGTTATTGGTGTTGGAGTGTCTATGGTTTTGAGAATGGCAGTCTATAATTTAGAGTGGGTGTATCAAAGGTTATATTAGGGTGTGAGAAGATGCATCAAATTATCACATGGATGATGTCATCAGTGATGTCATTTGAGATGTCATCAGTGATGTCATCAGTGATGTCACTGACCATGTCATGAGTGATGTAATATGTGACGTCATCAGCAGTGCATTGCGGGGGCGCGAGTTATAGTTAGCTGAACTAACTATAACGGCGGAATTTCTATGGTTTTGTATGAGTGAAATGTCCAACTGACTATAACGTCCCTGAAACCTATGGTTTTTTCAGTGAATTTCTATGGTTTTTTAAATGCAAATTTGTAACTATAACGTCCCTGAAACCTATGGTTTTTTCAGTGAATTTCAAAGGTTTTTAAATGCTAATTTCTAACTATAACGTCCCTGAAACCTATGGTTTTTTCAGTGAATTTCAAAGGTTTTTTAAATTCTACTTTCTAACTGTATCCTCCCTGAAAGCTACTATTAATAATAATAGCGGATACTTGTGTAAGTAGCTAGTGCATTCCATAACTACAGGACTAGTAACTGGAATAATTACAGTGCTGCAAACAGAGTGCATGGTGAATTTATAAGTGCTTACATATTGGCTGGATGGGTGATTGGAGAAGGGCAGCGGACTCACAGGAGGATTCCTAGACTGCATGGGTAATAACTGCGTATTTAGAGGAGTGTATAAATAGAATATAGGTGGTTAGAGGTCTGCATGGATAGTGTACAGAATATTGTAGCTGTACTTGTATTAGTAGTTAGGCCATTCCATAAGTACGTGAGTAGTAACTGGATGATTATAGTGCTGTAAAGAGAGTGCATAGTGTATTTATAAGTGCTTGGGTATTAGTGGACAGATTGCATTAGTATATAGTACTCGCTGGGTGACTGGAGATGGGCATAGGGAGTTACAGTGTCTTTGATAGACTGCAAGGGTAGTACCTGGGTGAATTAATCTTACCTGTTTTCAAGCATATATCAAATTAATAGTAATACATATTCACTTCTTTTTTAATGCAAATTTAAAATATTTTAAACTTTAGTAGTAAGGTCTGTAAAAGAGAAGAAAAAAATTCTGTTATTACATATAATTTTATAGTTTTTGCAACACAACATAAGTATACAATTACATCACATATTCAATTTGCTTTTTTTTGCTGTGTTCAGCTTGTATTGAATTTCACCATAAACAGTGATTTCAATGTTAATCCTCAGATGACAGCGGGCAAAAAAATACAATCAATAAGATTGTTAAAAAAAAACATATTTCTCTTCAAAATATCTACAACAAACCCAACTTGGGGGCCGATTCCGATCTCGGCCGGTAGGGCTCCGAATCGGATTCGGCTTTACCGGATCCGATTCGGAGCCCTGTTTCCCGACCGAACCGTACGCGGGTCCGGCCGAGCGAGTACGATGCGAAATCGCCGACCGACTCGTCCGGGCGTCCCGACCGCTCCGACCGACTCGCTCCCGGCTCGAACCGCTCCGACCGACTCGCTCGGACTCCGAATCGCACCGCGCAATGGAGACGTTTCCCGGCCGGGTAAGTACGATGCGCGCCGCGAGCAGTCCGACCGAGCCGCGCACTCCGGCTCGTAAGAGCTGTCGGAGCCGTACTTTGGGGTCCGTGTCGGACCCCCTGTACGCGTAGCCGCGCGAGTCGCACACAGGGGGACCCATGGGTCCCCCTACCTGTGCGTGTACGGCGCGAATCGCTTCGCCGCGTACCCGCTGTAGGGGGCGCCCTTGTACGACTCGCACCCATTGAGTCAATGGGAGCCCGCGTACGCGTTGTACGACCGGCTCCCATTGACATCAATGGGAGTCCGACCGACTCGAGTCCGATAACATACGGACGCATCGTACTCGTTCGGTCGGACTGCACGGGTCCGATTCGGTCGGAAATCTCTCCGGGTCCGGCTCGGTCGGAGAAGTTTCCGGCCCGAATCGGAATCGACCCCTTGGTATTTATATTTTCACAAATGAACATCCTTAGTAACATAGTATATAATACAAAAATCAAATATCCGACCACCTTCTTTCCAACACAATTTTCCAAACGCAATATGAAGGAACAGAATCAATAATTGAATCCGTAATTACCAACATCTTCCCAATTGGCCGAATGATGTTTTGAAAATATTTCCATTAAGTATATCCAAAATAAACTTTTGCATTCATATACACACCTTCCCAATAGGCCGAATGATGTTTCTGAAAACATTTGCAATCAGGATATCCAAGATAGATTTCTAAAATCATATTCACATGCTTCCAATAGGGTGAATGATGTATCTAAAATCATTTGTAGTGGAAATATCCAAAATATACTCAGTAATTCATGTTGATATCTTCTCAGAATTTTGGCATCAAAAATATTAAATATGAATTTAGTAATTCATTAGGCAACCGAAATTTATACTCTAAATGTGCATCATTACATAGGGGCCGATTCCGATCTCGGCCGGTAGGGCTCCGAATCGGATTCGGCTTTACCGGATCCGATTCGGAGCCCTGTTTCCCGACCGAACCGTACGCTGGTCCGGCCGAGCGAGTACGATGCGAAATCGCCGACCGACTCGTCCGGGCGTCCCGACCGCTCCGACCGACTCGCTCCGGCTCGAACCGCTCCGACCGACTCGCTCGGACTCGACTCGCACCGCGCAATGGAGACGTTTCCCGGCCGGGTAAGTACGATGCGCGCCGCGAGCAGTCCGACCGAGCCGCGCCGTCCGGCTCGTAAGAGCTGTCGGAGCCGTACTTTGGGGGTCCGTGTCGGACCTCCTGTACGCGTAGCCGCGCGAGTCGCACACAGGGGGACCCATGGGTCCCCCTACCTGTGCATGTACGGCGCGATCGCTTCGCCGCGTACCCGCTGTAGGGGCGCCCTTGTCCGACTTCGCACCCATTGAGTCAATGGGAGCCCGCGTACGCGTTGTACGACCGGCTCCCATTGACTTCAATGGGAGTCCGACCGACTCGAGTCCGATAACATACGGACGCATCGTACTCGTTCGGTCGGACTGCACGGGTCCGATTCGGTCGGAAATCTCTCCGGGTCCGGCTCGGTCGGAGAAATTTCCGGCCCGAATCGGAATCGACCCCATAGTGTCCATCCTTTATTGCATTTTAAATATACAGTATAGTGTCCAGATGTTGAAGCAGTTCCATCGTGGAAAACAATAGCCACTGTTTTAAAAGTTCTCCCTGAAATTGAAACATGACCTGCCACAACATTTTTAATTTTGGTTTCCAATTTTGTTCCATCTGCTCTACAACGTTGCAGCATTAAAATAATAATTGTCCACATCTTTGTATAAATAATGTTGACAACATTTCCGATTTGCACTGAGTACATTCCATATGTTGATTAGCTGATTTCACTAGATCGTTGAAAGACACTGTTTTCAAATTTGGCATTGTCAAATATATGAATCGTTCAGTGTCTATTTTAGTGGTAGATGAAAATGAACAGCTGTCACATGTATGAACCCATCTGTAACATAGTCCAAACAGATTTTCAATTTGTATACCTTCATCTTCTAATACTGCAAGCATAAACATAAGAAATTCCTGAGCATCTTGCTGTGCATTCTGTGTAAATTGTGAAGATCCAGAACATATATCCCTAAGATTCCGCACATCAGAAGCAGTATGGATTTTCGTTTTATCAGTTTTCAACTTCTCAAAAATATAATGTAACAAAGAACAAAATCTTTTTTCTCGATTTTCCATAATTGCATGCTGTAGGTTTTCTAAATAAAACACGTTGACGATTACATTAGCATAGCAGTTGATACCTGAACTATTTTCAAACTGATATCCTACAATATTAGCAACTGTGTTCCCTTCTATTTTCTTTCCAGACTCATCATTCTTTTCAATTCATTTTTCTTTGTAACCTCAGTAAGATCTTTATTATATTTTCATTTTGGACGTATTAAACGTTTTTCATAAATAGGATATTCACCTAAACTAAGAGCAAAGAGTCTTCTTAACTTGTTATACTCTTTTACACAATTTATATCTGCACTAACCTTTTCTTCATCAAAATCAATCAAATACAATCCGGATAACGTTCTTACTCGAGACAATGCAACATATGCCATACCCTCCTTAAACACAGAACTTCCAATATTTACCAAAGCACTGTCTACACTTAAACCTTGAGATTTATGAATAGTCACTGCATATGCTAAACAAACAGGAAACTGTTTTCTACGAACATACAAATCTTTTACAAGCAAAAAATGAACAGAACAGCGTCCAATCTGTTTCACCTCCTCAATATGATCAAATTTAATCTTCAAAAATTCAATTCCATCTCTATTTGCATAGCTAACAAAGTCAACAACTTTCCCCATTGCTCCATTTACTAAACCTTTCTCAACATTTAAATTACGCCGTAATATTTACCCGACAGTTTACAGATACATATAAGGTCTTTTCCAAACCAGCAGTCTTAGGTATTGATTTTTCCAAAGAGTCTAATTTTAACTGCAATTTCTCTGACAAAAGAATAGTTACTCCTTCATGTTCTATTTTATCAATAGCTACCATTTTTATTATCGGTTCATTCTCCAGTTTCAACAGTTCTTCATTGAATGTAGAGCATTCTTTCAGTGTTGGCATAAGGCAAATTATAGATTCCTTTTCTGCAATTCTTCGGTAGATTGTTTCAGCTGCAATATTTTCTTTTGGAAACAAGTTTCTTAGTAGCCGACTTTCTAAAGCATCTTTTCCATCCTTTGTTAAGACACCAATTCTAATATTTTGAAGAATATTTCCATAATCTTCATCATTTGCTTGTCGCATGTTCTTGATAAGTTCCTTATATTCAAAATAACTCCAAATGTTCACATTTCCAATACTTCCCAAAGATTTTTAGTGTCTTTATGAAGAAGGGTTTTAAAAACTGGTTGGCCTTTTACAGGTGTGAGTTGTAGTAGATCACCAAATACATTTACATGTTTTCCTCCAAATAAAACATCGTAATTTGTTTTTAAATCTGCTGCATCCTCAAATGTACAAACGCAAGCATTAAGTTTGAGACCATGCTTACTTCATCAATTACTAGAAGTTTCATTTTCTTCAGTACTCTTGAAACTTCAAAACAAGCTTCTCCAGATAGCTTGTGGTATTCCAACTTATTTTCATGTTCTACTGGTAACATAAGTAGACGATGTAATGTAATCCCTTTAATGTTGTGTGCTGCTAACCCAGTTGGAGCAGTTACAACACAAGACAAATGTGAATCCGTTGTTTTCTGTAGATAACTTGACAAACATTTAATCAAGAAACTTTTCCCCATTCCAGCTTGTCCACTGATGTACATAAGAATAGGTCTAAATGATGTACATTGGCAATCATTCTTTTCATGCAGTAATCCATGTTGTATCTGTTGTGTAAGTTGGTGATATATTTCTTTTGTTCAGTATTGAGACGTTCCTCCAAATTTTCCAAATCAATATTGTCTTGTTGTGCTTGCTGCATCACCGTTTCCACTTCACTCATTGCTATTGCCGCTTCATTTTCAACTATGGCTTCTCCTAGTGGATCTTGACTTTGTGGAGCAGAACTCTGACTATCTTGAGAACTATCTCTAGCAATTTCAGCTGCAATAGTTCTTTCTTGATTAATCTCTTCGTTCAACATTTGGAGATAATTTGGAAAAATTGTACATTCAATGCTATCTTTACATGCATTGAAAGAATCTTCATAGCAGTCAAAATCTCCAAGTAATTCCATTTCAGTCCGCCAAGGTTTGAAGAGTTGCAGAAGAGCTAAATAGAAAAACTCTCTTTTATCTGGAGTATCACAACTTAATTTCCTGTGATTAATCAAATTTCCTTTGTCATGCTTTACCAAACATCCTTCAGATCCAATTACAGCGTATTTTCCTTCATTTATATTTTCCGTAACATTTTTTTAAAAACTATAATGTTGCAGAATTTCATATAGACATATGTTTTCTAGGTATGGACTTCTATTTGGATAGTACGTATCCAACATATTTGTTTTCAGAATATCTGTACATTCTGGTTCATTCAGTGCCAAGTATTCAATTTCTTGTACAGATTTCAAAAATCGATTTCGTACTGTAGCAAGGCCTAGACTTATCCAGATGATTCCTCTTGACTTTGAATATAAACTTGCAGATGTCAATCGATCCGAACATTCGTAGGATCCAATTTCTCGATGTGAAAGCATCTTCAAGCTGAAGCTGTACAATTGTTTGCTAAGTGTCTTCTCCTGTGAAATTTCCTCCCACATTTCTTTCAATTCTGTCTTCTCAGACTTGGTAATATATGACGTCACATAGCGAGCAACAGCAATTGAGTTATCTGCAACATATTGTATGTCCATATTTGCATTCCACATCTTCAAAATCACCGGATTGTAATCATTAATGTACTTCGATTCTTCTGTTCTTTTTATATTATAAGTATTTTTGGGTGATTTCCGAGTGATAGTATGCCTCACTGCTGACATAAAACAGTTCACTCTTCCTTTGGAAATTACTGGACGTGGAAAGCCAAATCAACATTTTGTGTAAAACTTATCCTTTGACTTATATTTCCGTCGGCAATATTTTCCACATCGATGACTCTGAAACCGTAAAACTTGCTGTCTTAAGATATTTTCTCCTCCTGTTTTCGGAATCGCACAGGTAACATACTCTTCAATAAAAGATAAAACAGTCTCATCCAAATCAGTTCCAAATTTGGGTGCATCCTTGATCCATAAAAGCATATGTATATGAGGAGCACCTCTAGCTTGGTATTCTTTTCTCCCCAAAAAATCAATAACTTCGCCAATAGGTGGATTTTTTTATTACAGATGAAAGACATCATAGCTTCAAATCTATGATTAAAATATCTGCAGACATTTACAGGATCTAGGGAACACAGTTCTCCAAGTGTCTTCAATTCAATATTTTCTATATTTGAATTTGCTTCTCGTAGAAAATCCAGTAAATCATCCCATGCGTACTCAGCACAACTAAGTGTAACAAACCATGTAGGGGTTCCTAAATTTCTTAACATACATTTTAATTCCCCATGACGTCGATACCAATATTCATTAGTGCCACGTTGACATGCCATCAAATTAATTAACTGTGATTCTAAATGTTCGTCTCTTTTTTCAACTTTGTCCATAAATTCCTTTGCAGAAAGATGTGAAAGATGCGTTCCAGTTTTCAATATATGGTTGACTGCATATGAAAGTGCAGACAGATCACTCTCAAATAAAAGATGAAATAAATATGGAATACACTGACGAAATCTTGGTTCTTCTGAGTACAGTCGTAAAGTACGATATTCTGAAGCTGGAATCTGAACTGGTCGTTCATCATATCGTCCACCTTTTCCAGTAGGGAAGAGCTGTGGAAAACAACGAGCTTCCAAACTTTTTCCCACACACTCATGGGACTTCCTTTTGCTTTTTTCATCTGGAACAATTCAATAGTATCTCCTATCTCCAGTTCTTTTGAATGTAGAGGGTGTATAGTATAATGTTCATAAATTTCTTCTTTTCTTGAATTCTCCACTTTTTCTATTTGTCCACTTGAAATGTGTCTTTCATCTTCTAAACTCATTTCTTCTTCCTCTACATTTACATTTTTATAGTAAATATTGTTTTGCACCAGATATAATGTAGCCTTTTGGACTTTCGTGACATCTACTAACTCTTGCCATATTTTCCGACTCTTTGTGGGTACACCATTAACAAGAATGACTACAGGTTCAGTATCCTCTCTTTCTACACCAACAGTTTCAACATTTTTCTTAAAATCTAAAGGTAAATACACAACTCTTCCTTTTAAACCTCTTTGTAGATCTGTTGGAAGCAGCTTACCTGTTTTAGGCTCCATACGAATTATAGCCTGAAAAGGGTGCACAGATTGTATAAGGATGGCCTCATATGTATTTAAATCTTTAAGTTCAGGAGGTATAGCTACTAATTCTAAGTCATTATGGACAGCTCTAGCTGGCATTTTGTTTTCTTCTAATTTATTATAACAATATTTACAAATACATTGTACAGTACCTAACTCAAAACGACCTTCCACAAACAGATAAGCAGAAAATTCTTTCCATTTATCATTGTTTTCCTCTTCACTTTTTAAAAACACATCTACATTCCTAGTTTGAATTTTATAATGAGTACGTCGACAACAAATACAAACATAGTTTGGATTTTCACCAGAAACTACTTTAATCTTTGTTATTTCTTTTTCAAACTTTACATCAGTACTATCTTCCATCTCTTCTTCAACACCTACACTTATCAAACTCTCAGTTTCTCTACACTCCTCTTGACCAGCAAAGAAACGTAACTCTATATCATCACAATTTTTTTTACATCCAACACTGAATCATGCAAAAGAGCTGTATTAATTTCATTTAGACATAATGCAGGACTTTTCACGTAGTATAATCTTCTAACTAACTTCCGCATTTCGGAATGATGTACTGCTAACATTCTTAAATGATGAAAACGACTTTGACACATTTTCCTAGAAAGACAAGCCAGAGAATGACCTTGCAACCCTGTATTTTTTCTCACTTTGCAAGGATCCAGTCCTTGTAATATCTTAATCTTCTGTTTCACAGTTTTTCTTCCATATTCTCTTAAGAAATTTAATAAAATATCAATAGATTGTTGACGTATACTACAAATACTACTACAATCCCATGTAAACACTGGAGCCTGGGTACGTCTCCCTTGAACTTCCTCAGCTATTACTTCTTCCACATTTCTAGGAACCATCTTTTCTTTTTCAATTGGAGAGCCATTTTTCACTTCATAATAACGACCAGAGGTATCAACTGCATGCAGTAATCTATTTTGTTGAAAATAACTTTCTTCATTAAAAAGGTTCCGTACTAGAAGTATGCTTCCATTCCCCGGAAAATATTTTACAAAAATTAGTTCTATTTACAATTCTTTTTCTTTTACACTTGTCCTTCATATGCTGCATTATTGTATTTAAAGTCTTCAATCTTTTTATAATTAAGATAAATAATTTTCTTTTCAATTCAAAGGCTTTTACAATTACACTTAGAATCTCCTTTTTTTGTCTGTAAAATGCTGATCTCCTTTTATATATTTTACAATTTTTAGTAAATTTTGGAGTACTCTACTTTTATAGATTCTATTTCGAAGTTCTGAAAATTGTTTCTTCCTGCTTCCAACATAATTCTTTTTCCGATAATCCAATTTTCCACTTTTTGTAAATTTTTCTTTTCCTTTTGTTTCACTGTTCTTGTTGTATCTGTCTGTTCTTTATTTTTAAAATTGGAAACTGTTTTTACAAGTTTAAAAAAAAAATCTTTAGTTCTCTTACCAGAACACTTTTTCTTTAAGGATCCATGTTGTAGTTGATCTAATTCCTCTTTTCCTTTTTTTAAAAAAAATAAACCTCCTTTCTTTGTTGTCTTTTTCTTTGCTCTTTTCTTGTCATTATAACTCTTTCTTAATAATTATGCAAACTGTGATTCTAAATGTTCGTCTCTTTTTTCAACTTTGTCCATAAATTCCTTTGCAGAAAGATGTGAAAGATGCGTTCCAGTTTTCAATATATGGTTGACTGCATATGAAAGTGCAGACAGATCACTCTCAAATAAAAGATGAAATAAATATGGAATACACTGACGAAATCTTGGTTCTTCTGAGTACAGTCGTAAAGTACGATATTCTGAAGCTGGAATCTGAACTGGTCGTTCATCATATCGTCCACCTTTTCCAGTAGGGAAGAGCTGTTCTGAAAATTGTTTCTTCCTGCTTCCAACATAATTCTTTTTCCGATAATCCAATTTTCCACTTTTTTGTAAATTTTTCTTTTCCTTTTGTTTCACTGTTCTTGTTGTATCTGTCTGTTCTTTATTTTTAAAATTGGAAACTGTTTTTACAAGTTTAAAAAAAAAATCTTTAGTTCTCTTACCAGAACACTTTTTCTTTAAGGATCCATGTTGTAGTTGATCTAATTCCTCTTTTCCTTTTTTTAAAAAAAATAAACCTCCTTTCTTTGTTGTCTTTTTCTTTGCTCTTTTCTTGCCATTATAACTCTTTCTTAATAATTATGCAAACTATCTGTAAAATAAGAAAAGTTTTGAAAACAATTTAATATAATTAAAATAATTATATATAAATATTCACATGTATAACTATAAAAATACATACAAAAAAACTACATCAATGATTTCAGTAATGGAACAGTGCTACCTGCATAATTGTAGTAGTGTATGAGTAGTGTGAAAGATACTAGAGTACACATCTAATTGTGGAACTGCATGGTTACAACCTGTATCATTCCATGAATACATGGGTAGTGACTAAAAGATTACAATACTACAAGGAGAGTGCCTGTGTGCATTTATAAGTGCTTAGGTATTGGCGGAGTGATAGGATAAGTAGATAGTGCTGGATGGGTGATTGGAGAAGTGCATGGGACTGACAGGAGGATTCCTACACTGCATAGGTACTAACTGGGTATTTAGAAGACTGTATCAATAGTATGTACCTGGTTAGAGGTCTGCATGCATAGTGCACAGAATATTGTATCTATAGTAGTGTTAGTGGCTAGGCCATTCCATAACTACATGACTACTAACTGGAATGATTACAGTGCTGTAAACTGAGTGTATGTTGAAATTATAAGTACTTAGGTTTTAGTGGAGTGATAGGATAAGTAGATAATGCTGGATGGGTGATTAGAAAAGTGCATGGGACTGACAGCAGGATTCCTAGACTGCATAAGTATTATCTGGGTATCTATAGCAGTGTACCAATAGTATGTAGCTGGTTAGAGGTGTGCATAGATAGTGCACAGAATATTGTAACTGTACTTGTCTTACTAGCTAGCCAATTCCAAAAGTACATAACTACTAACTAGAATAATTACAGTGCTGCAAACATAGTGGATGGTGAATTTATAAGTGCTTAGGTATTGCTAGACTGATAGGATAAGTAGATAGTGCTGGATGGGTGATTAGAAAACTGCATGGGACTGACAACATGATTCCTAGACTGCATGGCTACTAACTGGGTATTTATAGGAGTGTACCAATAGTATGTACATGGTTAGAGGTGTGCATAGATACTGCACAGAATATTATAGCTGGACTTGTCTTAGTGGCTAGGCCATTCCATAAGTACATAACTACTAACTAGAATGATTACAGTGCTGTAAACAGAGTGCATGGTGAATTTATAAGTACTTAGGTATTGGCAGAGTGATAGGGTAAGTAGATAGTGCTGGATGGATGATTGGAGAAGTGCATGACACTGACAGCAGGATTGCTAAACTACATGGCACGCAGAGGGAGAGCTGCGGGCCGGCTAGCAGAGGAACAGCTACGGGTCAAATACTATAGTGAAAAGTACGGGCCATCGCCTTGCAAAAAGATAGCTACGACCGGTAATGTCGGAAGAGGGAGCATGAAGGGGATATCTCGCCGAGAGAACTGCGGTATATTTCCAGTGTTGGCTTGCAAAGGTACAACTGCGGGCCCGACTGGCTCGCAGACGAAGAGCTGCGAGCCGAACGATGGTTTGCACAGGGAGAGCTGTGAGATGGCGGACTAGCTCGTAGAGGAAGACCTGCGAGCCGACTGACTGGCTCGTAGAGGGAGAGCTGCAGCCCATGGGCTCGCAGAAGGAGAGGTGCGGGCCGGCTCGCACAGGAACAGCTGCGGGCCGACTGCTATAGGGAAAGGTGCAGGCCGTCGGCTTGCAAATCATAGGTGCAGGACGGAGATGTGGGGAGAGGAAGCGTGAAGGGGGTATCTCGTAGAGAGAGACCTGCGGTATATTTCCAGTGTTGGCTTGCAGAGCTACAACTGCGAGCTCGACGGCTCACAGACAAAGAACTACGAGCCGACTGGTGGTTCGCAGAGGGAGAGTTGCGAGCCAGCGGGCTGGCTCGTAGAGGAAAAGCTATGAGCCCACTGATGGTTCACATAAAGAGAGCAGTGGGCTGGCGGGCTGGCTCATAGAGAAAGAGCTGCAAGCCGACTGGCTGACTCATACAGGGAGAGCTGCGGCCCGTCGGCTCACAGAGGAAGAGCTGCAGGCCGGCTCGCAGAGGAACAGCTGCGGGCGAACTGGTATAGGGAGAGGTGCGGGCCGTCGGTGTAGGAGAGTAGGATCTGCTTCACATGGGTACCCCCACTTTTTGCTGATGCTTCACTGTTTTTCGACTTTAGTCTGGCTGGGGCCCTGCTAATCAGAACCCCAGCCTAGCTGCTTCCTCTCTAAAATGGTTTCCATGTGCCTTAGGCACATCTCTGATTGGAATCTGGAGTGCCCTTATAAGTCCCTAGTATATGGTATACTATGTACCAGGGCATAGGTACCTCAGAGGCCTGCCAGATGCTGAAGCATGTATTGTGCCACCCCTGGAAGGCCAACCAAAAGGACACCACAGGTCTGCTACTGCAGCCTGGGTAAGGTGGTGCATGCACCCCTTACAGTGATATAGGTTACCTATATCACTACATACATACACACATATAAACCTATAAGTCACTCCTATGGCAGGCCTTGACAATCCTGAAGGCAGAGTGCTTGGTTCCTATGTGAGAGGGTGCCCCTGCATGAGCAGAGCCCCTCTGCAGCATTCGGAGACCCTTCTCTGATGCTGTTTGTAGTGCAGCCTGACCATATACTCTTAAGCGCATTATAACCTCGCGTTAAATGCTAACTTTGGGATGGCTGCACGGAAACATGTCGTGTTTGGTGTTAAACATCTTGGAATACTACCCCCGCCAGTTCTGGTGGCGGGGGTAGCATTCCACCCTTCTAGAGGGAGAGACATGTACACACCGGCCTGCCCGGTAACTTCTTTCCAAGCCCTGGCATCACAAAATGGATGCCGCTGCCACAGACACGAGTCTGGCCTCCTGCTGCTGACCGAAACTCCGGCAGGGGAGGCCTGGACAATAGGTTTCCTGTCCCAGGGAGGTGTAACCACCTCCCCAGACAGGATAGTGTGTATTGGGGCTGGGCGGGAGCACTCTCTGGTGCTTTGAAGTCCTGCACTGGGGGCACATTTGGTGTCCCTGTGCATACCCCAGTTCAAACCGGCTCAGGGGCATCCAGCCCCTGCTCTGGCATGAAACTGGACAAAGGGAAAGGGTGTAACCACCCCTCTGCCCTGACCCTCCCATAGGTGGGTCCCCAGAGTATGTCCAACCCCTAACTTGGTATAAGTATGGGACCCCAGTCCTTAGGACTTTAGATTTACCTGGACGAAACTCTGACACAGAATCCTGTACCTTCGACGCTCTACTTTAAGATTAGAGGACTGAAGAATCTCCTTGGGGTCAAGGAGTGACTCCCCTGCTTGGCAGGCACCAATGAAGCAATTGTCCGGTCTGCATCGCTGAAGCTCCCGCCGGACGCCGAAGATTTTGCATCACCAGAGGTGGATTTCCAGACTTTCCCAAGGCTGCACTGAGTTCCCAGCAAAGCTGAGGCCCGTAGCTGTTGTGGGTAACGTGGAACCATGACCCCTGGACACCAAGCACATTTGCAAGTGCATCCTCTTCCTGGTCTTTCACGAAGTTGTGCTTTGGGCTCTGAGTAGCCCCCACCTCCAGCACCGACTGCACCGAAGATCACTGGCCTCCACTCCACGAGTGTCCTGTGAGCCAGCTCCAAGTGTGTCCACTCGAGGCTCCTTTGCGGTCGCTAGTCCATTGGCTAGTAGGCCCTCCCGAAGGCCAATCTTCTTCTGCTTGGGCTTCCCTAGTTTCTCCAGGCGTGCCCTGACTTACCTTTGCTGGGTGAGTCCCTCAGACCTTGCTGGTCTGCACCACCGTCCTTCTTCTATTTCCACAAGACTTGCCGTTGCCAAGGCTTGTTGGGTCCAATCTGGTCGCCGACACCCCTGCAATCGACAAACGTCGTGGGACAGCTCGAATCCAGCTTCTGGTCATTGTCGACGCCTCCTGGACCTCGTGGCTGAAGAGTCAAGATGACCGTCAACCTACCTGAAGCACTCGACATCGGTGGGCATCTGCTCATCGCCTTCCTGGTCACTGGCTAGTGACCCAGACTCTGTCCCCTCTGCTTTAAGGTTCTTCAGATCTTCGATCCACCTTTGGATCCACCCGAACACTTTCGACTTGGCCGCCAGCAGCACTTTGCAGCAGATCGCCATTGAAAACGACGACGAAACCCGACCCCGAAAGACACCTATGCACCCGGCTTCCTGGGTGAGGTAACTCGAGTACTCCGGTGCTCCCGTGGGTATAGACTCTAGAACAACCCAGTTCTAAAGGGGTTTGCTCCAAGTCCTCCTCTAAGTGTCCCTTTTCTTTAAAATTCCAACCGCGACTTTCCCCATAGAAGTCAACAGTGATTCGCGGCTGTGTTCTCACACTGCACACGTCCCCGTGGGTCCCCTGTGTCACTACCTTGGGTGGTTCCTTGTGGTCCAAGCACTTCTACAGGCTCTAGGCCTTGTGTCTAGCTCAGTCGTGGTTCTTATACCACTTTATTGGTATATGGTTTGGTACGCCCTAGGGCTCAAACGTGTATTTGTGCTATTACTGTTGATAACTAACTTATAACTTATGTACTTCGAACTCTAGCCTCATAAAGAGACTAGAGGGTGTGTTTAGCAATAAATACATATATTTTGAATATATACCTGGTGTGGTCCTCTTTCATTTGGTCACTCAAGAGATTATAGACTGGTAAAACAAGCTGCTTTACATTCCTTCAAGACTTAGCCTGAAGGCTGCTCTCCATAGCTACCACTAGGATAGCTTTCAATAAAGGTTGTCTTTAACCTATCTCCAATAAGGGGTTGTTTGGACTGGTGCAAGGTGCCCACTATAATTAGTGGACAGCATATGCCAGGCCAACTTCTCACATTGGTGGCAGCGGTGGGATTCCAGCTTGCTATTGTTTTACCAGATAATCTCAATTGAATTGATCAACTGAAAACCACTAAGGGTACCTAGGTACATATAAATCAAGCTTAGTATACAGTAAGTTCTACTGAACTTAGAGTTGTGTGTTAAGGGATAGCACACCCTTTCTACAACTCAAGAGAGTTTAGTAGGCCACACTAGAGTAGGTAGTGCATACACCACACCTCACTAGTAATGTCTTCAAAGCCAGGACCCAGTGAGTCCTTGCCAGAAGCCAGTGGGCTGCTTCCCTCCAAGTATGATAAACTCCCATTCTTGGAATTGAGAGCATTATGCAATACTAGGAAGCTGAAGGCAGGCAAAAGTGCCAGCACCCAACACCTCAGAGAGGTGCTACTAGCTGATGATCTCAGCAGGCCCCTAGGGTTTGAAGGGGTAGGCAGAGAGGGTGGGGCAGAGCAGGAGGAAGGGGTCAGGGGTGAAGAAACCCAGGCCCCCCCCTCTGAAACTGGCCAGGATGGTGACAATGACCTTGCCCTGGAAAACCCAGCTTTTCCTGTGGATGAAGAGAAGGATCAGGAGGACCTCACCTTTGTCCCCCCAGGAAGAGTTGAGAGTGTGCCAAGAAGGGATAGATCTCCTTCTCAGGAGTCTAACCACTCTGACACCTCAATAGGGACCTCTGTCTCTTCTCATAGGAGAGAATCCTCTCATGAGAGGAGAAAGAGACTGATTCAGTATGAGCAAGCCCAGCTTGAGCTCAGAAAACAGCAGTTGGCTATAGACAGGGAGTCCCTAGATCTCTACAAAGAGAGAAAAAAGATGGGACTAGAGTCCCATGGTGGCAGCAATTTCCCCAGAGATAGGGAAAGGTCTTATGACCATAGAAACCTGAGCAAGATTGTCCCTCCCTACAAGAGTGGGGATGACATCCACAAATGGATAACTGCACTGGAGAGGGCCTGTAAAGTACAGAGGGTCCCTCAGGAGCAGTGGGCAGCAATCTTGTGGCTCTCCTTTGCAGACAAAGGTAGAGATAAGCTTCTCACTGTTAGAGAGGAGGATGTGGATAATTACACAGTCTTAAAGAGTGCTCTGATTGATGGGTTTGGCCTAACCACTGAACAATACAGGTTAAAGTTACAGGGACAACTGCGGTATATTTCCAGTGTTGGCTTGCAGAGATACAACTGCGGGCCCTAGGACTCGCAGAGCGAGAGCTTATTCCTAAAACCATGTAATCTTTCAAACATATGTCACGTCCGTTTTGTACCATTGAAACTGATAACCACCTTCTCTATACACTACAGATCCCACGAGCATGCCAATAAAAGTATAAGTGCTATTTTTATACTAGATAAAACGAAGGTGTAATTCCTAAACTTTAATGATACCATTCCTTTAATATATGTATATTCAGTGCTTTCAATGGGATAAAAAAAATGGCGGGTGTCTAAAAGCGGTAGCAGTGTTCAGCACCGGTAAAATCCGGCCCACTTAAAGGCCTGCGTATATTCAGCACAGAGACACAACCTAACAATTTTCATCACTTATAATAACAGTTACTTTACTAGTGTAAAAAAATCGCACAGAAAATTTACTAAAACATTTTTCTTTTCTTTTTTATCTCTCACACATTTATGAAATATCTCTTGTAAAGAAACACCGCTCTCCACCTTTATTTCGTAAGAACGAGCAATAAATAATCCCTTTACCAGCATCTAGTCACTAACTACTAACACGGTGCAGTATACCCATTTGTAAACCACAAACACTATTTAGATTATATCTTAAAGCATCATCAAAAGATTCTAACCATGCATACATACAGAGAGCAACATGTACGTTTACTTTGTCCATTTACTCTCCATGTAATCTGTGCACATTTTCAACGGGTTTGCAGTATAACACCTGTCTTCACTTATATTCAAATGTACCTCACAGTATAAAATATAACATCACAACCTATGCATATGTAATATTTCCAACATAACACAGTGCAGTTTTATACGAATGAAACTGATTGCACCATTCTCTATATAGTACAAACCCTACCAATATGGCAATAAACTTAGAAGTGCTATTTTTATAATACAAAGAGCTGTATTAGATTATTTTTATAAACAGTACCGCTGGGGGCACAAAATGGCGGTGGGAGCTGCACAGAGTAAATAAAGGTGTAATTCCCAAACTTTTATGTATCGTTCCTTTACTATACGTATATTAACAGCTTTAAGTGGAATGAAAAATTTGGCAACTGTCTTAAACGGGTGGCGGAGCTCAGTACCGAGAAGACCCGGACCACTTAAAAGCCTGCGTATATTCAGCACACAAACACACTCTGACAATTACCTTCACTAATAATCACATTTACTTTAGCACTGTGAACAAAATCGTACAGAAAATATACACAGAACATTTTCATTTATTTTTTAACCCTCACATATTTATAAAAATGTCTTCTGAAGAAACGCTCCCCAACAACTTACATTTCATAACAACACCAAAATACAAATCCTCCCAGTAACACACCAGTCTTGATTGATATTGAAATCTACCTCTCAGTATAAAAAATGAGACCACAAATTGTCCACATAACATTTCTGGTTTTTGTTCCATCTCTGTTAAGTTAATAACACATGAATTTTCTACTCTTACCCCTTCCCCACTATTTCCACACTAAGCATAATTTAACTTACGTTCGTAGTTGGTATGCAGATTCCAAATGTCACAAACGCATGCAATTCTTTCTTTGTCACACAGTACATGTAATGCACCGCTCTCATCAAGAATGGAACCAGTAATGGCACAATTTCCCTGTTGCTCCGCACATAAATACATGTAAAGAACAAATCAGAATAGTTCCTTGATTTTTTCAAATTGCAAAACTTCTCTCTATTGGTTATTTTTGAACTTTCCATATAAACAGTTTTAAAAAATTTAAGAACACATACAGGTGAGAAGTTCAACGTATTCTATCAACAAACTTTCTAGAACATTCTATGACACGTGCAGGTTAAAAGTTCATCATTTTTTCAAACCTAACGATATTTTTTGCAACATTTTCTCGAACATTTAAGGGCACGTACAGGTTAAAAGTTCACCATTGTTTTAAGTTCAAACAGTGCCTTCCAAATGCAAGTAGCAGGTGTGGTTGAACTGAGCAAATTTTATCCTATCATATGAACTCTACGTTGAAACTGCTTTTTGTTAACCAATGACAAAGATGCTTTTCGACAAACTAATATGCACCCTACTTTTTAGTAAACAATGTTTTTCATCTCCCAATCAGTTATCGTTTTGTATGAGAAAAAAAGTAGTTCCCCATCTTTAAACATATCTCTTATTCTACGAACGGACTGCATGAGCCACAGACATCTATCCATATCTTCCAGCTACACCTTCAAAATGCTAGTGTGGATCGTAGGACATAGCTATGTTTTCTGGTGCAAGAGGTATGCAGAACAGAGACGTATTGACTTAGACCTAGGTTTACAAAATATGGACATTAAATGGTTTGGACAGAGAGGATTGAAGTGGCACCAATTACTCCCTTTGGTTAAAACCTGTTTGCATCTCCAACTCCCTGACCTCATGATTGTGCACTGTGGTGGAAATGACCTAGGCACATTGACTGGGGTAGGTTTGGAAATGCTAATGAAGGACACCTTTAGACAATTGATGTTGCTTTTGCCTCAAACTGTCTTTGTATATTCCAATATATGCCAAAGACAGAAGTAGAAATGGTCAAACAAATTTTGTCCTCAAATTGAAAAATCTAGGAAGAATGTCAACAAAGCTGTGTCTGCATACCTCAGAGACCATAGAATGGGGTCGATTTACAACAACAACATACGTTTTGATAAGGCTGATATCTACAGAAGTGATGGAGTACACTCCACAGATGAGGGAAACCGTGTTTTCCTGATTAACTTGAAGCTGTGCATTTGCACTTACATGTAGCACCAACTAATAAACACAAGGGCTCTTTTTAGAGCCGCCTTATATTCCCAATTTCGGCTCGCAGAGTGTCACCTGCGGGCCGTTGGGCAGGCTCGCAGAGGAAAAGCTGCGGCCCGTGGGCTCAGCTCACAGAGGGAGACCTACGGGGCGTCGGCTCGCAAACACAGAGCTGTGAGCCAATGGACTGGTAGTGTTTTATGGTTTAGGGTAGTGCAGTGGTGTTTGTGTAGTGTAGGGGGTCCTGCTGTGGGTAGTGTTTTAGGGTTTACGGTAGTGCAGTGGTGTTTGTGTAGTGTAGAGGGTTGTGCTGGGGGTACATTTAGGGTTTAGGGTAGGTCAGTGGTCTTTACGTAGTGTAGGGGGTCCTGCTATGAGTAGTGTTTTAGGGTTTAGGGTAGTGCAGTTGTGTTTGGGTAGTGTAGAGGGTCATGCTGGGGGTAGCGTTTTATGGTTTAGGGTAGTGCAGGGGTGTTTCTGTAGTTTAGGGGGTCGTGCTGGGGGTAGTGTTTTAGGGTTTAAGGTAGTGCAGTGGCGTTTCTGTAGAGTAGGGGGTCATGCTGGAGTAGTGGTTTAGTGTTTAGTTACGTAGTGCAGTGGTGTTTGGGTAGTGTAGGGGTCGTGCTGGGTAGTGTTTTAGGGTAGTGCAGTGATGTTTCTGTAGTGTAAGGGGTCGTGCTGGGGGTAGTGTTTTTGGGTTTAAGGTAGTGCAGTGGTGTTTCTGTAGTGTAGGGGGTCAGAGCGACCCCTGACCTTGACTGGTAGGTCGCTCCCCCACCACACAGCTCCGTCTGTGTGCCCTGCTGCTGCCCCTGATTGTGCTCGTTTTTTTTCCTTTCTGTGCCCTTTTGCTGCCCCTGATTGTGCTAGTTTTTTCCTTTCTGTGCCCCCTTGCTGCCCCTGATTGTGATCCTTTTTTCCTTTCTGTGCCCCCTTGCTGCCCCTAATTGTGATCGTTTTTTCCTTTCTGTGCCCCCTTGCTGCCCCTGATTGTGATCGTTTTTCCTTTCTGTGCCCCCTTGCTGCCCCTGATTGTGATCGTTTTTTCCTTTCTGTGCCCCCTTGCTGCCCCTGATTGTGATCGTTTTTCCTTTCTGTGCCCCCTTGCTGCCCCTGATTGTGATCGTTTTTTTCCTTTCTGTGCCCCTTGCTGCCCCTGATTGTGATCGTTTTTTCCTTTCTGTGCCCCCTTGCTGCCCCTGATTGTGATCGTTTTTCCTTTCTGTGCCTGTTTCCCGCCGCTGCGCCCTGCGGCCCCGCCCCTCACTGCCCATTCGCTGCCCCATTCCCTGCTCCTCCCTCCCACCTCCCCATTTATGGCGGCCGCTGCGTGGTGAAGAGAGCGACCCCTGACCTTGACTGGTAGGTCGCTTCCCCACCACACAGCTCCGTCTGTGTGCCCTGCTGCTGCCCCTGATTGTGCTTGTTTTTTTCCTTTCTGTGCCCCCTTGCTGCCCCTGATTGTGCTCGTTTTTCCTTTCTGTGCCCCCTTGCTGCCCCTGATTGTGATCGTTTTTTCCTTTCTGTGCCCCCTTGCTGCCCCTGATTGTGATCGTTTTTCCTTTCTGTGCCCCCTTGCTGCCCCTGATTGTGATAGTTTTTTCCTTTCTGTGCCCCCTTGCTGCCCCTGATTGTGATCGTTTTTTCCTTTCTGTGCCCACTTGCTGCCCCTGATTGTGATCGTTTTTCCTTTCTGTGCCCCCTTGCTGCCCCTGATTGTGATCGTTTTTTCCTTTCTGTGCCCCCTTGCTGCCCCTGATTGTGATCGTTTTTCCTTTCTGTGCCTGTTTCCGCCGCTGCGCCCCTGCAGCCCCGCCCCTCACTGCCCATTCGCTGCCCCATTCCCTGCTCCTCCCTCCCACCTCCCCATTTATGGCGGCCGCTGCGCGGCCGCGCTGGCTGCCGCCGGAGGCGCGCCTAAGGCAAGCCCGTCTGCGCCCGTCCGCGCCGTGGCCGCGCCCAGCGCCAGACCCCCTGGTCCGGGCATCCCCCGCGCCCGCCACATCAACAGACGCCGATACGACGCCAGCAACCTCCACGCACTCAACCACGGAAAAGATCACGCCTGCTACCAGGCCACCCCGAAGCGCACCCAAGGGCCCTTCACCTGCCGGAACTGCAGCTTCGCGAGCACCCGCCCCGCCAAACCACCGCCCAGGAAAGAACCCAACTACCTCAGATGCATCCTCCTCAACACCCGCTCCGCCCGCAAACACGCCATCGAACTCTGGGACCTTCTCGACTCAACCTCCCCAGACGTCGCATTCCTGATGGAGACCTGGCTGAATCCCGCTTCAGCCCCCGACATCGCCATTGCCATCCCGGACGGATACAAGATCACCCGCAGGGACCGCACCAACGGAGTCGGAGGAGGCATCGCCATCGTCCACAGGAACACCCTCAGAGTCTCAACCAACACCGACGACACCCTCAGCACCGCCGAACACATGCACTTCCAGATCCACACCGATCCCAACACCACCCTCAGAGGAACCCTCATCTACAGACCCCCGGACCCCGACCACAGTTCAGCGATTCCATCGCTGACTTCGTCAGCACACACGCCATCGCCTCCACGGACTACATCCTCCTCGGGGACCTGAACTTCCACCTCGAGAACAACAAGGACACCAACTCCACCACCCTGATAAACAACCTCGCCACCCTCGGACTCAGACAGTTCGTGACTACACCCACCCACGCCGCCGGCCACACGCTAGACTCCATCTTTTCCGCAAGCCCACACGTCTCCTTCAACCACACCTCCGAACCCCACTGGACTGACCACCACTGCCTCCACTTCACCTACAGGAAGCCCACCACGCACCACTGCACCGAACAAATGCCTCGCCGCTGCTGGAGCAGAGTCACGGAAGACCAGCTAACCACAACCCTCGCCCTGAGCCCACCCACCGAACCCTCCGACCCCGACACCGCCGCCCGCAACCTCAGACAGTGGATCGATGACTGCGCCAACACCCTCGCCCCGCTCAAGAATCCGCCCAACAGCCACACCAGCAAGAAAGCCACCTGGTTCACCGAAGACCTCCAGGCCTCCAAACGAACATGCCGAAAACTGGAGATCTGGCTCCACGAACGGACAGCGGACAGCTACGCCGCCCACAAGAGCGCCACCCGCAATCACCATCACCTCATCAGATCCGCCAAAAGGGCCTCACTCAAAGACCGCCTAGACAACAACGCACACAACAGCAAAGAGCTCTTCAACATCGTGAAGGAACTCTCCAACCCCAGCTCCAACACCAACGACATCCAGCCGTCGCAAGACCTGTGCGACTCACTGGCCACCTCCTTCCACCGCAAAATCGCCGACATCCACGACAGCTTCAACACCATGACCGCCCCGGCAACCACCGAGACCACTGCCCCCACAACCACCAACCGCCTGCTCTCCTGGACCAACATCAACGACGAGGACACCAGCGAGATCATGAACACCATCCACTCCGGTTCACCGCTAGACCCGTGCCCTCACCACATCTTCAACAAAGCCAGTACAGCCATCGCGCCCCATCTCCGGAAAATAATCAACATCTCCTTCGAGACAGCAACCTTCCCGGAAAGCTGGAAGCATGCCGAGATCACCGCCTTACTCAAGAAACCCAAGGCAGACCCCAAGGACCTCAAGAACTTCCGACCCATCTCTCTGCTCCCGTTCCCCGCGAAGATCACCGAGAAAATCGTCAACAAACAACTGACCCGCTACCTCGAGGAGAACAACATCCTGGACCCTTCCCAGTCCGGCTTCCGCAGCAACCACAGCTCCGAAACCGCCCTCATCGCCGCCACCGATGACATCAGGACCCTGCTAGACAACGGAGAAACAGCAGCCCTCATCCTCCTGGACCTATCAGCCGCCTTCGACACGGTCTGCCACCACACACTACGAACACGCCTTCACGACGCCGGGATCCAAGAGAAGGCCCTGGACTGGACCACATCCTTCCTTTCCGGCAGAACACAAAGCGTCCGCCTCGCCCCTTCCGATCCAAGGCCACCAAGATCATCTGCGGCGTACCCCAAGGCTCCTCCCTCAGCCCAACGCTGTTCAACATCTACATGGCACCCCTCGCCCACGTCGCCCGACAGCACAACCTCAACATCATCTCCTACGCCGACGACACCCAGCTGATCCTCTCCCTCACCAAAGACCCTCACACCGCCAAAGCCCACCTCCACGAAGGAATGAAGGCCGTCGCCGAATGGATGAGGACCAGCCGCCTGAAGCTGAACTCGGACAAGACGGAGGTCCTCATCCTTGGTTCCAACCCTTCAGCCTGGGACGACTCCTGGTGGCCAACATCACTGGGAACAGCCCCGCCACCCACCGACCACGTACGCAACCTAGGGGTCATCCTCGACCCCACCCTCTCCATGACTAAGCAGGTCAACGCCGTTTCCTCATCCTGCTTCAACATCCTCCAAATGCTCCGCAGGATCTTCAAGTGGATCCCCACCGAAACAAGAAAAACAGTCACCCAGGCCCTCGTCACCAGCAGGCTGGACTACGGAAACGCCCTCTACGCAGGAACGACGGCTAAGCTCCTGAGACGGCTGCAACGCATCCAGAACGCCTCTGCACGTCTTATCCTCGACATCCCCCGACGCAGCCACATCACACCCCACCTGAGAGACCTGCACTGGCTCCCTGTCAACAAGAGGATAACCTTCAAGCTCCTCACCCACGCACACAAAGCACTCCACAACTCCGGACCAGCCTACCTCAACAGACGACTCAGCTTCTACACCCCCACCCGCCAGCTCCGCCGACCAGCCTCGCCCTCGCCACAGTCCCCCGCATCCGGAAAACGACCGCCGGCGGCAGATCCTTCTCCCACCTCGCCGCCAAGACCTGGAACACCCTCCCCACCAACCTCCGACAGACCCAAGACCTACTGGCCTTCAGAAGACTCCTCAAGACCTGGCTCTTCGATCAGTAGCAGCAACACCCCCCTCTTCCCCCAGTGCCTTGAGACCCTCGCGGGTATGTAGTGCGCTTTATAAGTGACATGATTGATTGATTGATTGATGCTGGCAGTAGTGGTTTAGTGTTTAGTTAGGTAGTGCAGTGGTGTTTGGGTTGTGTAGAGGGTCGTGCCGACAGACTGACTCACAGAGCTACGAGCCAACCGACTGGCTTCTAAAGGCATAGCCGCGACCTCGTGATGTGGGGAGAGGCAGCGTGAAAGAAGTATCTTACACAGACACCAGTGTTGCCTCGCAGAGGTAAAACTACACACCCGATGGCTTCTACATGGAGAGATGCAAGCTGATGGACTAAGTCATAAAATGGCTGCCAACACTTCCTAGTTTCAACCGTTCACAGCCAATGAGCCGCGAGCTCGTGCTCGTAACCCTCAGCCAATCAGATGTCAGAATTCTCAAATATCGATATCTGTAAAATTTGATATTTCTCAAAAACTACTGAACGGATTTACACCATTTCAACAAAAGCGCGCTTTCTGGACCACAACCTTTCTCCCTCACAAATTTGGCGTAATTCCATTCAGCAGTTTGACCTGTAGCCTTGTCTAAAGTTTCCTATGGAAAATGCATTGAGAAAACACATTTTGGGACTCCCTTTTTCTCAGCTCCCCTTGACCAATCACCCCCAAACTTTCAAGATAGGAGCTGATCAAAAAAGAGAAACTTTTTTTAAATTTCGTAAAGATTCGTCAAACGACGCCAAAGTTATAAGCACATGGAGGGCTCCAGGAGAGGGGCCGCGCAACCCCCTCCCAACATGAGTGAAGCCCGGGGCTGCAGGGACCCCAGCGGGCCCCCACAGCCCCAGCGACCCCCAGCTATTATTTTTAAGAAATGCCCGCGGGACCTAGCCCACCCGGGGACCTCATTAAAATAAAACGCGGGAACCCGCGACCCCAGCGTGAATTGCACCGATTTTTTTTAAATAAAAAATGCTTTTTTGGGCCCTGGGGTCCTTCTGGGACCCCCCGAGCAGGCCTAGGGGGTCACGGTGTTTCTACCCTGCCCCCTTCTCTTGTTTTATACCTTTGTTTCTCTGTTTTCTAGTGACTCGCTTCTACCGAGCCACAAGATGGCTGCCAACACTTCCTGGTTTGGAGTGTGCGAATTGCGCCGATTTTTTTTTTTAATAAAAAATGCTTTTTTGGGCCCTGGGGTCCTTCTGGGACCCCTGAGTAGGCCTAGGGGTCACGGTGTTTCTACCCTGCCCCCTTCTCTTGTTTTATACCTTTGTTTCTCTGTTTTCTAGTGACTCGCTTCTACCGAGCCACAAGATGGCTGCCAACACTTCCTGGTTTGGAGTGTTCGCAGCCAATCACAGTGAAGCTCGTGCACGGGACTTAGGCTCTGCCCAGATATTGAAACTTTTATTTTTCTTATTTCTCAGCAACCACTGAACGGATTTACACCATTTTATGAAAGGTCGCTTTCTGAGCCAAGCACTACCTCTTTGCCAAATATAGGGTAATTCCATTCAGTAGTTTCGACTGTAGCCTTGCACAAAGTTTCCTATGGGAAATTGATTTTTGACTCTTATTTTTGTATTTTCAAAATCTACTGAACGGATTTTACCCTATTTAAAAAGGTCGTTTCTGAACCAAGCTCTACCTTTCTGCCAAATTTGAAGTAATTCCGTTCAGCAGTTCGGCTGTAGCTCGTCGCAAAATTTCCTATGGAAATTAACATGGAGAAACGCGTTTTGGGACTCCCTTTTTCAGCCTCCGCTTGACAAATCACCCCAAACTTTCAAGATAGGAGCTAACCTACAAAGTGCAACTTTTGCACAATTTCATAAAGATTCGTCAAACGACGCCAAAGTTATTAGCAATCAAAAATGCTTTTCCTATGGAAACTAGGTAGTAACTATAACTACCTGACTGGCGACCGCCAGTAGGTAATATATATATATATATATTACCTACTGGCGGTCGCCAGTAGGTAGTTATAGTTAGGACCTAGTTTCCATAGGAAAAGCATTTTTTGTTTTCCCAATAACTTTGGCGCCGGTTGACGAATCTTCGCAAAATTTTCAAAACTAGTGGGGCGCTCCGGTCAGCTCCTGTCTTGAAAGTTTCGGGATGGTTCATCAAGCGGGGGCCGAGAAAAAAGGGGGTCCCAAAACGCGTTTTCCCCATGTAATTTTCCATAGGAAACTTTAGACAAAGCTACAGCCCGAACTGCTGAACTGAATTACACCAAATTTGGCAAAAAGGTAGCCCTTGGTTCAGAAAGAGCCCTTTTTGTTAAATGGTTTAAATCCGTTCAGTAGTTCCTGAGAAATTAGAAAAAGAAACAATATCGATATCTAGGGCAGCGGTGGGTTCGTGAACCCTCCCGCCCACGAGCTACATTCTAATTGGCTGCCAACACTCCAAACCAGGAACTGTTGGCAGCCATCATGTGACTCGGTAGAACCGAGTCACAAGAAAACAGTAGAAAAAACATTAAAAAACAAGAAAATGGGGCAGGGTAGAAACACCCTGACCCCCTAGGCCTGCTCAGGGGGTCCCACAAGGACCCCCGGGGCCCCAAAAAGCATTTTTTTTTTAGAATTTCGGCAGAATTTGCGCTGGGGTCGCGAATCCCGCCGAAATTATTTAAAAAAATGAAGCGCGGGCTCCCGCACTTCATTTAAATGAGGCCCCCGGGTGGGCCAGGTCCCAGGGGCAGTGCCCAATCCATAATTGCAGGGGCTCGCGGGGGCCCCCGCAGCCCCAGGGACCACCACCTCCCTGGGGCTATGTAAAGTATATGCGGGAGGGCACGTAGCCCCTCCAGCAGCCCCGGGACGGCCACCTACCCGGGATACTTTTAATTATTCTGTGGGGGGCAGGCCCCCCAAGCCCCGGGGACCGCCACCTCCCCGGGCTTTTTTTTCCCTAACAATAAAGCCTGTGTGGGGGCTTGAGCCCCCCACACGCCCGGGACTGCCACCTCCCGGGGCACTAAAAATGTAAATGCGGGGGTCCATTACGGACCCCCAAGCCCCGGGGACCCCCACCCCCCCGGGGCTTTGCATACATTGGGAGGGGGCCATGCGGCCCCCCTCCTGGAGCCCTCCATGGCCCTGGGGACTGCCACCACCCCGGGCCGGCTCCTGCAGTGTCCCGGGGTGCCCACCCCCGGGACACTGCTGTTTGCTATGGCCGGGCAGGAGCCGTGCGGCTTCCGCCCTGCCATAGCAAACACTGGTTTGGATTTTGTAAGCGAGAGCAGGTTTCCTGCTCTCGTTTCCAAAATCCAAAGCAGATTGCTTTTCCACAAGGGGAGCTGCATGTCTGCAGTTCCCCGTGTGGAAAAGCAATGCCGGCTCCCACAGGAGGCGGGGAGCCAGCGCGACCGTGGGGGAATTGGGGCTCCCACCACGGTCCCCAATGGAAAGGGCCAGCCCCAGGGGATGGGGTCCCCGGGGCCAGAAGTGGCCCGGGAGGGGAGCCACGCAGCCCCCCTCCCCTGTGTATATAATTTTTTTTTTAAACGGAGAAAAAAGGATGGCCAGGCCCCAGGGGATGGGGTCCCCAGGGCCAGAAGTGGCCCGGGAGGGGGCCACGCGGCCCCCCTCCGCTGTGAATATAATTAAAAAAAAAAAACAGAGTGGGCAGGCCCCAGGGGATGGGGTCCCCGGGCCAGAAGTGGCCCGGGAGGGGGGCCAAGTGGCCCCCTCCCCTAAAAAAGTAAATTAAAAAAAATTTAAAAAGGAAAGGCCGGCCCCGGGGGATGGGGTCCCCGGGGCCATAAATGGCCTGAGGAAAGGGGCCACACGGCCCCCCTCCAAATATATATATAAAAAAAATACTGGCCATGCCCAGGGGGATGGGGTCCCCGGGGCCTAAAATGGCCTCGGGAGGGGGGCCAAGTAGCCCCCTTCCGTTTAAAAAAAATAAAATTAACAAAATAGGGGTCAGGCCCTGGGGGATGGGGTCCCCAGGGCCCAAAAAATAGGAAAGGAAGGGGGCCCACACAGCCCCCCTTCTAAAAAAAAAGCAAAAAAAAAGCCGGCATCGCGCCGGAGGCCCCGCCCCCTCCCAGCAACACTCTGCAAACGCGCCACGGGTGATGTAAAAAAATTACTTCACGCTAAAATAGTTCAATTAAATATTCACACTCCAACGTAAACCATTTAGAAGAGAGTGTTGGACACCATATGGGCAACATTTACTTTTCCCACTCCAATCTAAACCAATTTGGGGAAGCTGTTTGACACTAAAGGGGTGACATTTACTATTCCTACTCCAATCTATACCAATTTGGGGAAGGTGCTAGGCACCAAAGGGGTGACATTTACTATTCCCACTCAAATCTAAACCAATTTGGGGAAGGAGTTGGACACTGAAGGGATGCCAATTACTATTCCCACTACAATCTATATTATTTTGGGGAAGGGGTTGGACACTAAAGTGCTGATATTTACTATTCCCACTCCAATGTAAACCAATGTTTGGAGAATGTTGGACACTAAAGATGTATATACACGATCAATACTCCATGCTCACACATAATTTTTGATCTACAAAATAAAATAAAAATTACTAAAAACACAACAACCCAAACTAAAAACCTATATATTTATCATTAATCATTAACATATAAAATAATATGCTTATTACTATTAACGATTCATATAGTTTTATTATTATTTACTAATATTGTAAAGGTTTGAAACATAACAAAATAAATTCATGCTAAAAAAATGAAAATCATAAAATAAGAAAAATACGTATAAACCTAATTTTCAAATAAAATATTAAAAATATTTCCACATTAATATTGATACATTTTAGAAAACATATTGCAATTAACAGAATTTATTCCAATAATAAACATATTAAAAATGTCATTATTACATTTTGGTTAATACATTTTTTTATAAATAAACCTGCAAAATATAAATATTCTACAAAATATACATTTATACATCATAAATTATATACATATATTCTATTTTCATTAAAAAATTCTAAAGTTCAACAACTATTACAATAAATGTAAAAAGAAATATTTTACGTTTTTCCAAAAACGTACTTACAATTACATAATTCTCAACATTTAAAAAATTCTTAAAATATTTTTTTATAAAAGAATTAAATTGAAAAATTAATAAACTAAATTTTTTATAACACAATTACAAATATTTTAAATTATTACTTTTATGTTTACTATATTTTCAATGTTACCAAATTCTCCATAATTATAATAATTATTTCAATATTTGCAATAAAATACATTTTTTCACAGATAATATATTTTTATATACATTGAAAATAGTTATTAACTATTATTTAGAAAAATTGCTACTGTAACAAAATATGTTTATAAATTTTACAATATTAATTTGCATGCCATTAAAATAATTAACTTAAATTTAAATTAAAATATACACTTTTCAAAAGTCTTCCCACCCGTATCCCCTAAAACCCAGCATCCCACTAGTAAAAAAAATTATATTGTATTGTATTGTAATTGCATTTATATAGCACTTACTACCAGTGACGAGGCGTCGAAGTGCTTTTTAAAGGATTAGTGGTGAATTAGTATAGTGAAATATGAAAGTACTTTGAGTGGTGGATATGTTCGTCAATTATTTGGATTAAGAAGGATAGCGAAGGGAGAGAAGAGGGAATAAAGTTTGCATTTATATAGCGCTTGCTACCCCTGATGAGGTGTTGAAGTGCTTTTTCGGCGAGTATCACGCTACTCCGGAACCCATAAAGGATCAGTGTTTAATTAGTATAGTGAACTATGAAATTAATTTGAGTGGTGGACGTTAGTCTGTTATTTGGATTGAAAAGGATAGTGGAGGGATAGAAGAGGGAAGGATTTAGAAATACATATATATATATTTTATTTTTGTTTGTTTGTTTTGGAACTCATAGCAGTAGGAGGAGCCTTGGGATGAGTGAAAGGGAGGTGGAGGGGGAAGAGTCAGAGGGAAGGGTTTAGAAAGGCTTGTTTTGGGTGATAGAAATAGTAAAAGAGTTATGGGATGATGCAAGGAGGGGTAGAGTAGGGAAGAGTCTAGAAAGGGTTATTTTGGGGATCATAGTAGTGGTATGGGTTTTCGGATGAATGAGGTAGAGGATATATTGATAGAGGTATAGGGTGAGAAATTGGATAGTGCATTGGAAAGAGTAGTAGAAAGAGGTTTGAGATGAGTCAGAGAGTTGAGGTAGAGGATATATTGACAGCGGTATAGGGTGACAAATAGGGTAGTACATTGGATATGCTGAATTAGAAGAAAAGTGATAAATATATAGATCCATAAGTACATGGAAGGTATATAGATGCATAAAGGAAGGTAGTGTATGTAGATTAAAGATGCATCTAATAAACTCTGGCTTTCAAGTGTTGTTGTACTTTAAATTAATTGTATTTTTATATATATATATATATATATATATATATATATATATATATATATATATATATATATTTGTAAATCAATAGTGAAGCAATTGTAGATAAATAGTTATGATAAAAGATTTACTTATTTATGCAGTCACTTATATACATGTTGAAAACATAGTATAATGTAACCATCAGTAATATGTACATTTGTCAAGCAGAACTAATGAATATCTCTCTATATATATATTTTTTAAACAATTATGCTACACGTTTATACAAAGCAATACACATATATAGGTACACATCTATAGTACAAATAAATGCTCATATACAGAGAGATATGCTGCATATTTCTGTTTGCGTATGGTGGTTATGTGGGGAAGAGCCAATTCTTGAGTACTTTTCTGAAGATAAGGTGTTTATCCGTGGATCTTATGTTGGGGGCTAAAGAGTACCATAGTTTGGCTGCTTGAACAGAGAATGATGTGCCACACATGGTTTTTTTCTTGTATCTTGGGATTTTGATGCAAGGTGCCACTCTAGAGCAGAGGCTCCGTTGTTGAATGTGTTTTGTGATTTTATTCCTGATGAAGAGTGTTCCCGTTCCATGTATTGTTTTGTGGGTTATACAAAGCAGCTTGAACGTGGATCTTCTGGCAACCGGTAACCGATGCAGGGCTTTCAAGGCAGGGGAGATGTGATCTTGTGGTTTTATATGTAAGAGTAGTCTGGCAGCCGAGTTCTGAATCCGTTGTAGTCTTTTCATGGTTGTTAAAGGTGATCTGTGGTAGAGGCCATTGGCTAATCGAGTTTGGACAGAACAAGAGAGATGGTAGCCTGGACCTTGTGTCTAAATTCCAAATGGGGGAAGATTCTTTGCAGAGTTTTTATACTAACAAAGCTTGATCTTGCTAGTTTATCCACTTGGGCATTCATCGATAGCTTGAAGTCCATGGTCATTCCGATATTTCTTACTTCCTTTGATACTTTAGGCAGTGTTCCCAGATCATCATGCCACGCGGCGAGTGGGTCATTATGTCTCCAATCACCACACGTGAGTATTTCCATTTTGGAAGCATTCAATTTGAGATGGCTCCACGTCATCCATCGATCCATGGCTCTGGGACAACTGAAAATTGGTGAGTTTCCAATGTCTTTGGGGCATTCCAGTTGAAGGAGTATTTGCTTGTCTTCTGCCAAGTTATAGCATGTGAGGTGAAATCGTTTGATCAGTGCCGGTAATGACTTCATGTAGATGTTGAAAAGCATGGGTGAGATAATAGAGCCTTGAGGGACCCCTGCTTTCGTGAAGTATGGTTTGGACAAGAAAAGTGGGGTATGGCTGACATTAGTTCTGTTGCGAAGGTAGGATACGATCCAGTCTAGAGTGGTCCCCTCTATGCCGGCTTCGTAGATTCTTTGTATCAGAGTGCATGGTCAACCATGTCAAAGGCAGCTGAGAGGTCCAGGATAAGTAGTGCAGCAACCCTGTTACGGTCAACTGTGTTCTTCAGGTCATTCCAGATGGCAAGGAGGGCAGATTCTGTGCATCTTCCTGGATGGAATCCAGTTTGGAAGTATGAAAGTATGGTATTCTCTTCAATGAATTGTGACATCTGGGCAAATGCTGCTCTTTCCATCAGTTTGCCCAGGAAAGGTCCATTTGTAATCGGTCTGTAGTTGTCAGTGTTCAGCAGGTCTACGTTTTTTTCGTCATTAATGGCCATATGTATGACTTTTTGAGTTCTTCTGGAAATATTCCAGTTGTTAAGGAGTTGTTGATGATTCTCCTTACTGGAGTGGCAGCAGAGGTTGTTAGAAGAATTGTCTTGAAGGTTTGGCGTGGACACGGAACAGAAGGGCTGCTGGCAGGCCTGCTTGCTTTGACCAGGTCCATAAATTCATCATGTGAAATGTGCTGGAAGGAACGGAGAGACTGAGTTAGAGTATTCTTGGATTCTTGTTTTGTAAAAGGGTTAGTGCTGATGCTTTGTCTCTGTTTTAAGTATGAGTCCAATGTGTCTGCTTTGTCCATGTAATGATTTGGTTTATGAAATTCATGGAGAATTTGATAGAATTCTATATTTGCACATTTAGCATTTTGAATTCTGTCTGAATAGTATCTTTTCTTTGCATATTTGATAGCTGACTTGTATAATCTGTTAATTTTCTGTAGGCGAAGTTTGTATTGATTGGAATTTGTTTTGAGCCAGGCACGTTGCAGCTTTCTAATTTGTTGTTTTATATCTTTTATCGCTGTATTTGTCCAAGGTGCTTGTTTTCGTTTGTTCTGTTATGTGGTGTTTAGTGGTATCAGGATATCAAAAGCTTCCTGTAGCCACTCACATAGTTTTTTAACAGAATGTATTGTTTATAGATCTATATTGGATGTCAGTTGTGTTTCTTAGTGTTCTAAATTGAGCTTGTTCCACAGCCGATAGGTGGATGCATGTAAGGTGGTTTTAGGTGCGTTACTTAGCGTTGTTTTATGTTGGAAGGCAAGCAAATGGTGGTTTGACCATGTGACTGGAGTCATCGTTTGGAAGGTAACTATTTCTGTATTAGCAAAAATGACATCTAGGATGTGTCCAGCGATGTGTGTGGGTTCGTGGACGATCTGATGCAGGTTCAGTGTGTCTAGGCCAGCGGTGATTGTTTTGGGATGGAGCATATTGGGTTTATCAAACATAGGGGCCGATTATGATGGCGGGCGGACTTTGTCCGCCCGCCATCGCCCCGGTAAATGGGACCGCCCACTATGTGTGCGGTGGTCCCGCACATGTGATTAGGATGCCACCGCCACGGTGGCGGTGGCATCCCCCATTTCCAGCATTGTGGCGGGCGGTGCTCACAACATCGCCCACCACAGTGCTGGAATGAGATGCTGTAGCATCTGCATGCACAACGTGACAGGCACCGCGCGGTGCCTGCCACCTTGTGCATGCAGATGCAGGGGGATACCATAGGTATTCCCCATGTGCAGCCCCCACCCCCCAACACCCTGGGGCCCGCAACGGGCCCCCAACAGCAAGACCGCGAGCCTTTCCATGGCGGCAACGCCACCATGGAAAGGCTCATCTCCGCCGGCATCATAATATGGATGGCGGTGTCTTGCAGACACCGCCACCATATTAAACCCTTTTCCGCCCGGTCGACTGTTCGGCCGGGCGGAAAACATGCGGACGGTCTTACCGTCTGCCGGCCTCCCCTCCGCCATGGTAATATGGCGGTGGGGAATTTGTTGGCGGACGGGCGATTATGGCGGGCGGATCGCCACCACCATGCGGGCGGTGGCGATCCGCCCGACATCGTAATCGACCCCCAAATGTTGAGGTCACCCAGAACGCACAGGTTGGAGTGTCGTGTTATAAGGTTTGAGACCGTGTCTAGAAGTGTGTCTGGGAATGTTGCATTGCTAGATGGAGGTCTGTAAAGGAGCAGGAAGTTACAGGAGGAAGACGGTGTAGGATTGCATCTGGTGAAAAGGGCCTCACATTTCTTTATGGAGACGTCGTCAACTTTAGTGATATGTAATGTTTGCCTGAACACAACAGCTAGGCCTATACAATTTTAGGTGATTGTTTGATAGCCTAGAGGAATGGCTTTATGTAGAAATGGAGCCATATCATCTCCCAACCACAATTCAGTTATGAATAGTATGTCTCGTTTTGTGTCAGTGAGAAGGTTGTAGATGTGATGTTTGTTTTTAGAGAGTGATCTAGCATTTATTAGTTGACAATTTAGAGAATATGCTTTGCTGATAGTGTGACTTTGTTTTGTAGATTTGTAGAGGAGTGAGCAGTATTTTGTGTGCTTGCAGCAGGTCTATCCTTAGTGTTGGTATTAGGTATATGAGGATAGCAATCATGTAGCTTTTCTGTATCGTGGTCTTCGCCCAGCAGGCTAAGAAGGCATTTTGATGGGTCTGCGTGTGTAGGTGGTGGAGACGGTGTTTGAGAGTGAGTTGGTACGCTGTGTTGTTTTTGTAGTGTTAGCTTGTTGCACAGTAGACATGGAGAAGCGAAGTTGTGAGGTGTGGCACATTGCTTATTTTGTTTGTGTCTGTTTAGGGTGTTTAGGGTGGAAGGTGTATGAGTTTGGGGTGGTGGTGCAGCATGTGGGTCATGCAGTAAGGTTCTAAATCATCCAATGGATGAGAGGCAGTTAAAAGAGAGTTAATGTGTTACTGTATATGTGTTAGGTGTGGTGGAAGACAGAAAGCTTGGCGTTTGTAGTAGAGTTAAGAGTGTTTGTCTTAGACTTGTTTGCTGAAAGAGATAATATGTGTGGTGCAGTGGAGTGTAAGTGTTGTGTGAGTGTGCTATTGTGGTAGAAAGAAGAGGAGGGTGTTGGTTGGAGAAATGATGGAAGGCTGAGTATAGGTTTGCTAGTGACAAAAAGAGGTCTTTTCGGAGCAGGGAGTGTGTGTCTGGATGGGATATGGTTAAATATGGTGCAGAATTGGGTTGTGTTAGTCATGAGTGGATTGGTTAGTGGCATTGGAAGGAGTTGCGTACTGTTTGTAAGTGATGGTGAAAATGTGTGGTAGCAGGGGTAGAAGGGTGTATAGGTGTGGTTTGTGGGGTTTTGTAGTGGGTGCTGAGACATACAATTTTGTATAGGGTTAGTTTGCAGTAAGTGAGTAGAGTACATGTGCTGTGAGTGTGTTACTTTGGTTGTGGATTGTGTAGGGAGGGTGCAGGTGTATGTAAATTTGGGTAGCATTTCTTGCCCCTGTGCTGACCAGTCCCAAACTGGCTCAAACAGGCACTTGCCCTTGTCCTCTCTGCCCTTAGCCTCGATGCACGGGCTGAGACGCCCTAAGCCCTGGCCTTATATAGTCCTAGTAAACAGGTGACCCCTTCAGTCAATGGGAACCCTAGCCCTAACCCTAACCAATCACAACACTAGCCCTAAACCCTAGGACTAATAGGGGACCTAGAACTTATAACCAATCACAGCCCTAGTCCAAGCACCCAATCAGGCACAAAACCCTAAACCCTATGTCCAATAGAAAGCCTAATCCCAACCCTAGTACCAATCCTATTCCCAGCAACAAATCATGCAGGAAACCTTAAGCCCTACGTCCAATAGAAAGCCTAACCCCAACCCATACACATTATAAAACCCAACATCCCACTACATAAAAAAATTATATAAACATTATTTTACTCATTAATACAACGAAAAATACAAATTAAAAAAATGTCATAATTAATCAGTTATGTTACTAAACACACAAATAAAAAAATTATTAAAAATATAAAATCAAATGCACTACAGTAAAATACATACAAAACACCGCTTGCAAATATTATAGACAGCGATATTTTCTAAATCAATATTTTTTTACATTTATATTCAAAACAACACTTAAAATGATATTCTTATCATTGATATTCCTGTCAACGATTTTTTTGACATCCCCATATTTTTGACACAATATATTTGCATCAAAATATTTGTATTCAATATTTTGTCCAAACACCACTTGTGCATACTTCCACCTTAAATATTCTGATTTGTGTACCTGACCTTCTAATTCTCCTAGATACTGCTGGATATTATATTAATGATAAACCCATAAAGTGATCTGCTTTAACAAACATATCTGAGCAATTAGTTTATACCTACACAATTTCAAGAAAACAAAAAAATGGTTGCACAGGGTTGAACACAGTGAGTCCTTATTGCAATAAAAATAGCTCATTATGGTCTGTATCACATAAAGGGGCAGATTACAAGTCTGGTGGTCCATGGACAGCCAGACTCGTGAGGGCGCGGCAGTGGCTGTCTCCTGACCACCCTATTACAATAAGGGCGTCGGACTGCCATTGCCCCGCTGTAGCCACCAGGAAACTGCTGTTCCCAGGCGGTGTTGCGGCAGTCAGGAGGCAGTAATATGATTAGCGGGACCGCCGCAGTCCCCCCAAGCATAAGCAAATTACAAGTGTCCTGTCCGCCACGGTTTTCATGATTGTTCCACTTTGGCGTGGTGCTTCATGCCCTGTGGATGCACGCATGGGGGGCACAACATGTGTCCCCCTGTGTGCATGCATGCCATGCAGGAACTGTTTTTGGCGTTCCCATTGCAGTGCCCATTTTTAAAGGCACCGCCATGGGAACGCCAAAAAAAAGCCTACAAGACAGAAGGAATCTCCTAATCTGGCGGGCGGCCCGACTACAGCTTTAGCAGTGCCGCAGAAGGGCGGACCCGGCACCGCACCACACCGCCAAAAGTCATAATCTTAATACACGAGATGGTCAGTGCTATTTTGCCAATTTAGACAGTAGCAAATGGCTACTTGTCACAGGAACCTTCCAGACGTGCTGCTTTTGGCGGTATATATTGCAGTATTTATTGCCATATCTAAAAGTAAACAACAGATCATCAAAGAATGCCATACAGAAAGCAACAAGACAACACAATTAAAACATAACATGGCAGCAAGATTTTCAAACAAAACGCTTCACAACATTCGCAGTATAACACAATATAATCACATTTCACATTACAAAAAGTACACAGAAAACAACAGAAACCACCACCAGAACAACATTCCATATAGCAAACGTGCGCAAACGATCTTCTCACACATTTCCACTTCCAAAACCCTGTTTTCATAATAGCTCGGTAAAGTGTGTAGAGAAAAAACTGCCTTAACCTACCACCAAGGACATAAAATAGCGACAGTCAAACTGTTCCGTGATCTGGTCCTATGACTTTAAGTCTGCCAAAAAGATAAATTCGGTATTCAGTATGTTAAGAAGTCATCGTACTGGTTGCATACGAAAGAAACATCCGAAAATAATGAAGTGAAATGAAGGTACTTTTCTGTGATTCTGCAGAGCGAACAAGGCTTTTGCTTTTCACTGCTAAAGTCTGTGTTTCAGTGACGGCCTGTACAGTTGGATCATTAACATATGGATGATCTTTGAGATCTAGTCTAAAAATGAGCGGCAGAGACTGGAAAGAAAGGTAAACAGATCAATTTGTTCAGAAATTACACCCTTGCCACAGACAGTTAAATGTGAAACGGCATGCATGTACTGCACAAAACCTTCATTAGAAATGTGGCCTGCCCAGAGTAGTCTCAAACTATATGTCTGTTAGTAACTGAAATGCTTTGTGGTAAATCAAGCCAAAGCCCTATACAATTGTATCCCTCTGGACAATTTCAGAAGTCGCTTTATATTCATTGAAACGTTATTCTGTAATAAGCTGGCACATTTCCTTAGCTGTTTTATTCCTTGAGTGTTTCCTGTCATTCCATTTTCCATGATGAGTTGTTCGTGCTCACAGAATGCATTACTAATGTCTTTTAAGTGTATCGAGCAAGCTCTGTTGTGATGGCTCACTGACGGTGTTGTCTGTGGACAACACCACACATTCTGTTGAAGTGACAGCTGGAGGAACATGCAAAGTGCGGTCATCAGAGTTTCTCATTTATCAGTCATGACAACTTGGAAATCAGTCCCATATGTGTGGACCCACCAGCCAATTTGGTCCCTTTGGGATAAAAATAGAGTATTTCGTGTTATCGGCTGTGGGTCAGGAAACCAAACCAATGATACCTATACTGACACCACAGCAACTCTGGGTTGTGTATTCCAAAGTTATAGAGTTAGACAGCCATCCCAACCCAGAAAGAAATCTCCACAGCCCAAATTTCCAATACCTGGAAGTGATCAGAGGAAAACTTAACCAATATTAGAACATTGGAATGTGGAGTACTCCATTGAATACAATGGAGTGCTCCGAGCGTCTACGGGCCGGTAAAGGCCCGCAGAGCAACATTCCAATTTTGTTCACAGCTATTGCTGTGAACAAAGGCCTCTCGGAGCTCGAGGGGATTTAAACCCCCTTGGGCTCCGAGAGGCCTTTGTTTTATTTGTTAGAACATTCTGCCCTCTAGTGGCAGAATGTTCTAATAGCCTTATAGCCCTTCCTAGCTGGGCTATACCGGCTATTAAAGTCCCGCTCCCTTGTTAAAGGCCCTCGCCGAACGCTGGAGCGGGCCTTTAATAGCCGGTATAGCCCACTACGGCGGGCTATAAGGCTATATTAGAATATTGGACTGTTGGGAGGTCCATTGAAGACAATCAATATAATGGCTGGTAAAAGCCCAGAGCCCCAACATTGCAATCTTTGTCCTTCACAGCTGTTGCTGTGAACAAAGGTCTCAGGGAGCCCAAGGGGATTTAAATCCCCTCGGGCTCCCTGAGGCCTTTGTTTTATTTATTAGAACATTCTGGCCTCTAGTGGCAGATTGTTCTAATAGCCTTATATCCCTCCATAGCTGGGCTATACCGGCCATTTAAGGGCTGGTCCCTTGTTAAAGGCCCTCGGCTTCCGCTGAGGCCTTTAACGCTGGAGCGGGTCTTTAATGGCCGGTATAGCCAGCTACAGTGGGCTGTAAGGCTATATTTTAACTACTGGTTCATTTCATATGACTGTTTGTGTGGGTTCCTGCGCCTCAAAAGACCCATTCAACCTAGCACATAGGTAATGTCATGGTGGGTTGAAGGGGATACGATTACAGTTTTTGGATAGAAGGCAAGCAAAGTGATGGTGTTTGTAGGGAGAAGCCATTATCCAAAAAGCCATGGAATTATAACCTCATTACACTTACCAAAGCCCAAGGTCCCATTACAGAAACCAGAGGGATGGGTAGGAATGGAAGGGGCGAGATTCACCCGGAAGGTTGTCTTTGAGAAGTGGAACCTTGTCCTGACCGTGATAAGTCCTACGTGGAGCTGCCTTCCTGTTTCGTTTAATAAAGTAAGCAAAAATAAACCTAACAACTAATATTTTTGCTGCTTCTTTAGGTACTGTGTGGAAAATGTTAGTAATAATCTATGAACATCGTGACCACCGAGTTAGTGGATGGTGCAAAGGGGACCAGTATTTAAAAGGCTTAGCCACTTTGACCATAACAACTAGGCCCTGAGTCGAAAGGAAATTGGGAATTATATGGGAAACTAAAATGTCTTTGTCTCATACCTCAATATAGAGTGGCAAGAAAAGAAGCCCTTCAAGCATACTAGAATCAGTGCAACTTGCTAGGGCTCCTCTGGGAAAACGTCTTGGCAGTGGCTAGTGGTAAAGATGCTGCACTTGTGGCTTTAATTACCTGAGGCATCCCTCTTGCCCTTGCAAGTGTTTTATTACCCAAATGGAGGCTTCAACACTTTCATTAATCGACAACCTATTCTCCATGACTAAATTAAGGCTTTCCTGTGTTTAGGCGAGGTGAATGTTGCTTATTTTGAAAGTGCATCTCAATTAAGTAGTTGCACACAGACGTGCCTAAATTATTTGAACATTGAAATTACGGTATATTGAAGGCCATAAGTAAAGAGCCAGAAGCTATTGACAAGGGGTGTTCTATTGGATTTCTTGCCCTGGATGTCTTCGGGCATTTGTTTCTGGAAGTTGCTGGCTGACACTTGCATCTAGTTTGTCCGAACCTATTTGCCCTCTACTCCTCACTCCTTATTGTTCACTAGCTTTAACAATTACCCACAACTATGTCACTTAAATGGCTTTTGGGGGTGTCTCTTGGTTTTGCTGGAGAGGGTTTCTAATATGGCGCGTTATCCTATTTTGTAGACTTTGAATTGTTCACCCAAAGTTTCTTTCTTCAGCTTTCATGTACTACTTCCACCTTACGGATTACCCTATTAGCATGTTTGTTCACGTTTTCTATCTCTTATTTGATTTTCTATTCTATGAGTTACCATTGGTGGTCTCACTTTTCTTCTTTGCTCCTACAGTTCCTCCAATTCTGGCTGAAAGTAAAGCCAGATGCTGGATCAAGCCGAATTATCATTGTGCATCACAAGAAAGTACAAAAACTGGTGCGAGGGCCAGTCCTAGGGTATAGCACGACTAGGCAGTCACGTAGCATACAAACAGTAGGGGCATCCAGCTTTTTTTCCCTAAAATCATTAAACGTTTCCCATGTTTGGGGATAACTTCACGGTGTGCATTTTGCACCAGTTATGAACGCTGTAGCTTGCGTCTTCATTTTATATTTGTGCTTGCCTCTTCTCCACAGTGAAACTGCAAAATACGTCATCCTGGTTTATATTTAGTGAGATCCAACAGATGAACAGCTTCATTTTGCAAAAAGCTGTTACATGTTCATGGACCCATGATAAACACATGATTAGACAAGACTTCGAAAAATGAAAATCAGTGCTCATTTTCTATGAAACTGCAATCCCATATTTTGGATGTGTGCCATAGCATTCTCTCGTTCAGCCTCCACTTCCATTGAGGGTATATTGAAACCTTAATAAAGGAAAGTTATAAAAAAATGTTTTAGGAGACTGTCTCAACGTTTCCCATCAAGATTTCTTCAGGCACACAATCTAATTGCCTAGAAAGGGTTAATTTCAGATCTAAAGAGCAGTGAAAGCTTTCGAACAGCAGATGGGACCTTGATTGGCTTAAGGTGGAAGACTCCATACATTTTAACTGCCTATTAGGGACATTAAGGGGCATATGCACAAGGGCATAGCGCCACAGAAACATCACTTTTAACGACGTTCCTGTGGCGCAATGCCCTGCTCCATATTTACAAAGTGGTGTTAAGCCACTTTTTGTGACTTAACTCCGCTTTGTAAATATGGTACCCTTTCACACAGATATCTGTGTGAAAGGGGCGTGCAATGGGTGTTGCTGTGGGCATTCCACTGCAACACCCATTGCTTTTTGACGCTGCCCCAGATTTACAAGGATGAGTAAATCTGAAGCAGCGTCAAAAACTAATGCCATGCTAGAGCAGGCATTAGAATGGCGAAACGAGGAGAAATACTTTTATTTCTCCTCGTTTTTTCTTTTTCTATTTGTGCTGCGATCTACAGCACACATAAAAAGAGCAAAATGACATTAATGGTTGTTAATGTGCAGGAAGGTGTCCCATTCTGCAGCACACATAGAAGTAACAAATCGCCATTACAGATTGTTTATGTGCAGGAAGAGACACCTTCCTGCTCATAAACAAACATTCGCTGCAACGCAGGTACCCTTGCCCTATGGTGCAAGGGTGCCTGCATTGGCGCTAGGCAGGTAATTATAGCGCCAGTGCTAGGAAAAACACAGGGGTGTGCTGTATTGTGTTAAATACGGTGCATCCCTGCATTTTTGAAATGTTGGAGCGCAGCGCTGACAAATTTGGCGCAGCTCCGATCTCCAACATTTCCTTGTGCATATGCCCCTAAGATTGTTGCATATGGTTGCAAGGTCAGCAGAGCCAATGTCCTCCACTCTCCTGGCAGAGGACCACCCTTAATATTTAGAGGTTCCTGCCTGCCTTGTGAAGATTTTTACACCTACACAGCAAACAATGGTGTGGCTGTTGCCCCTAAAGGCTTAAACCTTTGCCTAGTTGCGAGAAATTGGGTTTTTGATTGAGGACGGTGAAGACCCTTCTCAAGCAACAGTCACAATCCTTGTTCGGGTGAACCATAAAAGGAACTAAATTAACCTGTGCGTAACCATCTGGTACCTTGGCACAAAGCTAACAGGCTTAATTTAAAGGCAATGTGTAAAGTATTAATGCAGCACAAATATTAATAAAGCGAAAACTCAATCCAAGATAAATCCCATGCAAATTTAGGAAAATATTTGACACCAAAACTACAAAACTCCAATCAGTAAAACCACAGATATGCAATTTTAACTATTTTTGATAAATATAGCGCCTAGAAGCACAAAGAGCCACTCTTGGTTATCTGGTCCTGCGAGACCGGTTGAATGTCACAAGTTTAGATTATAGTGATGGAGCGCAGGCCAGATACAGCGACCAGGTTAGTCCAGATAAAATAGTAACTGTTAGAAATGGGATTTCTGGTTGGCTAAGGGTTGCGCCAAAGCCAGGCAGAAACCACCACTCTAGTCAGGGCAAGGGAGTTAAACGCTGAAGATAACTCCTGCTCACCCCCTTGGTAGCTTGGCATGAGCAGTCAGGCTTATCCCAGAGGCAATGTGTAAAGCGTTTGTGCAACACATACACACAGCAGCAACACACTAAGCACACCACAAAAAGGAACTCCACACAAGGTTATATAAAAAATAGCCTTTGTATTATCATAAACACATTAGAAACATAATCACACATTTACACTGTGCCAACTGGCACTACGCAATATTCACAGGGGATTATATACAGGACAGGGCCAATCGGGCCACTGTCAGAACCATCAGAACTGGTAAGTAAATATAAAACACAACCAGTAACTACTGGTACCATAATGACCTAAGCATTATCATATTAGCATTAGACACCATCCTAAAATATCATAGCATGACATTAGGCATAAAAACACATTAGGCCCAACCCTCCTAAGCATAAAACACCTTGCGCCATAGGCCTCACAAGCATAAACACATTACGCATTAATCAGGGCCTCACAAACTGAAACTGACCCCAGGCCAACTGGCCTTCTCAGAGGGCTCAAATGCCCTATGTCCCAAATGTCAGGGCCGGGCTGCCACTGCAGCAGACTCAAAAGTGCACAATTGCTCTGGCACCACTGTGCCTCCTGGGTCCCTACAGGGACTTGTAAGCAACTGGCCTAAACGTTGCAGCTGCCGCTAATTGCGGTGCAGCTGGGAAGAAAACGAGGCACTGGCACTAACTGTGCCTGATGAGCCCCACTGGGACTCTAACAACAATATGGCCAAATGAGCACCGATAATGTGCCCCGATTGGCACCACTGTGCCCTTGGACTGCCAACACACAACAATGCCCCCAAAGGAATTAGCACGGGCACTCACTGTGCCCTCTGGCGACCCCACTGGGACCCTAACTAAATGTGGCCAAACGTTGCAAGAAAATATGGGCACTGGCGCTCTGGGGCCCCGCTCTGGGGCTCTTTAAACAAAATTGCCCCCAACGTTGGAGTGGCCCGCTCTCCTGCGGGTCCACTCAGAAACTAGGCACTTACACTGTGCCAACAGGAAGTCCCACTCACCGGGCTCTCGGGGACTCCTCCGTGCGGCCGCTCGTGGAGGAGACTGCTGGTCACAACTAAGGGGGGGTGCCACCGTAGGCACCAACAACAGTCAGGCGGCGGCCTCACTCACCGGGCTGCTGCTTGCGGACTCCGTCTCCTCTTCTGGCGGAATGCGGGGCTCCCACAACTCATGGGGGCCCGCTCAGGAAGACACCGACCTCCGGACTTCCTCTGGTCTAGGGGCAGGCACCGGAGATCCGGCAACACGGAGCGGGATCTCCGTCGAGCCGGGCCTCGCGTCACGCTTCTTCTGGCCGGCACTTCCCGTTGCTGGCCCCGCCCACAACCAGGCAAGGCCACCTGACTCCCGGGCCGCAGTGGTGATTCCTCCTTACGGCGCAGTGCGGGGTGGGCTCCCGCCTGCATACACCACCACAGCGGGGTGGGCACCCGCTAAATACACACACAAGCAGGGTGGGCACCCGCCAAATAAGTGGCAGTGAGGGGTAGGCACCCGCTTTTCCAAGGTGCAGAAACGCGGGGTGGGCACCCGCTCTAAAGATGCATAAAGCGGGGTAGGCTCCCGCTCTCCTTCCGTGATGCGGGGAATCCCCACGTCGGGATTCCCTCGGTGGAGGACGCAGCTCAGCGCTGCAAGTCCCACACGCTCCTCTTCCCTGGAGCAGCAGCACAAATGGTGCAGCGCTCACAAGGTGCTTGAATCCCCCAAGTTTCAGGGCAAAGGCTGGACAAGGAACCCAGCAATAAAATAATCTAGCGCTCACAAGGCGCTAAGTCCAAGGCAAGGTTCAGGGGGCACAAAGCTGGGCCCAGGCAGGCCAGCACACAGGGCCCTCCAGCAGGGAGGCAGTGCCTTGTGGCGGTTCCTCCTGGAACCCAGCAGCAGCAGCCCCAGCTCAGGAACAAGCACTCCCTTCATGGGGTCACAGCCCCTATATTTATATCACAATTTCCTTTGTCTGCAGTACAGGGCTTTCGGGGAACCAGATACAACTGGTTCAGGGGGGAATTGGAGCACTTTGTTTACAAGGCTCCTCTTCCCCTTTGTCAGGTGGGGGCTCGTCATCAGACACACCACAGGGGGGCGCAGCCAGCATTGTACAGGCTAGGCACAGACCTATTCAGGGAGCAGGGACTACTCCTCCCACTACTCCGAATGCAGGTGTCCCATTCAGCCTAGTGCTGACTCACCCTGCCCCTCCTGGAGCCACGCACACCTCACCAGCCCCTGTCACTCAAAAGCCAGACATGCAATTCACATCAGGCAGGCAGACACATAGCACACAGAAATGCCAAATTCTAAAAGTGGCATTTCTAAAATAGTTATAATAAATGTGCGCACACCATTGCGTAGCATTTATTATCACTGTTCCAAATATACCAAACTTGACCACGCTGCTCCTCTCATATCAGGAATTACCACTGAAACACTTATCAGGGAATCCCCAATGCATTCCTATGGGAGGGCAGCCCCACAGTAGTGAGAAACCTAAAGTGTGTGCCAAGTCTGTGACCCCGCTTTTCCTGCATGTCAGTCACCCCTAAGGTAGGCCCTAGCTAGCCCTATGGGCAGGGTGCATTGTAGGTAAAAGATAGGACATGTACCTTAAGTGTGTGACATGTCCAGGTAGTGACAAACAGCCATTTTGGTTTCTCACTACTGTGGGGCTGCCCTCCCATAGGAATACATTGGGGATTCCCTGATAAGTATTTCAGTGGTAATTCCTGATATGAGCGGAGCAGCGTGGTCAAGTTTAGTATATTTGGAATTGCCATAATAAATGCTGCACAATGGTGTGCGCAGATTTATTATAACTATTTTAGAAATGCCACTTTAGAAGTTGGCATTTCTGTGTTCTATGTGCCTGCCTAATGTGAATTGCATGTCTGGCTTTTGAGTGACAGGGGCGGGAGGTGTGTGTGGCTCCAGGAGGGGCAGGGTGAGTCAGCACTAGGCTGAATGGGACATCTGCATTGGGAGTAGTGGGAGGAGTAATCCCCTGACCCTGAATAGGTCTGTGCCTAGTCTGTACAATTCTGGCTCCGCCCCCTGTGGTGTGTCTGATCACCGAGCCCCCACCTGACAAAGGGGAAGAGGAGCTTGGTAAACAAAGTGCTCCAATTCCCCCCTGAACCAGTTGCATCTGGTTCCCCCAAGCCCTGTGCTGCAGACAAAGAGAATCTGGGTATAAGTATAGGGGCTGTGACCCCATGAATTTGTGCTTACTGGGGCTTTGTTGCTGCTGGGGCCCAGGAGGAACCACCACAAGGGCTTGCCTCCCTGCTGGAGGGCCCTGTGTGATGGCCTTCCTGGGCCCAGCTATGCCCTTGGACCTTAAAGGACCCCTAGCGCCTCGTGAGCGCTATATTTCAACTGCCAGGAGAGAGGAGCTGGCGTCTGCAGCGCGAGGGAATCCCTGCGTGTGGGATTCCCCCTGCACTCCTCATCTAACAGCGGGAGCCCACCCCGCTTTTATGCCGCAATCATCTTTATTTTATAGCGGGTGCCCACCCTGCGTTTTGGAGTTGTTGGCGGGTGCCCACCCCGCTTATGTGTTTATTTTCAAGGCGGGTGCCCACCCCGCATTGCGGCTGAGAAAGAAGCCGCCGAGATCGCAGGAGCCGCGGTGAAGGACTCGGCCTGACCCGGAAGCCAGGCTGTCGTGCCTGACTGTGGGCGGGGCCGGAGTCCGGAAATGAGGGCAGGCCTAAGCGGGGCTCCCGTGAGCTGGTGGGAGCCCCGCATGAAGTAGAAGCCAGGCGGGAGCCCGTGCTGGCGATCCTCCCAGAAGAGCCCGACCAGAGTCCCGAGGGCTCTCCCTGCCCAGCAAGCAGTCTTCCGCCGCGTCCGCAGCAGGGAGAAGAGCGGCACCAGAGAGCCCGGTGAGTGAGGGCTTCGCTTTTTGTTGGTGCCTTGTTTGCTGAGCGGACCCGCGGGAGAGCGGGCTGCTCCAACGTCGGGGGAGGCAAATTGGTTACAAGAGCCCCAGAGCGGGGCTCCAGAGCGCATTTTCTCGCCACAGCTGCACCGCCGTTGCGGGCAGCTGCAACGTTGGGCCATATCCTTTGTAGAAGTCCCGGAGTGGGGCTTGGGGGCATTTCTCGGCATAAACAGTTGGTTGGCACCAGTCGAGGCACAGTGCCTAGTGTCTGAGCGGTCCCGCCAGAGAGCAGGCCGCTCCATCGATGGGGGGCAGATTTTGTTTAGAGAGCCCCAGAACAGGGCCTCTTTGTGTATTCACAGCTGCGCTGCACCAGCGCGGGCAACTGCAACATTTGGCAGCATTTTCTGATGGAAGTACCTGAGGGGGACACGAGAGGCACCGTCGTGCTAGGGCCTTTTGCTTCTTCACAGCTGCACCGCACCAGCGCGGGCAGCTGCAACGTTTTGCGCACATTTGCTTTAGAGAGTCCCAGTGGGAACCCACCCAGAGGGCACAGTGAGTGCCCATGCCCACATATGATTTTCCCAGCTGTGCAGCAATTAGTGACAGCTGCAACGTTTAGGTCTGCGCAAATGCGCACTTGTGAATTCTGCTGCATTGGCAGCCCAAGCCCTGACATTATGGACATAGGGCATTTGAGCCCTCTGAGAAGGCCAGTTGGCCAGGGGGACTGTGTTAGGTTGATAGGGCGCCAGGCCCTAATGTGATTTATGTGGTCCGCAGGGAATGTGATTTATGCCTCTAATGTGGTTTATGATTATGAGGTTTTGCATACTGTGTTTATGTTTGTGATTATTCTCTACTCTGATTTATGCCTCTAATGTGGTTTATGTTATGAGGTTATTTGCATACTGTGGTTTATGCTTGTGAGGTTATTCTCTACTGTGATTCATGCCTCTAATGTTATTTATGATTAGGAGGTTATGGTCTAATATGTTTAGGCTTATGAGGTTGGCGCAGAGTGTATTTTACGCCTAATGTGATGCTGATTGCATACTATGATTTATGTTACAGGATAATGCTGAGTATGGTATTTCGCCAATGATTACTGGTTATGTTCTACATTTACTATTTGTGCTTGTGATGGTTTTGACAGTGGGCCAATTGGCCCTGTCATGTGTATATAATCCCCTGTAAATATTGCCTAGTGCCGGTTGGCACAGTGTATATTGTGTGATTACTATTCTAATGTGTTTATGATAATACAAAGGCTATTTTTATATATAACCTTGTGTAGAGTTCCTTTTGTGGTGTGCCTAGTGTGTTGCTGCTGTGTGTGTGTTGCGCAAACGCTTTACACATTGCCTCTGGGATAAGCCTGACTGCTCGTGCCAAGCTACCAAGTGGGTGAGCAGGAGTTATCTTCAGCGTGTAACTCCCTTGCCCTGACTACAGTGGTGGTTTCTGCCTGGCTTTGGCGCAAGCCCTAGCCAACCAGAAATCCCATTTCTAACAGGCAGTAACACTGCACGCACAGGCCCTGCAATGACAGAGGCCTGAGATAGGTTTGAAAGGCTACTTTGGTGGGTGGCTCAATCAGCGCTGCAAGCCCACCAGTAGCATTTAATTTACCAGCCCTGGGTATATGAGATACCACTTTACAAGGGACTGACAGGTAAATTAAATATGCCAAACAGGTGTAGACCAATCTTACCATAAGTAACACAGAGAGCACACACACTTTACACTGGACAGCAATGCTAAAGTGCCCAGAGTCCTAAAACCACCAACACCATGTCAGAGAAAAGGCTAGGAGAAAGGCAAAAAGTTTAGGGATGACCCTGCAAAAAGGGCCAAGTCCAACACAACCCCCTTCCAGCCAAAACGCAGGGTAGACCAATCATCACCTTGATGGGCTTCCCTGCTTTGGGCGATAGAACACGGATGCGGGCCTGCAACTGCAGGGGCACACTCCAGTTCTACGCCATTCTGAACCCATGTGGTTCCCTCTGTTAAAGCTCCCAGGACCAACTAAGCTACCCCACTGGTACTCCCTAGTTGTCCTCGGCCAGGACCAGGCCCTAGGCCATCCAGATGTATCTGGTCCTTGCCATCTCACAGAGTGGGGGTTGGTAGCCCCAGGCAGATAGTACCCATTCTCCACTCTACCCCTCATCAGGGCAGTTCTAAACTGCCACTGATCCTCCAGTCTAGGGTCCGCACCCTCAGGCTGACCAGAAGTCACGGGCGAGGCTCTCCTCCCCCTACCTCTCCATCTAGGGTTCCGCACTCTCCTCCTTTGAGAGGCACCCTCAATACACAACTCTCCCACCAGTTCAGGACCTCTCTCCAGCAACTGGTCTCCCAACCTAGGGTCTAAACCCTCAGGTTGCACCGGGGTCAAAGGCGAGGACTCCCTCCCTCTGCACCCCCTTCCAGAGTGCTGCACCCTCCCAACTGGAGTGGTACCCCTGGAAGCCAAACTGGTCAGGACACTGGTTACAGATGTCCTTCCCTCTAGGTCAGGCAGATCCTGAACCTGGCCTCCCAACCTTGGGACTGAACCCCGCGGCTGAGCACTTGCCTGGCATGCCAGGACTTCTGGGGACTCACACAGTATCCCCCCGGTCAGGACACTGATTACAGATGTCCTTCCCTCCAGGTCAGGCAGAACCTGACCCTGGCCTCCCAACCCAGGGACTAAACCCTGCGGTTGAACACTTGCCTGGCACACCAGGACTTCTGGGGACTCACACAGTATCCCCCCCAGGGTAACACATGACTCATGTGTCGTGTGACAGTCTGTCTGGCGCAGATCTCCCGACCCCTGTCCACCTGACAGTGCGCGAAGATCCCCCAGGACAGAAGTGGTGTCACCATGGTCACTACTAGGAGACTCAGCCCTTCTGGCTGGTCCCTGACCCACTGGTTCTTCCACTGGGGAACACATCCCCCTCTCACCCCTCAATCTGGACTTCTGCACCCTCCCAACTGGAGCGGCACCGCCAGACACCAGAACCACTGGAGCTCCATTTACAGACGCTCCAGGTTCTCCTGATACTAGGAGATCCCCCTCAAATGGCCTACTAGTACAGCCTAGGCCCCCAACCTGGCGTTCCCTTAGGGAACCCTCCAGGCCCTGAGACTGGGTTTCGGGCACCTTGGGACACACAGTCCCACACTCTCTCCTTCTCCACTGAGACAGGACGTGAGCCCCTACACCCCTCCCACTACACTGGGAACTAGCTGGTCTACTCTGAACCTCTTCCACCACACAGGTCTGGAAGATACCTGAGCCACTCCTTTTAGGATCACTCCCAAATGTCTCTTCAGACCTTCTGGCAACCCAGAGGTCTGACTCCCGTGCAAGCTCCCTGGGATCAGAGAACTCACACTCCAACAGGTGTTGGCGTAACCCCGGAAAACAATTACTGAACATGTGCTCTCTGACAACCAGATTGAACAGCCCTTCAAAATCATTTGCCGTGCTACTCATCACCCAACCTTTCAGTGCATCACAACATTCATCCACAAACTCCCCCCAAGACTGGTGAGACAGTTTCCTACTGTCCCTGAACCTCAACCTATACCCTTCAGGTGTGACACCCTCTTCCTGGGAACTAGGTACCATGCTCTGGGATCTGGGAGTGGGACTTCCTGCACTGAACTCCAAATTGCTGCCACCACTGGACCCCACCCTCACTGGTGAATCCAGACAACTAAAACTACTCTCAGGGGACAATCCACCCTCCAGAGCTAGTTTCTCCCTGGCGAAGGCCCTCTCTGCCTCTGCCATCCTCTCCTGCACTAGGACCCTTTCGATCTCTAGCTTTTTGTCCTCAAGGGCCAACTCCTTGAGTCTCAACTCCTGGGCCAACAAGGCCCTTTTCTCCTCCAAACCCAGCCGCGCTATCTCCGTGGCATACTCCGACTGGAGCGTGTCCAAAGCCAGCTGATGCTCCCTTTCTTCTCTCCTATCTACCCACTCCTCTGGGGACAGGGAAAGGGATGGGGCAATGAATCCAGCAAGGGACTCCCTATCTATGGGGTCCTCACTATCTACTGGCGTCCCTGCCCTGTCATTTTCTTCCTCTTGTACAGACTGTTCAGGACCTCCCTCAAAACCACCCTTTAGGTATGCAGAGGGGTAATCTGAAAGGTCACCCGAGGGCTCTAAGGGTTCTCCCCTGCGGAGGGCTTCATAGAGGAACAGTTTGTTGCTGATGTTACCCACTATGGGCATCCGCTTTTCTCTGCAGAAATCATCTAGCTCTTCCCTAGTGTACTCCATTAGGTCATCCTCATTATAGATTAACCCCATCTTGGCAAGATACACAACCTACAGTGCAACAGGAGAACACAATTCAAAAATGACACTTTTAGGAGAAAAATCAAACTCAGGAAAAAAAATAATCCCCAAACCTGTGATTATCTAAATGCAGAGTTTGTAGTGCAACCAGTTGTTGCTGTGGTATTGCGCAAACGCAAGTCCTATCCTCACCGCTGACAACCAGCACAAAGAGCCACTCTTGGTTATCTGGTCCTGCGAGACCGGTTGAATGTCACAAGTTTAGATTATAGTGATGGAGCGCAGGCCAGATACAGCGACCAGGTTAGTCCAGATAAAATAGTAACTGTTAGAAATGGGATTTCTGGTTGGCTAAGGCTTGCGCCAAAGCCAGGCAGAAACCACCACTCTAGTCAGGGCAAGGGAGTTACACGCTGAAGATAACCCCTGCTCAACCCCTTGGTAGCTTGGCACGAGCAGTCAGGCTTATCCCAGAGGCAATGTTTAAAGCGTTTGAGCAACACACACACACAGCAGCAACACACTAGGCACACCACAAACAGGAACTCCACACAAGGTTATATAAAAAATAGCCTTTGTATTATCATAAACACATTAGAAACATAATCACACATTTACAATGTGTCAACTGGCACTAGGCAATATTCACAGGGGATTATATACAGGACAGGGCCAATCGGGCCACTGTCAGAACCATCAGAACTGGTAAGTAAATATAAAACACAACCAGTAACTACTGGTACCATAATGACCTAAGCATTATCATATTAGCATTAGACACCATCCTAAAATATCATAGCATGACATTAGGCATAAAAACACATTAGGCCCAACCCTCCTAAGCATAAAACACCTTACGCCATAGGCCTCACAAGCATAAACACATTACGCATTAGTCAGGACCTCACACACTGAAACTGACCCCAGGCCAACTGGCCTTCTCAGAGGGCTCAAATGCCCTATGTCCCAAATGTCAGGGCCGGGCTGCCACTGCAGCAGACTCAAAAGTGCACAATTGTGCTGGCACCACTGTGCCTCCTGGGTCCCCATTGGGACTTGTAAGCAACTGGCCTAAACATTGCAGCTGCCGCTAATTGCGGTGCAGCTGGGAAGAAAATGAGGCACTGGCACTAACTGTGCCTGATGAGCCCCACTGGGACCCTAACTAAATGCGGCCAAACGTTGCAGGAAAATATAGGCACTGGCGCTCTGGGGCCCCGCTCTGGGGCTCTTTAAACAAAATTGCCCCCAACGTTGGAGCGGCCCGCTCTCCTGCGGGTCGGCTCAGAAACTAGGCACTTAAACTGTGCCAACAGGAAGCCCCACTCACCGGGCTCTCGGGGACTCCTCCGTGCGGCCGCTCGTGGAGGAGACTGCTGGTCACAACGAAGGGGGCTGCCACCGTAGGCACCAACAACAGTCAGGCGGCGGCCCACTCACCGGGCTGCTGCTTGCAGACTCCGTCTCCTCTTCTGGTGGCATGCGGGGCTCCCACAACTCACGGGGGCCCGCTCAGGAAAACACCGACCTCCGGACTTCCTCTGGTCTAGGGGCAGGCACCGGGGATCCGGCAACACGGAGCGGGATCTCCGTCGAGCCGGGCCTCGTGTCACGCTTCTTCCGGCCGGCACTTCCCGTTGTTGGCCCCGCCCACAACCAGACAAGGCCGCCTGACTTCCGGGTCGCAGCGGTGATTCCTCCTTACGGCGCAGTGCGGGGTGGGCTCCCGCCTGCATACACCACCACAGCGGGGTGGGCACCCGCTAAATACACACACAAGTGGGGTTTGCACCTGCCAAATAAGTGGCAATGCGGGCTGGGCACCCGCTTTTCCAAGGTGCAGAAACGTGGGGTGGGCACCCGCTCTAAAGATGCATAAAGCGGGGTAGGCTCCCGCTCTCCTTCCGCGATGCGGGGGAATCCCCACGTTGGGATTCCCTCGGTAGAGGACGCAGCTCAGCGCTGCAAGGCCCACACGCTCCTCTTCCCTGGAGCAGCAGCACAAACGGTGCAGCGCTCACGAGTCGCTTGAATCCCCCAAGTTTCAGGGCAAAGGCTGGACAAGGAATCCAGCAATAAAATAATCTAGGTCTCACAAGGCGCTAAGTTCAAGGCAAGATTCAGGGGGCACAAGGCTGGGCCCAGGCAGGCCAGCACACAGGGCCCTCCAGCAGGGAGGCAGTCCCTTGTGGCAGTTCCTCCTGGAGCCCAGCAGCAGCAGCCCCCAGCTCAGGAACAAGCACTCCCTTCATGGGGTCACAGCCCTTATATTTATATCACAATTTCCTTTGTCTGCAGTACAGGGCTTTGGGGGAACCAGATGCAACTGGTTCAGGGGGGAATTGGAGCACTTTGTTTACAAGGCTCCTCTTCCCCTTTGTCAGGTTGGGGCTTGTCATCAGACACACCACAGGGGGGCGGAGCCAGCATTGTACAGGCTAGGCACAGACCTATTCAGGGACTAGGGACTACTCCTCCCACTACTCCAAATGCAGATGTCCCATTCAGCCTAGTGCTGACTCACCCTGCCCCTCCTGGAGCCACACACACCTCACCAGTCCCTGTCACTCAAAAGCCAGACATGCAATTCACATCAGGCAGGCAGACACATAGCACACAGAAATGCCAACTTCTAAAAGTGGCATTTCTAAAATAGTTATAATAAATGTGCGCACACCATTGCGTAGCATTATTATCACTGTTCCAAATATACCAAACTTGACCACGCTGCTCCTCTCATTCAGGAATTACCACTGAAACACTTATCAGGGAATCCCCAATGCATTCCTATGGGAGGGCAGCCCCACACTAGTGAGAAACCAAAATGGCTGTTTGTCACTACCAGGACATGTCACACACTTAAGGTACATGTCCTATCTTTTACCTACAATGCACCCTGCCCTTAGGGCTAGCTAGGGCCTACCTTAGGGGTGACTGACATGTAGTAAAAGCGGGGTCACAGACATGGCACACACTTTAGGTGCCACGTCACAGCGGCAGTAACACTGCGCGCACAGGCCCTGCAATGACAGAGGCCTGAGATAGGTTTGAAAGGCTACTTTGGTGGGTGGCCCAATCAGCATTCAAAGCCCACCAGTAGCATTTAATTTACCAGCCCTGGGTATATGAGATACCACTTTACAAGGGACTGACAGGTAAATTAAATATGCCAAACAGGTGTAGACCAATCTTACCATAAGTAACACAGAGACCACATGCACTTTACACTGGACAGCAGTGCTAAAGTGCCCAGAGTCCTAAAACCACCAACACCATGTCAGAGAAAAGGCTAGGAGAGAGGCAAAAATTTTAGGGATGACCCTGCAAAAAGGGCCAAGTCCAACAGTAACCTTCTCAAAGTCAGGCGCGAAGTGTCCAGTTCACGGTAGAGGAGGCCACGAGGAGTAGTGAGAGCATCGCCAATGGTTGTCGCTGTAGAGCGAAGAGCAGTCCCGGCGTTGCGGACGTTCATCACTGTAGTGCGAAGATTCTGTCCGACATCATGGACAGTCGTTGCTGGATATTTGCATTGGCGTCACCTTGGGCTGTCGACTTTGCTTATGAAAATATGGGGCATTCATATTACCCAATAGATCTCACACGAGTATCTCCTCAGTCTTATGATCCCTTGCAACTGTATTTCCTCAATGTCAGGGCAACTACATATTTACTCTGAGTGTCCTACATGAGAAAAGTAAATAAAGTTGTTAAGTTTGTTGGTTGCTTTATTTAGAGATTCACAGGTTTTGGATTTCTGTATATTAGCAGGTCTGTGCATTGTTTTACTCAAACTTAGAGGATGAAGTGAAAATATTATACCATTTTGGTGAGATAAGTACAGCAACAGTGTATTTTGCATGTGTGTATCCACCTTACCACTGTGCATACCATTGGAGTCACACCCACCAGTTTATTATTGTTGTGCTTTCGGATGTTGTCAGTGTACTGTTTCTCGTTACAGGCCTACAGTTCGGATCACTGAGGTAGATACCTGACATCTTAAATAATATTACAGATGCCGGTAGTATACAAATTTTGTTCTTTGAGCTTATTTTGTTCAAGCAGAAAGGGTGTGGGTTTCCCCAAACCTTTTTCTCCTCTCTCTTCCTGCTTTACGAAATCTGTTTTTTTGGCCTTATGACCAACCAGTGGCAAAGTGCTTGCGCTCTCCCTTGAAAACATCGTAAAATTGCATACACATAATTGGCATAGTTAAAATACATATCAGTCCATAGTATGTGGTATTGCATGTATCGAGGTCCTGTAAATTAAACGCTACAAGTGTGCTGCAGCACTCAGTGTGCCACCCACTAAAATAGCACTGCAAAACCTGTCTCCAGGCCTGCCCTGGCAGCCTATGTATGTGGTTTTAAACTGCCATTTCGACCTGATAAGATAAACCTTTTGCAAGGGGTAAACCATGCTTTTTAGTACTCTAAAAGTGACCCCAAGGTAGGCCCTAAATACCCATAGTCAGAGTGCATGGTATTTAAAATGTAGGACATGTATATTTAAAGTTTTACATGTCTTGGCAGTGAAAATGCCCCAAAGTCATTTTTCACTGTCAGAACGCTCTCTCTCCCATAGGTGAAGACTGGGTTATGTTGAAGCAATGTATAATGCTTAATTCAGTCTGTGAGCAGCTAGAAATATGATTCAAGGTCTCATTTCAATAGTAATTTCAAAACATAACTTAATGGTCAAATCAGATTTTACATTGCTATTTTAAAAATGGCAGTTTTAGAAAGTTGCCATTTTCCTGCCTAAGCCAAATGTGCCTTTCTGCCACTGTCCAGTTTCACCTCACTGTTGAATGGCTCCCCTGTGGTGAGATGTTGATTGCTCCCACACAGTGGACAAAAGGGTTGGCTGTAGGGAAGTGCTTTCCTCTCTGAGCAGGATGGCTTGATTACTGTGCCAGCCCTTGCTTCAAAGTGTGCATAACCTGTCACTGACAGATTTATCTCATAGCTTGGCCTGCCTCCCTTTGCCTTCCTAGTGAGCTTGAGTCCAAATCCAGTGGGAGTGGCCCCAGAGCTAGTTAGAGGTGACCACTAGGGAGGGTTTGCCCATTTTCATAGCCACACCTCTTGGTGGACATGGGGAGTTTTGACCAGGGAAGAAGAGGCCTGCCATGTTGGTGTTAGGGAAATGGTTGCATTGTGGGATAGCTCACAGTAAAACATACTGGAAGTGCTGCAAAAGCGGGTAGGGACACCCCTGGAAACATTTACCCCATTGGTTAGGGGGTGGTTAGGAGTTTCCCCCACCCACAGGCTGGCATTGAGTATAAATGTGGCCATGCCAATACCCTCCTCAAAACTCTCCTGCATATGTGAAGAATCAGAAGAAGGACTGCCTTGCTGTCTGAAGAACCTGAAGGAAGATCAGACCTGCTTGCTTTGAACACAGGACCCCAGGCATTACTCTAAGTGTCAGTTGACTGACCTCCTGTTAGACCTGACATGCTATTCCCCCCAAACGTTTTGTCTTCACCTCTCCTGTTTTTTGGCTTAAGCGATCTGTGCACTATACCGCTGCTAGTCAGTGCTAAAGTACATGTGCCTTCTCCCTAAAACACCGTAAAATTGCCTTACACCTGATTGACACATTTTATTTACTTATAGGTCCATAGTATGATCCTACAGGTACCCAGGGCCTGTAAATTAAATGCTACTAGTGGGTCTGAAGCACTCGTACCACCGAGTCAAATAGCACTTGAAACATGTCTCAGGCCTGCCATTGCAGCCTGTAGGACAGTTTTAAACTGCCATTTTGACACCGCAAAATAATCCTTTTGCCAGTGCTAAACCATCCTTTTTTATAACTTATAAGTCACCCCTAAGGCAGGACCTAAAGGCCCATAGATCAGGGTGCATGGTATTTAAAAAGTAGGACATGTGCACTTAAATGTTGCATGTCCTGGTAGTGATAAACTCCTAAAGCCATTTTTCAGTACTGTAGGCCTATCTCCCCCATTGGCTAACACTGGGTTACCTTATTACATTTAATAAGTGCTAACTTTGGATTGAGAACAGATAGGGATTTGCTGTTTAGACACAAATGAATTGTAATTTTAAATCACAATTCTGAAAATATCACTTTTAGAAAATTGACATTGTCTTGTCCTAACCATTTGTGCCTATTGCCAATGTACTGGATCATTTGACTGTGAATGGCTCTGCTGTTGGGTGTGTGTATTTTTCCCAGGCAGTGACACAAAGGAGATTAGGTATGGGTAGAAGGGGCCATCCTTCCAGGATGGCTGGGGTAGAGATGTGCCCAGCCCCACTTGCCCTTCAAAGGGATTGCATCCAGCACACACAAAGGAACCTGACACTAGCCTTTTGTCACCCTGAACGTCTTGGAACCTTGACAGGGGAAGGAAATAACTTTTCAGAACCAGATGTGGGGGTAGGATGGGGTGTCCCCTCAACACACAAAGGCTGGCACCAGATAAAAATATTGGACCCCCTGGGTCGCTCTTCAGAACACTCCTGGACCTGTGGACATTACAGAAGGGTGACTGTCCTGCTGCCAGAGGACTGCTCTGCTGCTGAGGACTGCCTTGCTGTCTTAGAAGGAAGACTGGACTTGCTTACCTTCATCCTAGGCTAATCTGAGTGACTACAACGATCGGTTGACTGACCTCCTGTGTGAACTACAAGAACATAACAAGCTCCAGAGGCCTCACTGCAACTGCTGAACTGAACTGCTGCAACTAGACCTGCAACTGGAACTGCCTAAGCCCTGCTGGCCTGTGCTGAACTGAATCCCTGATCCCCAAGAGGTGCCTCCCCTTGCCCCGGACCGCTGGCTTACATGAGAGTGTACTCATCCTCAGAAAAAGGTGAAAATCCTTCTGAATGGGCCAGTTCACGGCAAGTCTCTGTCACTTGTGATTTGTGATTACTGCCAATGCAAAGCCACAGTGAGACCTGCACTTCGCGCTACCTTGACCGCCAGTGATGACTGGCAATGTGAGAACTGCACTTCGCTCTACAGACATGACAGCCCACAGTGACGTCCAACACGAAGCTACAGCAACAACCATCTGTGACACCCAACTGGCTTTTCGCGCTACAGTGATGACCGCTTGCAACACCTGTCCTGCTCTTCCCATTACTTTGATGACCATCTGCAACGCTGTCCCTGCTACTGGCTTCCACCACCATAATCGGAACTTTTCATGCCGGACTTTGAGAAAGTAACTTTTTCAGCTGGACTAACCTAGAACCTGTATCCGACCCATGCTCCATTGCGGTCAGCCTGAACTTTTTGACTTTCTCTTGGCCTATTACGACCAGATGACCGTGAGTGGTCCTTTATGCTTTTAAGTGCTATATTCACTAAAAACGTTAACATTGCATATCTACAGGTCTACTGATTAAATGTTTGTTGTTATAGTATCATTTTATTTATTAAACTGTACTCTATTTCTCTAAACTGATTTGGGATTTTACTTTTGTTGTGTTTTCACTTTATTACTGTTTGTGTGCTTCAAAAATACTTTACACATTGCCTCCATGTTAAGCCTGGGTTAATTTAATGAATGTTGTGGTTCACACTGACAAGGATTGTGTTTGTTGACTGAGTGGGCCTTTTACCCCTCTTCAACCAATAACCCCAATTTCCTACACCTCCAGTTTGAGCTACAGGGGCACACGCTTACAGAGGTCTATCCAGCAACTGCCCAGCTGACCAGTTCCTACTGGAACTGCCCTCAACCTTGCTGGCCTCTGCTGGAGTGAGTCTTGAACCCCAAGTGCTGTCCACAAGGTCCTGGACCCCTCGTTGGTTTTCAAAGTGTATTGCTTCTAAAAGTTTCTTGAAATCTGGGACTTAGAAACTTTTTGTGAACTTGTTGCTCTGAGAACTGATGAGGGACTGGGACCAACCTGCCAAGCCGATCCGACGAAGGTGCATCACCACTGGGCAAAAGATTCAGGTTGGTCCCGATATGTTCTTCTCCACAGCAGCAAATCCGACCCAGCAGGATTTCGCAGAGCCTTCTTCGGCTACAACTTACAGCCTTGCCCCACTGGAAGAATCTGAGCTCCAAAACAATGACTAATACTGAAAGTAGAAATCTCCACTTGGTGAAGGCATGAAAAGTATCCAGGTGATGAGGGACCTTCTCTAGGTGAAAATGTCAAAATTCTCCTGCTCTAAGTTTTCCCTCCAAAAGTCAGCAGTTTCACCGAGACATCATCCAGCTGCTGTCCGGTGACTTGGAGCCCTCGTTGGGTGCATTATGCTGTGTTGCCCCACTGAGGATTTTTGACTTCCATTCCAGAGACTAAGGGGCATATTTATGAGAGGCTTGTGTGGGCATTGTACTACTACTTTTGACATGACTGCGGCGAAGCAGTACTCCATATTTAAAAGGTGACACATTTGCCCAAATGTGCCAGTTTTTGTACCCCTGTGGCAGAAACTAGCTGTGCCTAAACCAGCTGCAGCACGCACAAATTAAAATATACAAGGTAGGCATTCCAACACAAATTCTAATGTAAATCCAAAGCAGTGATATTTATGTGTGACACATTGTTGGCAAGCGGTGCGCAAAGGCTGAAAAGCGTCAACATTTCAGCATATCGGCAACCGAGGAGTAGGAAATGATATAGTGGCTGTGGTATAACAAGACAAACCACACAACGCAATTTGGCAAGCTCAACTATGCCATGGAGTGGTCATTCTACAGCTGGGAGTTGCAAGGAGACCACTGCCACCACCACGTAGGCTGCAAAAGAGAAGGGAGGGTGTGATCTGACCGCGCATATCATTCATTGACCTCAGGGAGGATGAGGTCATCAAATTCTACAGACTCAGGAGTGAGTCTTTCATTCAACTGCTCCACAAGATTGGACCAAGTCTCCAGCCACCAACTGCCAGGCGCAATAACATCCCTCCTCAGGTCAAACTGATGGCAGTGCTCCACATGCTGGCATCTGGTTCCTTCCAGATGACAACAGCCAGAGTGGCAGGAATATCACAGCCTTCGTTTTCTGCCTCCCTACCCTCTGTCCTGGATGCCATCATCAAGCTCACACCCTAGTACCTCCTATTCCCCAAGACCCAACAACAACAGATGGACACCAAGCAAGGCTTCTATGCCATTGCAGGATTTTCACATGTCTTAGATGCCATTGATTGCAAATGTTGCTCGGATATGAATTTATCTTAAATAAATAAAAACACAAAAGGCATTTGGCAAAACAAGAACAAGTTGGTTTAATTAAACGCTCTGTCCAGGAGAGCCTTGACAGAGTGTGTCTGCTCAGAACCTCTCCCGGCCACAGCGTTTAATTAACCCAACTTATTCCTGTTTGTCAAGCACCTCTTGTCTTTCCATTTATTTAAGGTAAATTCATATCCAAGTAACATTTTGGCAAGCCAGATAGGAGAGATTGGTTCATCGAGCTCGACTGCTGTCAAAGGACGGACCGAGGCCTCAACGGATTCATCTACGCAAAAAGAATGGTGAGCAGAAGCCATAATTGATCAGCAGTTCTACTGAATCCACGGGGCAGAGATCTGTCCAGAGGCAACCGTCAGAGGGTCGAAGAACTACATCTGATCCTTAGTCCATATATGTGGCATGTGACAAACTAGGACAAGTGCATATATCACTTTTGGTTTTCTTCTAGTCAGCACACTAGAAGAAGGCTAAGTCAGCTACAATTTTTGTATTTTACCCTGGGCGTGGGGCGCAGGGTACGCTTAGTCCTCGGCTGTCAGTAGGAGATAGCTTGGATCGCTGGGCGAGAATCTGTGATAAGCTTAGTCCTGGGGTGTCAGTAGAGGATAGCCTGGATCGCTGACCGTGAATCAGTGATACACTTAGTCCCTGAATGTCAGGAGGGGATAGCTTGGACTGCTGGGCATGGTGGCAAGTCGGTTCACATAGACTCTGGGTTTGATATAGAGTCAACACTTCAAACTTGATTTTTCAGTTTCAAAGTTCTTATGGCTATCAATTCCAACACTGACTGCGCCTGATAGAAGGGAGAGGTGTTCCTCTTTTTCTCCGCTTGGATCACTGAGCATTAAGCCGTGATACGCACAACCCCTGGGTGTAATAAAGGTTTAATTTGGCAATTAGGGAAAAACTTTGGACCTGGGTGAATCAGGAATAGCTTTTGTTCATCACAGAGGGTCGATAGTTATCAGGATATTCCTTTTTCTCCATTTAAATAATTGCTAATTTTTGTCTGCAAAGCCGGTAGTGACATACTATCAGGCTCACTTAGCCCGGCGTACTGAACAGAGCATCCCCTCTCCACGGGCTATCAGCACGAGGAGAGGGCTTAGATTTTTGACCAAAATAATTTTTTCTGTTAACCTTTTAGGCTTCATTAGATTCTTTTCTGTTTTTATACATTTATTGATATTGTGGTGCTGTTGAAATTGTGCAAAATCATGCCGCATGTTGAAAGTTTATGTCCCGTTAATAATTTTATGGTTTTAGGTAATAATAACTGTCTTTTTCAAATCAGAAGTTCATAATTACTAAGTTTTCTGCTGCTAAAACAATCTGCACTTCCTTGAACTAACAATTGTACTTATGTTACAGATTGTTATTACTTCATTGCATTATTGTCTCTGTCTTAATGTGAACCAATTTTGTGTTGATGCATCAGGTTGCTTATTGAGCTCACAACCAGTAGATTGAGTTTTTTAATGCCACCCTGTGTACACACTTCCCCCAAATAGAGTAGAAACCGTAACTAGTATTAAGAAAATCTTGAAATAACCCAAAATCCTGCAAACCCGTTAACCAAACAAATTTCACCACCCATCATGGAAACTCCATTAGACCACATGAAAGCGAGGTTCCCCACCCAGGCTAGGAAATTAGAGAAACACTGCCATGAGTGGCATGCCCATACTAAAACTCACACATTTTACTGGCCTGAGGGGGTATGTTCAACACCAACACCATAGAATACACAAAAATTCAATACAAACCGGAAACACAGGGCACAAGACGGCTAAGCGGGAGGCCCAATTAAAATTATGGGCTATCTTCGAGGTGGTCTCAGTCTACAATATGATCCAAGAACCCATGAGTAAGACATCTGCACCTCCCCCACCATACACCGGCAAGGATGTGCTCTCACTAGTGCCGTACATTCCAATTGCCGCCCGCTGAGTTACACCAATCCACTGATCAAAGAGGAACCACGACCCCCCCTCGGGTCAGCAGCCACTGGGCGGGAAAGAAGATCCTAGGCCCGCCAGCCCAGCCACCATCGACCCCAGTCCATACGGGTACCAGGCTCCCTCAGAGTGTGACCCCCTCAGCCATCGGCAGTGACCCTGCTAGTCTGGATCAAGCAAGGAGTGTGCACTCCTTAGCACCCCACCAGGTGCCATAAGGTCAGAGGGAGGTTTGTGGCCCTCCTAGAAGGTGATTTCACCAGTGCAGGGGAAGAAAGGAGTGCCAGCCCGCAGGATCTGACTCAGAGGGTGGAACTGCGGCCAAGCTCCTCCTGAACTGTCCTATAGCACAGAGGAAGCATCAGGGAGCGAGGTTGAGGACAAGACATGGCCTAGAAGAGCAGCACCCAGCTCAGAGAGAAGGAGGCAACCCAGGTGGGAGGTAGAAGAAAGGTGAGAATTAAGAATAGAAAGAGAGGGAGCTATCGCCTGGGAAGTACAGCAGGGAGGGGCAACAATCTTCCCTCCCATTGAAGAAACAGGAGCTTGGCCTCGGGTCCCACATAAAGACAAGCCTAGGGGTGAGTCGGGAGGAAGGCACCTAATAGAACTGCACACAGACGGAGCTGGCAGATCAGGAAATAAGTGGTCAGGAGAGCCTAACAGAGACACAATTGAGAAACAGAAAGAGCAGTATGGCCCCTTTATCTGTGCACGAGGAGATCAATGATGAGGATGTCTGCTGCTCCCCTTTGGATGCACTGGTCAGACAGACCGACACCTGGTGAAATAATATCCAGATAGAAGGGTGAGGCATTTGTGCTGCCTTTTTGCCATCTGCTGGCCTACTGGACTGAAAGGAAGGGCCAACAATATGATCGCCCTTGGCCACTGGAGGGATCCTTTGAACCTGGGGTCGTGGCCACTGTGGAGGAATGCATTCGGCATGGAGGGGGAGATCTGAAATGGAACCTCCCCTACATGAAGGAATGCCTGTGGTGTTGGGAGCACTACATCGGGGAGAAGCCGACCGAGCAGCCCCAAGCCAGGTTTTTATGACTGTTCCAAAAAGGTGCAGCTGGAACCATCTACGTGCCAAGGGCGCATATGGACAAAGTTGGGCTCAGGAATAAACTGCGCCCATTGATGGATGGGCCAGGAAAATCTCATGTTTCGAAAAGAACTCTGCAGGTATAAACTTAGCCATAGGTGATGCCAAATGTCTGCTCAGCAGTCTCATAAAAAAGCAGACTGACACAGTGTTCTCCCGAGCCTGCATCCCCACAGTCACGCTCACTAACACCGAGCATGATGGGCTGTATTTAATTCATACAGACATCAGATCTGGCCGGCCTTGAGGGAGCTATTCCCTGATAACCCAGATGTAGGAGGACTGATGGCAAAGGGAATGAAGCCTGGGGAGACCTAGACAGAAGGAGATAACGATGGGGACAGGGGACAGGACAGCCCTGGTCTGACTCAGGTCCCCAGGTTTCATTCTTCTACAACATCCTCAAGAGGGGACTACCCATTGAAATCCAGACCAGATTGGATAGTGTAGTAGGGCTAGACACTAAACCTTGGTTGGAAATACAAGCCCATATACTGCACTATTACCGTAAGAGACAGCAAAAGGACAGGGAAAAGTTGTGGCAGGCTCAGAGAGACCCCCTCCAAATTGGTCCAACATAAGCTGAAAAGGACTGCCATTAAGGGGGCCTCGCTAGCCGCAAGTGTCTAGAGGGCCCCTGTTACAAGGGCAGCTTTGCTCATGAACCCCAGAGGGTATCCGCCTAGTCCTAGTGGCCAAGCCTAGGAGGCTGGGCCCCACATGGCCCTATTGAATGCCCCTACTGTCACAGAATGGGCCACATGGCCAACCGATACCACCTAAAACTATACCATGATCAAATTGGAATAGTACAAGGGTAGCCCGTGCGGGGCATCCACCCTTAAAATGAAGCACAGGACAACACACACAATCACGTGATGAGCCCCAAGGAAATACGCGGCAACCACTGCAACAAGCAGGGAATGCAGTCCAGCAGGGGCAGGACCCACAGTCATGGCAAGGTAGGGTGAATTTCTGGGGCAGCTATGCCCCAATGCAATCCCAGATTACAAATGCATCATAACACAAAACTATTACCCGAGACAATACATCCACTTCATATGACTCCCAGTTACACTCCCTTACCTGCTACACTAGAATAGGTTTTCCAGGTGCCTGAAGGGGGCTCAAGGCCCCCTCTGCTGCTGATCTCCTGGGAAGGGGTTAGCTGGCCACACCCCCAAGGGGAAGGACAGTCTGACGAAAGAGGAGGGCAGACCCTCACCGGTGCATAAAAACAGGCACCTAGGCTCCTTCGCCCAAAGGCACCAGAACACGCCCCAGATCAAAAGGACCCAATTTTTTGATGCTTTTCCGGCCTCCTCCAAATTGAGGCCCTCCCATAGTTCCAAAATAAGGCAACTGCCCCAGTGGCTGAAGCCAACCTTCTCTGTACATCTGGGATGGGGAGCTCGAAGAAAGAGCACAACCCACTTGTCCCAATTCATTGGAAAGTCCCATCAAACTCATTTACATTCCCTCCATCAGGCAGGACACCTGAAGTCCCCACGGGACCCATGACTCTTGCTGAGAAAACACTGCAGAGAACATAGTCCCAGCCATTTTCTCCGCTTCAGGGCCACAGAAGAGGGTCCGCACATGACCTTCCAACCACCTCCATTATCCTTTGTTAAAAGTGGCAGCCCCCAAGAGTAGGGAACAGCCCACCGGGACCCACAAAAGAGGCCATTGATTCACGACCCTTCCAGAAAAAGGGCGGGACCAGAAACTTCAGCCTAATTAGAGAGTGCCCGTTCCAGGACACATGCAAGACCCAAGGGGCGCACATGTGTCAATGGAAACTTAAACCTTAAAAATAAAACATTAAACATCTGCCTCTCCTCACAATAGCACACAGCCCTGATAGGTTAAAAGGACACCTCAGCACCTGCTAAAACATTGCACGCCTTGCAGAGAAAATACTGCTCCCGCTGTAGCAAGGAGAGAGGGAAGAAACCAATACTACAAACCACTTTAAAATTAGTTTAAAAATCCCCAGTCATCCCCAAAATTTTAACGCTCACTAAAGTTAGTTAATCAGTTTAAAAACCTCACCAATGCCACTAGACAGTCCATAACATTCGTACAATAGCGATAGGGAAATTCACTCCCCAGTAAAACCGTATAGCAAGACCATTATACACATGAAACAGTACTGTTCCAATAAATGCCTAACAAATGTATTTTTACCAGTTAACCTACGACCCATATCTCTTGCTCCACAGGTCCGCGATCGAACTGAAAGTGGACCAACGTTGCTGTAACCCGCCATTCCTCTAATTCGGACTCTCATAAGACTTTCAAAAGACTAAGGGCCTCATTATGATGTCGGTTGGAAAGGCTCCGAATGTCATTCGGCTTTTCCTAACCCGTGTCGGAACCCATGTTTCCGACAGACTCAGAAACATTTCCGAATGACCGATTATGATAGAAGGTAACCATTCGGTTCCGACCGGCGGCATTCGGAGACTCCGAGTTGGTCGGGGCCGAATCGTACAGGTCTATGGATCATGTTTCCGACCACCGTATTACGATGTCGGATTCGGATAGACTTTCCGAATCAGTCTGTACGACCCGGAACGGCTGTCGAAAACTGACTTTGGGGGCCCGTAGAAGACACCACTTCACCCGGAGGGTTGGGGTCCCTGGGACCCTCTTTACAACAATGCACAGTGTGGCAGGCACCATGGGGTGCCTGCGACAGGGTGCCAGATTTTCTGCAACCACCCTTTTTTTCAATGGGAGCCTGTGTTGTCGGTGGGAACACAGGCTCCCATTGAAGTCAATGGGTGTCCGACCGAATGGTGTTTGGAAACATCGTAATTGGTCGGTCAGACTCTCCGAACCCGAGTCGGTCGGAACCGATTCTGACAAGGAGTCGTCAAATTGCTTTCCGACTGACATCGTAATGTGGCCCTTAGTGGTTCAAGTACTTCTGAATTCACCCTCATGACCATACACACCCCTTCCCTGGTTATCCCTGGAGAGGATCTGTCTGAGTTTTCTCAACATCTGTCACAGAAGAAAACAACTCTGCTACATCAGGCTCAAAGGAGAAGAACTGCTCATGGGTGAGTAGCCACTCTATACAATGCCCTGATTAATTAATTGATTGATTGATTGAATTGCTGAGTATTTTGCCTGGGCTCAGTACAAGGACATTTCAGAAGAATTCAGACTGTTCACAGAGGTTCAAGTAAATGCCAGAGGGTCAATACCATTTTTCACCATGTAAACAAAAGCAAACACCTGCTGGTTACAAATACCCAGGTGAGAAATGATGTTGATTATCAACAGTACTGAGCTTGGCCTAAAGGCTATCAAGAAGGAATTGAGAGCCATCCGCCTCATGGTGATGCAACATCGGTACGTGTTGGACTTGATGACCGCTATGGAGGGTGGGGTGTGTGCCAAGATTGGTGCTTCCTGTTGTACTTTTATTCCCAGAAATGATCTGGATAACGGGACATTAGCCTATGCTATCCAAGAACTGCATCTTTTACAAGCTGACATAAAGAAGGAAAGGGGGGCCCCGGAGCAGGACTGGTTGCATAGTATCTTTTTGTGGATCCCCTTATGGGTATCCAAACTATTCATGTCATTGATGCCAATTCTCATAGCTGTACTTCTGTTATGTGGTTTCCTGCAAGTGGGGGTATCCTACAGTAAAAACACAGTCCTCAAATTAGGAAGTATGCACATAGATAGGGAAAAGGTAACAGACACTGCACACACACACACACACACTTTTTTAATACCATAACTGTCATGACATGTATTCAGACCAATTATCGAGTCAGTAATAACGACTGACACAATTATCGAGTTGTAAATATCATGACACAGAAATAGCGACAGCAATAATATCGTGGACAAGAATATCGATTTTAAGGTAAGTAATATCGATTTTTAAAATATAGACGTCATTAACATCATTTGCAAAAATATAGGGGCCCATTACGATGGCGGGCGGAAGCACTACCGCCGTGCTGGCGGATGCAAAAACCACCAGTTACCGCCGATACGCAGCAGTCCACACGCCCGCCCAATTACGATGCGAAAAGCAGGCCAAACACCGCCGGCAAGCCAGCAACACCGTCCGCCATCAAAGTGCGCCCGCACACGTAGCGGCGCAGCACAACTGACACACACCGTCCGACGAAACACGTCCCGCCCGGCGCATAAATTACGATGCCGCAAACAAACGGCTCCCACGGCAAAGAGACACCGCACGTGAAAGAGAGGCGGAAACACGGACGCAGAGCACGGACAACGAAGAAGCGGCACCCGGGCATGAATCCAGCACTGCAGGCCCTTCCCATGCTTCTGCTGATGCACCACCAAGGACGCAACGTACCGCGGAGACGCAGGTAGGCACACACACAACAAGTGCACGCAAACAGCGCACACAGTGCAAGGGCGGATAAAGCGGACAACCCCCACCAGCGCGTGCACACTACACATCCACCATTGCATCCACATATGACACACAGGCCAAATCCTAACATCGCGGAACACATGTGTACACACCACCTGGGACTAGGAACCAACCACCCCCTCACGGCCCCAAAGCGCCGATGACGCCGCCACACATGCGCACAACGCAGAGGCCAACCGCAGCGCCATGCATGCGTCGCACACAGACACAGGGACACAACCAAGCAGCACACACACCAGCCCCACCCCGAACGCACATGACACGTGACAGGCCGGCCACAGACATGTCCCCAACGCCCAATTCACGGACAACACCCAACGCCACACAACCGACGCACACATGTCAGTTAAGTCACGCAACAGCAGGACACACCCCAGTGTAACAAACATGGCGAAGCACACAGCGGCGGCAACACCAACTAGGAGAAGCAGGGCCCCTTCGGGAAGAGGAACGCCAGTACCACACTGAAAAACCCATACCACCCTGCACATATGAACAAGACACATGAAACGGAACACCAAAGAGCCCGGGGACCGACAACAGGTGGCCCAAGAATTACATCCACACACAAGGCCCAACGCAGAGCGGAAAGGCAGCCTGCCGCCCACACAAGGGAGAGCAGACAGCACTGAATGACCTTCCATTCCAACACCGAAACCACAGCCCTACGACAGAAGCCGGTGAATACAGCCATTGTCCAAGAATAGACCAACACAGGCATGCCGAGGAGACCGACCACACGGCAGATAGCGCATATCACAGAAGCACACAACGGACGGGGAAGAAAGAAGAAAACACTCCCCCATGTCGGCCACATGCAAGTTAATTGGAAGGAGTCACACAGCACCGACCTTGAACTGTCTGAGAAGCATGTGGGAAGAGGGCCCGTGTCCTCCAAACAAGCCAACAGAACACAAGTCCTGTCTCCCCACGACTACACAGAGCTCACAGCAACCCCGGAGCGTGCACATTGCAGACTGCACACACAGCCGGAGCACGCCACCTCTACGAACCGCTGCGAAATGGCAACCGCAACACACCTACCCAACTACGCCGAAGAGCTCAAGCTGTACCAAACCAGCACGATACATACATTGGGATGCGATCTCCTGTCCCTGCTGAACGTAAGTTACCGACTGACTTACCGCATCACATTGTTCAGCTGCGTCATGCCCGTCTTCTACTGTCGGAGGTGTCCCTACCAGCATCCCGTCGAGATATGCCTCTCCAACCCGGCATGTCTGAAGGCGGACCTGCTACCACTACTCCTCCCTCTGGACGCACACGACAGGGCCTGCTCTGCCTATGGGGGCATGGCGTATGTGGCCAACATCGCACGCGCACTGAAATGGAACCACTGTGCCTCCACACGACGGATCATCGAGAACAGCTACATCGAATGTCACCCAGCATGCCCCATCATGGTCCTCCAAGGGACAACCTACGAACAACACCTTGACAGCCACCATCCGCTTCATTGGCTGGCAAACATGTACACCACCAATGACATGGAAGCCCTGCTGGACGGCATCGCATACCTGTCAACCTGTAAATACGTCGGACCACAACGCAGGTTCCCCGAGTGACCTATGAAGTCCAACCCCGCACCCATGCTCAGCTTCCGCACGGACTGGCCAGTCACCACCACAACAGCCATACCAAACGACCGGCAACTGTAACCACACCATCAACGACATCGCCATGACATCGGATATGACCGGGACATGCACACTGTTCCCCATCACATCCAGGAACACCGCATGCATCGTGGGAGGCAGTGGCATGGGCTCTGTGCATCGCACCCACATGGACGGAACTGCACGAACAACCAGGACACGACATGGATCCAGCGCCCATGGACACACACACCGCTCAGTGGACATGAATAGGTCGCCTGGAGTCTGTGGGTGCTGCACCCCTCCCACCCCCGCCCCGGGAATCCCATACCAGGACCTTTGCATGGACGACAAGTGCATACAACAACAACACGACCCCAGTGACTGTGACATGTCCAGTAACCACCACAGTGCAACAACAAGTGGCACGCCGCTGCATGCACGCAAGCACATGCCCTGATGTCATCTCACATGCACGCGTGCATGAGGAACAACCGCAGCAAACCTGTCACATGGAACTGAGATGGACTGTGCCCATGATGCCGAGCGGTCTGGTAGGCTACATGTATACCGTCTGTGTCAAAGTCCGCAGCTCCGCAGCCATACGTAAATGTACATTAGCACAGCCTTGGCCAAGCAGATGTAACCCCACACCCTATCCCATTTGTAATCATGCTCAGTATATCCTCAACATGTATCCCGCTGCCAGTAGTGTCCACTATACTGCATCACAGAGGACAGAAGACTCAATATAATGTTTGAAACCAGAACTGTCTCCGCTGACTCATTTCACAAGTACGAATGAGAGAGGATGAGAGTATGTGAAGTACACGGCAGTCGTGACATGACCATGTAGTCCACTGGTATTGGATGTCAACGCAAATGAGTAGCACTACTGTGGAAGACACACATGTGTCGTGTGAAGTCGTATGGACGCAGTGCTCAGGTGGGTGGGTGCGACGGGTAGATGCGCACATGCCAAGTTGGAGCACGCCGTGTTGGGAGGGGTCATGAACAGTACACCACCGCTTCCCTGGGCATTGTGAGAGGACACCTGTCGGGGGAGTGAACACGTGTGTGCACAGCAGCCGGGCACACGTACAAAGCGGTACCAGGCGCACCTCAGCCCACCCTCTGTGGACAAGCTGGATCCTGTTGTGCGCCCGCCATGCCCCTTGACAAGGCACACACAGCCCCAGTCGACCAGGTGTAACCCCAACATAGTCAATCCACACAGGCGATACAGGGCACGGGATGGCAGTGGAGCATGGTGTGTGAGAGGTCTCCTCGCGCTCCTCCTGGTCATATCACGCAGGCAATAGAACCTCAACGTCCAGCATGGCAAAAAGTCAAATGGAAGTGTAGGGGGACGCACCACAGCACGAGCAGCACTGACGTCACGGGAGGTGGCTCGCACCATCCCATCCATTGCCCATCATACCAACCACGCCACATGCCATTGCGACTAAGTGCAAGCGCGTGCGCCACCACCCCTGAGCCCTCCCCAGAGAGGCCAAAGAGTGAATGTGTGGGCCATCAGCCACAGACGGACGCGGCATGGCCGCAAGGGCAGCCACAGCCACTGGGTGTCGCAGGTGGCGGATCCGGAAGGCGAAGACTGTGATGCATAGTCCATGCAGGCCGGGTCTCCATTTGGGGCACCACGCAGGTGGACGGCGTCCCGCCACACATCATACCCTGAGACAGCCCACTCGTGCAACTGGACCCACACATGCACTCCTTGCCCTCTCTGGTGCGAGCTTGGGGCTGCCTGTGCAAGCGCTAGCCTCGCAGGTGAGCATGCATATTGGGGGGCGAGGGGAGGACATGAGGGCTGGGGCGAAGATGACTGTATCACTGTCAGTTAGTACAAGGGATGACCCAGATGTGGAAAGGAAGAGACGTGTCCCGTGTGTACTGCAACTAGTCGCCAATCCAACTACCCCCATGTCCGGAATGTAAGCCCGCACCTAGGCCCGCCCATCCGCCACATCGAACATACCACCAGCACGACAACCTTCCCATTCGAAACACTGACTGGGGGTGGCGACCAGTGAACAATCATGTGTAGCCTACCCACGCGTACATGTGGGCCCTCCATGATCCATGTCACCTGCGGCAAAGACATGACATGCGCAATGAGGGAAGTGAGGAGAGCTGTCCGCCCCACGCGCAGAAGGTGCATCAGCTCCACAGACCCAGCAGCGAGTCCAGCAGGGGTCACATGTGCAGGGGCAGCTGTGCCTGGTGTGAAGGCACATGCATATGGACAGCACATCGACCAATGTGTAGTCTGCCCACATCCACAGTCCATCATCATGCGGACATAGGAATTGAACACAGGGCAACACATCTTAGCTGGTGCACCCACCGTGACCAACAATGCGCAATCATCGACGTACCCGCCCTGTGCATGGCCCCCCACCCAACGGAGGCACATCCAGTGCCACCATCCCACACACACAAGCCTTCCACGGAACATGCTGTGTCCAATGGTCAGTACAGAGTCAGCGCCCATCTGGTGGATCCTGAACAGGAGACACATGCACACACATGCCAGCTCCCACTATGTACGACTGCCACCTGGCACGTGCAATGTAACCTCTCACCTGTGACGTGTGACTGCAAGCACACAGCCGTCTTGGCATGGGGCTGTCAATGTGGACACCAGTCAATGTTTCGGGAGCTGTGATCCGTACAGTGCTGTACATAGGGTGCAGTGCTGACACCTACTACTGTCTCATATCCCCTCGTGCCACAGGTCCCACTTGTATTGGCCGCTCAGCCCGTGCCCACATCGTCGTCGTCGTGTGCCATACTCATCCAGCCTCGGAAGCAGTACCATGCTCAGCAGACACTCATGTTGCCGTGGCGTTGCCGCTTGACGAATATGCAGTCAGTCCCCATCAGCACGCCCCGCAAGTCATTGGGGCCTAGATCCCCATGTGCATGCACATGGCAGTGGTATGTCTCACTTGCCATTGCCATTGTTGGGAGACCTGTGTAAGTGTATTGTGGCCGTGCCGTCCCAGCTTGACAGCTGGGCTGTGGCCCATGTGCTTGCTCAGTCATGTCAGTGATGTGTATGCGAAATTGCTATGTGCCGTGTTGCTTTGACATGTGTCCTCTGCCATTTAACCCAGGCGGAGACCGAACATTGACCGCCCATACCAATTGCTGGCGGACATGGACGATACAGAGGTAATCAGGAAGTTTCGGCTGGACAGGCCAACTCTGCATCGACTGTGTGCCATGTTAGAGCCCCATCTCCGTCCCCGCAGGGTGTATCCGACTGCTGTCACCCCCACGGCTAAGGTGATGGCCGCCATGCATTTCTTCGCCACTGGGTCATTCCAGCACACAGTGGGCAGTGGAGGAGGGATGTCCCAGCCCATGTTCAGCAAGGTGCTGAGGGATGTACTGGCAGCCATGATGCTGTGCCGGAACAGGTACATCAGATTCCCCAGGGCTCGTGAATTGGCGGCAGTGAAGGGTGCATTCTATGCCCTTGGCAGAATCCCACACGTCGTGGGAGCCATTGACTGCACTCATGTTGGCCTTGTTCCACCACAGGCCACTGAGCACCTGTACCGCAACAGGAAGCACACGCACTCCCTGAATGTGCAAGTGGTGTGCCTTGCGGACATGGTGATCACCCACGTGTGTGCAAAGTTTCCAGGCTCGGCCCATGACGCACACATAATGCGCAACAGCATCTTGCCACGACTGATGGCCAATCTGCAACAGGATCGTGGCTGTATTGTCGGTGAGTATGTGGAGTGGTGTAGCGTGCTGGTTGTGCGATGCTGTCCCCTGTCCAGTTGGAATAGCAACGGTTCTCTGTGTCCCTCACACCCAGGTGACTCTGCGTATCCGAATGGGGCATGGCTGCTCAGTCCATTGAGGAATCCTCGCACCCCAGCAGACGATCGCTACAATGAGGCACATGGGAGGACCAGACGTGTGGTCGAGCGTACCTTTGGCCTCCTCAAGTCCAGGTTCAGGTGCCTGGACCGCACCGAGGGTGCACTGGCGTACTCCCCACAGAAGGTGTGCCAGATAGTGGTGGCGTGCTGCATGCTGCACAATCTGGCCATTCGGAAGCAGATCCCCCTCATTGTGGATGACGGAGATCAACCAGGGCCCCAGCCCGCAGACCAGGACAGCTCGAGTGAGGTGGACAGCGGAGAGGAGGAAGCTGGGAATGTGCGCCAGCAGCTCATCGCCCGCTACTTCACTTGACGGTGAGTGTCCATGTACGACGGATGATGTGTCTGTATCTATGCAGGTGTGTGTGTGCTGTGTCAGGGTGGCCGTATGTTCACTGCGTGCAGTGTGTCAACGCTCCATGGCCAGGGTAGTATGCCACTGTTGGTGACTGTGGCATTGTGCCCTATTGCTCTGTGCGATGTGTGTACATTGCTTGTAGTTGTTGACATGTACTGTGTGATGGGTGTGTGACACACTCATTGAATGTGCTCCTGTTCTGTCTCCCACCCCTAGGTCCCTACAGGCCCTCCGGATTCCATTTCCATGCCACGCATCAGGTGCCTTTCCGCCCAAGGTGGCCGTTGTATTCCGTACAATAAAGACACAGGGCACAAACAGCAGTTAGTGAAAAAGGTGCATTTATTACAAACTGTGACATGTGATTGTGTGTAAGGTGATGACAAAAGTGGTGCGTGCAGTGACAATGAGCTGTCGGTCATGGCTGCGTGATGATCAGGGTGTACCCACTGGTTCTATGTCCATAGTCCAACACACACATGCCATCCAGATGGCTGTGTGGAGTGGGATCGTAGAGCAAGTCAATGCAGTGGCTGGTCAAGGAAGGCTGGCGGAAGGCTGGCTGGCTGCCTCACTTGCGACTGGAGCGTGCGAAGTCCTCCCGGGAGATCTGTTTCCTCTTCGGACGGCCCCTTCCACGTTTGGGAGGGGGTGTGTGGTGGCGACCTGCTGGTGGTGGGTGAGGTGTGCTCACTGGCTGTGGACGCAGGGGAAGTGGACACTGCTGCCCGAGCCTGCGCCCTAGCAGGTGGTGGCGGAGGTGGTGTTGCTGGCCTTGCCTGTGACCCCACCGCCACCACCAGCTGGCCCATGAGGTCCACGAGTTGGTCCATACGGGACACGAATTGGCCCATATGGGCGTCCATGGACCTCAGCACCCCCAGCACCTCCCGCGTGTCAGTAGCAGACCTGGCCCATTGTCCTTGGGCCTCTTCATAGGCCCCAAGGACTCTGGCCATTTGAGGCAGGGCATGGCTCCCAGGGGAGGCTGGCGTTTCCCTGACCCTGCTCCTCCTACCAGTCCTGCTGCCACCGGCCTGCCCACTAGCCACATTGCTCACCACGGTCCTCGCTGTGGCTCCCAGGGTGGATCCAGTCGGCCGGGCCACCACCTGCGCTGGGGCTGGTGCCAGCGAAGACGTGGTGGTGGTGGAGGCGGTGGTGGTCGGTGCGGCGATGGTGGCGGTTGCGGCAGTGGTAGTGGCCGCAATGACCGTGGGTGTGGCCGCAACGACAGTGGCAGCAGGGGACTGGGACTGTTCAGCATCCCTGGATGATGGGTTGGTGGGTAGGAGGGGTCCTGGGGAGCGGCTGGGCCCTGCCACGCCAGATGGGCCAGCTTGGTGGTCCGTGTCCGAAGAGGTGGACAGATCCTCCAGATCCGTGTGTCCTCGTTGGGGGCTTGTAGGCTGGCTGTGCTGGCTGCTGTCTCCATCCCCAGCGTCCAGCAGTTCGTCACCTGTGGAGAGAATGAGATTTGTTATTGTGTTGCACCTGGCGAAGTATGTATTAGTCGTCTGACATTGGCAGTTCGTGCAATCTCGTACATGGGTTTCCCGGAGGCGAGTGTGTGGCTGTGGCATCTGTAGGTGTGTGTGCTAGGCAATGGGACTGTGTGCTGTGCACATGTGGCATGGGACGGATTGGCCATGCCGATGGGTGTGTTGCTTTGCCCCTACTCATTGTGACTCTGGTGTATGCGGGCTCCTGGCCCATCCTGGGTCTGGTTTGTACTTTGCTTTTGGAGTTCAAATGGAACGCTTAGGAACGCATATGGCAACATGGGGGCCATGCCCCAGATTCGCATTTGGGAGGGTATATGCTTTTGGGGTACATGCTGTGAGCCATGGGTGCCGAACGTGACATGTGTTGTGGCAGCATGACAGTGCATGGTCTGAGGTGTGTGCATGCCTGACATGCCCTGCATATTTGCTGTCTGTTGTGGTTACTGGACATGGCATTGGACGCATCGTTATGAGTGAGTGATAGTTGTGTGCCAGCCAACGTATTGCAGTTGTCCCATCTCCTTGGTGTGCGTGCTGCCCTGTGCCATGTGCATCACTGCAGTGCTCGGGGGGTGTGGCCCATGTTGTGTGTTGTTGCTCACAGTGTGTCGTGCGCTTAATTGACTTCTGGCACATGGTTGGTCATGGGCATGTGTCTTAGCGTGACTGCTGTATGTGTGGCAGCTGTGCGGATGACATGCCTTTCATGAGACTGGGGCTGACGGATGGGATGGATGGTATGTTGTATGTGCATGGTGTGTCTGTGTGTTTGATGGGTTCAGTGGTGTTCGTGTGCATTTATGTTGTTCCGCTCTGTTGCGTCTAGTGTTGTTTGTCTTACATAGGCGTAGTTGTGGGGTGTGTGGTTGACAGGCAGTAGGGGCTACATGGACAGGACTTCAATGGTGTTTCGGTTGTGTGTGATGAGTTGCACAGTGGCTGCCGTGTGGGACTATATTCAGTGTGGCTTGTGCATGCAGACGTGGCTCCTTGGGTGTTGCTATGTCTGTGATGGGTCATGTGGGGTGTGAGTCTGCTGTTCATGTCCGTGTGCACATTGTTCACTTGTTCGTGACGGTGGGCGGTGCTGCGTGTTCGTGTGCTACGTGACATGTCCCATGTGTTGGTGGTGTTATGGTCCTCATGCCTCCAGTAATCCAGCCCTGTCCAGTTTCCCACCTGCAAGTTGTTCGTGCGTGCACTGTACTGGATGCCACATGGCTCTTAGCGGGGGTGCTCCATGTTGCAGGTCTGTGGGGGTGGGGGGTGTAGTGGGTCGTGGGGGTGGCTGTACACCCACTGACACCGATTGCTGTGGACCGTGATGTCTGCCTTTCGGCTGTCGTTGTGCACTGCGGTGGCTGGCACGTGGGTGTGGGGTGTGGGGGATGCTCCTCCTTGCTGTGCTGTGGGACTGGGGCCTGGTGTGTGTTGTACTTGGGCTGTCCACCGTCCCACCCACTGCACTTTGTGTTCCTGCCACTTACCTGTTACTTGTCGGTTGGTGCAGCTGTGCCTGACACATGGGTGTGGGGAGTGCTCCACCTTGCTGGTCTGTGGGAGTGGGGGCCTGGTGGGTGTTGTACTTCAGCTGTCCCCCCTCCGACCCACTGCACTTTGTGCTCCTGCCACTTACCTGTTACTTGTCGGTTGGTGCAGCTGTGCCTGACACATGGGTGTGGGGAGTGCTCCACCTTGCTGGTCTGTGGGAGTGGGGGCCTGGTGGGTGTTGTACTTCAGCTGTCCCCCTCCGACCCACTGCACTTTGTGTTCCTGCCACTTACCTGTTACTTGTCGGTTGGTGCAGCTGTGCCTGACACATGGGTGTGGGGAGTGCTCCACCTTGCTGGTCTGTGGGAGTGGGGGCCTGGTGGGTGTTGTACTTCAGCTGTCCCCCTCCGACCCACTGCACTTTGTGTTCCTGCCACTTACCTGTTACTTGTCGGTTGGTGCAGCTGTGCCTGACACATGGGTGTGGGGAGTGCTCCACCTTGCTGGTCTGTGGGAGTGGGGGCCTGGTGGGTGTTGTACTTCAGCTGTCCCCCTCCGACCCACTGCACTTTGTGTTCCTGCCACTTACCTGTTACTTGTCGGTTGGTGCAGCTGTGCCTGACACATGGGTGTGGGGAGTGCTCCACCTTGCTGGTCTGTGGGAGTGGGGGCCTGGTGGGTGTTGTACTTCAGCTGTCCCCCCTCCGACCCACTGCACTTTGTGTTCCTGCCACTTACCTGTTACTTGTCGGTTGGTGCAGCTGTGCCTGACACATGGGTGTGGGGAGTGCTCCACCTTGCTGGTCTGTGGGAGTGGGGGCCTGGTGGGTGTTGTACTTCAGCTGTCCCCCCTCCGACCCACTGCACTTTGTGTTCCTGCCACTTACCTGTTACTTGTCGGTTGGTGCAGCTGTGCCTGACACATGGGTGTGGGGAGTGCTCCACCTTGCTGGTCTGTGGGAGTGGGGGCCTGGTGGGTGTTGTACTTCAGCTGTCCCCCTCCGACCCACTGCACTTTGTGTTCCTGCCACTTACCTGTTACTTGTCGGTTGGTGCAGCTGTGCCTGACACATGGGTGTGGGGAGTGCTCCACCTTGCTGGTCTGTGGGAGTGGGGGCCTGGTGGGTGTTGTACTTCAGCTGTCCCCCTCCGACCCACTGCACTTTGTGTTCCTGCCACTTACCTGTTACTTGTCGGTTGGTGCAGCTGTGCCTGACACATGGGTGTGGGGAGTGCTCCACCTTGCTGGTCTGTGGGAGTGGGGGCCTGGTGGGTGTTGTACTTCAGCTGTCCCCCTCCGACCCACTGCACTTTGTGTTCCTGCCACTTACCTGTTACTTGTCAGTTGGTGCAGCTGTGGCGGACACATGGGTGTGGTGGGTGCTCGTTGTGGCGCTTCTGGCATATTTGGGGACCTGTTGGTGGTTACGTGGCTGGCTTAGTGTACACATGTCCCCACGCATCTTACAGTTGTTTGGTTTGGCCTGTGTGTGGTAGTGTCTGTTGCATGTGCGTGTGATGTGTTGTGTATTGTGTGCTGGACATGGGGGTGTTTGTCCCTGGGAGCTGTGGCATGGTGGTTGCGCATGTGTGTACATAGCGGTGTGCTGGTATACATTAGTTTGTACTTACCAGCCTCCACTCCCCCTGCTAATCCGGCGAGGATCTCCGGATGGATTACGACTCGCACCTTCTCCTCCCACGCTTTGAAGGTCTTAAAGAGCGCGGGATTCCCTCCGCCAGTGACGGCAGCCAGCTCTCTGTTTTTGCCCTCCTTCTTCTTGACCAGGCTCTTTACGTCATTCCAACGTTTGTTTATCTCGGTTCTGTTCCTGGGCAGGGTCCCGACTGCATTGACCTGGTCTACGATCCGGGTCCACATTCTGTTTCTGGTGGCTAGTGGTGTGTGCTGGACCATGTTCCCATAGATTTGTGGGTACACCTTGATGATCTCGTCGACCATGACCGTCAGCTCCATGGGCGTGAACTTGGGCATCCTTTGTGGTGCCATGGTGTTTGTGGTGCTGGTGCGGTGTGTGTTGTGTAATGTGCAGGGGGTTTGTGGTGCCGGTGTTTGGTGGTGGTGGTGGTGGTGGTGGTGGTTGTGATGTGTGCGTTTCTGTGGTGTGCTGCTGTCCTTGCTGTGTCACTGTGTCCTCTCCTCTCCTCTCTGGTTTGCAATGTAGCAAGGGGTTGTGGTCTGTGGGAGTGCTGCTTTTGTACTCACCTATGTGGGTGTGTCCTCATGGTCTGTTGTTTTCAGGTGTGTTGTGTCTGGGGTTCTGGCCTTTGTATTTTTTGTTTGTCCGGGGGTGTTTTCGGGATGTGTACTGTGCTTGTGTATTTGTGCGTGCCTTGCTGTGTGGACTTGTTGGCCATGTTGTGTGCTATTGGTTTTGTGTGCGGATGGTTTCTGTGCAGGTACGTGGGCGCCATGGCTTCTGCCGTGTCGATTCTCATCGGCGTTGTTTGCGCTGGCGGGCGGTATATTTGTTGTTTTTCCGCGCTCATGGCGGTGCGATCGTAATTTCACGTGCGGTGTGTCGGCCGTGTGGGCGGGCGGTTTTGTGTTGTCGTGCGTGTTTCCGTCCGTGGCGGGCGGTTTGACTCCGACTCGGACGATGGCGGGCGGTATTTTGTATGATTTTTCCGCCGATGGCGGTTTTCAGTTTGTGTACTCATAATGGCGTGGTCGGTGTTCAGGCGGTGTGTGCGGGCGGATTTTTGCCGCTTCCATGCCTGGCGGATTTTTTTACGCCGGGTATCGTAATGGGCCCCATAGTTGTTTAAAATGTCTATTTTTTTAATTAGTGTTATGTATTTTAGTATATATTTTAAATGTATGCGATGAATTTGTTTATGCTTTTTAATATATGTGTTACATTTTTAGTAGTTATTAATTTTATTTTAATTAATTTTGTGTTTTTTAGTTCCGTAGCGGGTTGTGGGTTTAAAGGGGAATAGGGTGAGAAGTAATTTAATTATAAATAATGAATGATTATTTTTCATTTATTAAAATGTATTTAATTGATATTTTATAGTGTTAATTGTGCTATACATTTTTTTAGGTAAATATTATGTGTGGGTTGTGGGGTTCATAGGGTTAAAAGGTGGGAAGTAATTTATTTTGTAATTAATTATGAATTAGTTGTTAATTAATATTAATTAACTAATTGATAATTAATTATGGTCATTGTGTAAAAAAATTAGGTGCAGGTTGTGGGGTTTATAGGGGTAAAGGGTGGGAAGTAATTTGTTTTTAATGAATTAATAAATAGTTGATGATTAATAATAATTAATTGATAATTAATTTTGTTAATTGTTTAATTACTTTTTTTGCGGTGTGGGTTTTGGGTTTATAGGGGCAAAAGTTGGGAAGTAATGTATTTTTAATCAATTAATAATTAGTTGTTAATTAATGTTAATCAATTAATTGATAATTAAATGTGGAAATTGTGTAATTTATTTTAGGTGTGGGTGTTGAGCTTAAAGGGGTAAAGGGTGGGGAGTAAATTAATTTTACTTACTTTATAATTAGTTGTTAAATAATATTAGTTACTTAATTGAAAATTAATTTTAATTGTGTAATTAATTTGTTTAAAGTTTCATTTTAGGTGCAGGTTGTGGGGATTATAGGGGTGAAGAGTGGGAAGTTAATTAATTTTTATGAGTTTTAATTTGTTTATTAAATAATAATATTTGTTTAATTGATAATTATGTTAATTGTGCAAATAATTTTTGGGGGATTTTAGATGTGGGTTGTGAGTTTTGTGGTGTTATAGAGTAGAAAGTAAATAAACCAAATGTATGTAATAATTAATGTTTTTGTTAATAAATAATTTCTAAATAAATTATTTGCATGAAAACTATTTTTTATTTATTTAATATAATATTTGTAGGTATTTTTGATATGTATTTAACATTATATTATGTTTTTATTTTTTTATTTTTAATATTATATATATTTTTATTTTAATTGTCAACATATTTATACATTTTTTTATTTTCTTTGTTTTTAAAATATTTTTATTTTGTTAATGATATTTTGTTTGTTTTTAATTTGGAATTGACTGGAGTGGGAATAGTACATTTTACCCCTCCGCTATCCAACACTTTCCCTACTGATGTACTGACTGGAGTGGGAATAGTAAATGTTATCCATCTGCTAGCCAACAGTTTCCCTACTGTTGCACTCACTGGAGTGGGAATAGTAATTTTTACCCCTCCTCTATCCAACACTTTCCCTACTGTTGCACTCATTGGAGTGGGAGTAGTCATTTTTACCCTCTGCAATCCAACACTTTCCCTACTGTTGTACTGACTGAAGTGGGAATAGTACATTTTATCCCTCCGCTATCCAATACTTTCCCTACTGTTGCACTCACTGGAGTGGGAATAGTAATTTTTACCCCTCCACAATTCAACAGTTTCCCTACTGTTGCACTCACTGGAGTGGGAATAGTAATGTTGACCCCTCTGCAATCTAACACTTTCCCTACTGTTAGACTGACTGGAGTGGGAATATTACATCTTACCCCTCGCAATCCAACACTTTCCCTACTGTTGCACTGACTGGAGTGAGAATTGTAAATTTTATCCCACCGCAATTCAACACTTTCTCTACTGTTACACTCAGTGGAGTGGAAATAGTGAATTTTACCCCTCTGCTCTTTAACAGTTTCCCTCGTGTTGTATTGGCTGGAATGGGTGCAGTAAATATTAACTATGTGCAATCTATCACTTTTACTACTGTTGCATTTATTGGAGGGAGATTTGTAAATTTTATTTTTATCCAGTATTAATATTTATGTGTTGCGCTAAGTGGGAGTGGTACATTTTTATATATTTACTTTAATAGTTTGCGTAGTTTTGCTTAAATTGTAGTGGAAATAGTATGTGTATTAAATGCTATAATTTATTTTGTATTGTTATAATTTATATTATTATGTTTTGTTTATTTTAAATTATAATATTTTTAATTATTAATATTTGTAATTTGAATAATAATTTTTACTAAATTTAAAGATTTTAAATAGTTTAATGCTTTAATTTAATTAGAATGGTTTGTTTTTATTATTGATTTTATGTTATTGGTATATATATATATATATATATATATATATATATATATATATATATATATATATATATATATATATATATACACATTTACATGTTATATTTTTATGTAATTTTTAAATTGTAAAATACATTACAATTATTCATATTAATAATTGTTTTAAAGTAAATATCTCTATATATATGTATATATATATTAATTATTATATATGTGTTTAACTTTTTAAAATTAAGTTTATTTGTTATATTTGTTAAGATGTATATTAAATCTATTTTTTTAAATGTTACTATATAATATATCTAATATTTATTATTTTATTTTATATATATACATAAAAAAATATTTTGTTCAACTATATTAATGACATCGATATTTTCTTTCTGATACTTTTGTACTTACCATTATAAATATAGGATGTCAATATTTTTTACATCAATATTTATGAATCGATATTTTGGTAAGGGGATATTTTAGGTGTGGATATTCTGTCAGTGAACCGTCATGACATGTTATGTTAATCTGGTTTATAAAGCGCACAGATACGCGACAGAGTGTCCCAGCGCTAGGCAGTGGACGACCGACCATGGCACCTAGATATGAGGAGGATAGAGTAGTTGAAGAATCAACTATATGGGGGGGTTGGAATGGGTGAATACGATGTCATTGATCACCGTGATGTGTGCAGGCCCGACAGCGGCAATATCAATAAATGCAATATCAATGTATGCCATAACCTGTGCTTGCATGACCATGTCAGTACCCATCAATGCAACGTTAATGTATGTCATAACCTGTACTCACACAGTAGTGCTGACACCGGCAAGAACAGTATGAATATATATCATAATCCATGCTCAAATATCAATGTACTTCATAAACCATGCTCAAATAACAATACGGCTACTAGTAAGAGCAATGCCAATGGATGTTATGACCTAAACAAACTTAGCTGTGTCAACTCCAGTGAGAAAGATGTTAATGTATGACATGACAACTGTGTGCACAATATTAAGGATACCAATAAAAATGATACCAGGGGCTGCCATATTATTTTCAGACATCATTGCTGTCGGATTCACCCAAGGTGACCTCCCCATCAACCCTGAGTCAGAGATACGTAGTTAGGCAAGTCCTACGACGCACACCCATGCCTATTGAGTATCAGGTCCCAGGTGGGGTCTCTCTTAACCTAACGACAAACTCGCACCCAGGGAAAACCCTGATCGATCCCACAGATAGATGGTTGCGCCACAAACAGGTCAGAGGAAATTCTCCCCAATAAAACCTGTTTGGCCAAGGGCTCACGTTCCCCCAAAATACCACAAAGCTAGATGCCACATGTAGATAAAAACACTTAGCCAATCAGAACATGACATGTACACCACACTAAGGGGCCAATTATGATAATGGTGGGACCGCCACCGACAGCCCGTCGGTGGCAGTCCCACCGCCATCGGAGCCATCTTATCCACCTGCCATTGAAATATGGCAAGACCGACCGCCACGCATTTGATGGGCTCCTTGAGTCCGCCAGTGCGGTAGAGGGGGTTGTATTTCCTACCATGTCGGCGGTGCGTGCTAGGCACCGCAGTAAAGATTACAATGTCCCCTTCTGCCCGCCTTTTCATGGCTGCAATACAAAATATAGGCATTGCGACTGATGTGGTGACAGTCGCATCATAATGCCTATGTCGGGACCCCCGACAGCCTGTCGGACGGTCCCGTTTCCAATAGGTTGGCGGGTAGACGTAAGTCCACCCGCCATCCTAATCAGCCCCTTAGTGATCACGCGCCCCTCATGCCACACATCTGGACACATACACACAGGCCCACACTAGCTCTCTCCGAGGCACCTGTGTCCATATCAGATGTCTGCATTTAATTTATTTACAACTGAGATGCTTTTTTAGAATGTAGAAAATTGTATATTGTACCTCATCAACTGTATATAACAACGGCCAAAACCTGAGAGACTGTGAGCAGACACATTCTTTCGAAGCTCTCCTGGCAAAAGCGTTTAATTAAACCAACTTGTTCCTGTTTTGTCAAACACCACTTGTTTTTTCATTTAATTTAAGGTAAATTCATATTCGAGCAATACTGCTTTTAAATATCATGCTCCCTACCTTATAGGCATTTAAGGCCTAGTTAGGGGTAACTTATTAATATTTAAAAGAAGGGTTTAGGCCTGTCAAAAGGGGTAATTTGAAGTTTACACCTACACATCTAAGGTACTGGTGGCAAGCCTGCAGTCATGTTTTGCATTGTCGTTTTAGTGGCGGCACAATATGTGCTGCAGTCCACTAGTGACATTTAAGTTACAGGCCCCGGGTACACTTTGTACCGTATAGTAGGGACTCATAAGTAAGTTAAATACGTGAATTGGGAGTACAGCCGATTTCGACATGTTTTAGGAGTCTGGTTTGGTCCCAGTGCAATCAAAAATAAAAGCAACAAAAAGGCGCATTTTTCTATAGTTCCCCTTTGATTTCTACCTCTGCCCTGTTCTCTCTTATACCAGAAATATTTTATTTGGGAAGTTTTATAATCTGAGATTTATTTTTAAAAAAATGTTCAGATCGAGTCGTGTCCTTTAGTCTTTTTTACATAAAGCTAGTGTGAAGATATCTCAACCATGCCTCCTTTGCTGTTATCAACACTCCATCAACAGACATTTTGATGCATTGATTATCGGGATGATTTGGTACCTGGTGCTTTGCCATGTAATCAGGGACTAGTCTTGTTTGAAGGTGTCTTCACTTAAAAATATTCTGGGATTATTGGTGACCAGAAGACCCGCTGGGATAGCTTTTGCCTGTAGGTTTTCTGTAATCATAGCCCTATGAAAGGTTGTCTTTATTGGATTCATTTTTAGGGTTACTAAGGCATCTACCAGACTGAGGAACATTTGAAGTCAATAGCGCTAAAAGGTAACTTGAGGTCACGCTAGACTGGAGTAAATCCAAAGTTCCAGCATGACCGTGATGGAGGGCAGGCCGGCTACATGACTCATGCAGGGCCCGCTGAAAATGTATCTCCGATGGAGCAAGCATCGGCAGCAAACACTTGATGCGTTGGTTCCAAGTCATGCAGTTGGGTCGATGCATCAAAGTCAATCCTTGCATTGGGTCTCACATCGTTGTCGAAACCCTTACAATGCAGGCACTGCGTCGTCGTTGAACCTCGCAGCAGTGGTTTTGGATCAGTTCTGCATCTTCGTCGATCCTCGCAGTCGGTACCTCAGCTCGGCGCTGCACCATTATCGAACCTTGCAGCCAGGTCCCGCATCATCATCGAGCAGTTCAGGGATGTCCTTGGATTGGCACTGCATCGGCGTTGAAGGGCACTGTGTCGATTCTGATCAGCGCAGAGTGATGATGCGTCAATGTTGGAGCAAAACAGCTGCAGAACCTGCTTCTGATGCACAGGGCTGAAGGGGCACCTCAAGCAAGGAAGGACTCACAGGTGGCAGAGCCCAGCAGCTGAAGCAGAGTTGAAGGAAGTCTTTGATGGCCCTGAGAGTTCAAGAACAGGGAGAAAGCCAGCAAACCCTTGGAGAAACTTGGGTTCAAGGAAGTAGAGAGTAGGTCCAGTACTCACTCCCAGGCAAGAAGCAGCAGGCCAACACAGTAAAGCAGGTAGCAAAGTGGCAATCCCACCTACAGCACAGCAATCAGCAGGCAGCAGGCCAACAAAGCAAAGCAGTTAGCAAAGTGGCAGTCCCTCCTACAGCACAGCAGTTCTTCTTCCTGGCAGAAATCCTTGGTTCCAGCAAAGTTCTGATGTGGTGGTATCAGGGGTCCAGTACTTATACCCAGTTGTGCCTTTAAAGTGGGTAAGACTTCAAAGAGGCCTTCGAAGATCAAACGGTCCCTGCATTTCTTTCCCTGGCTCCAGACTCACGAAAGGGGAGTATGCAGCTCTTTGTGTGGGGGCAGGCACAGCCCTATTCAGGTGCAAGTGTCAGCTCCTCTTCCCCAATTTAGCTCAGGAAGACCCATCAGCCTGGTAATGGGCCATCAGGATGCAAATGTCACACCCCTGCTCCCTGTGTGTGGCTGCCTAGAGGGTATGCACAAAGCCCAGCTGTCACCCAACCCAGATGTGTATTCAGAGACAGATAGAGGCACAGAATGGTTAAAGTAAGATATTGCCATCTTTCTAAAAGTGGCATTTTCAGACTTATAATTTAAAATCTGACTTCACCACAAGTTATATTTTGAATTGTGAGTCTAGAGACACCAAACTCAAAATTTCTATCTTTTTCCAATTGGAAATTACACTAAAAGATGTCTTAAGGAAATCCCAATGTTAACCTGTGGGAGGGATAGGCCTACACTGTAGTGAAAAACACATTTAGCAGTTGTTCACTACCAGGACATGTAAAACTAAAAAGTACATGTCCTACCTTTTAAATACACTGCACCCTACCCTTAAGGCTGACTAGGGCCTACCTTAGGGGTGACTATTATGTAATAAAAGGGAACGTTTGGGCCTGCCAGGTGGAAATGGCAGTTTAAAACTACACACACAGGCTCTGCAGTGACAGGCCTGAGACATGTTTAAAGGGCTACTGAAGTGAGTGGCTCCATTAGTGCAGCAGGCCCACCAGTAGCATTTAATTTACAGGCCCTGGGCAGATATGGTGTACTTTACTAAGGACTTATAAGTAAATTAAATATGCCAATTGTGGATAAGCCAATGTTACCATGTTTTGAGTACACAGCATATACACTTTAGCACTGGTTAGCAGTGGTAAAGTGCCCAGAATCCTAAAGCCAGCTAAAATGAAGTCATTAAAACAGGAAGTCAGAAGGCAAAAGTCAGGAGAAACCACACCAAGATGCCAGGTCTAGCACAGTGGCAAGGGAAAGAAGGTGGAGAATTAGCTCCAATCACATGAACCTCATCAAATGAAGATGAAAACCATGAGTCACATCTCAACTCAAGGCTGCCTGTGTTGTAGGCAGGATTGTTTTTGTCCAGGAAGGGGCATCTTCCTGCATGAAAACAATCCATAGAGATGTTTTCCTCCTTCTATGTGTGGTACAGAATGCAGCACACATAGAAAGTGTAAAAGACGAGGAGAAATATAAATATTTCTCCTCGTTACACCTCACCTGGGGAGGCGTAAGATTTTGATGCATTCCCAGGTTTGCAAGTCCTTGTAAATCTGGGAATGCATCAAAACCCATGGGAGTTGCGTGGGAACACCCACCGCATTGCCCATGAAATGCCTCCCTTACGCAGAGTAAGGCGACGCAGCGATTTGCGCTGTGTTGACTTACTTAAGATTTATGAGGCCACTTAAAGCCATTTAATGTGGCTTTTCGTGGCTTCATAAATCTGACTCAGAGTCTTGCGTCAGCCATGTACCACATTGCGTGGTGCAAACATGATGCAAGGCTCTCATAAATATGCCCCTATGTATCAACCTTAGAATGCCCTCTCCACTGAATACTAATATGGATTTCCCTCAGCGGATCTGCTGCACTAAATTATATAGAGGAATGAGAGGGTAAGCTAAGGCTATGATATATCCTCCCCAAGTCATCAAAACAATCCTAAAGAAACCCAGCAAGAGAAATAAGAACTGTGAATCCCATTGACCAGTTACAAGCAGTTTTTAAAGGATACAGTTTGAAATAGAGCTCCTTGGATATTGGAATTACTGTGTGAAGCGCAAAATATAAGGGAAGGTCTACTGGTAACATGAAAATAACAGGTGAAATCAATCGACACCTCAAGTGAAAATAAAAAAAAAATAACCACCACCAGCTCGCATCAGTAGAAACCATTTGAAATTTGTCAACTGGAATTCCCATTTAGTTTGAATATGGGTTACTAAGCACTTCAGTCAGAGATGAGCACCATTCGGGATGCCTTTTGTTGGAAAGTGGGTTATTATTAGTGATATATATATATCTACTGTAGGAGAGTAGGATCTGCTTCACATGGGTACCCCCACTTTTTGCTGATGCTTCACTGTTTTTCGACTTTAATCTGGCTGGGGCCCTGCTAATCAGAACCCCAGCCTAGCTGCTTCCTCTCTAAAATGGTTTCCAGGTACCTTAGGTACCTCTTTGATTGGATTCTGGAGTGCCCTTATAAGTCCCTAGTATATGGTATACTATGTACCCAGGGCATAGGTACCCCAGAGACCTACCAGGGGCTGAAGCATGTATTATGCCACCCCTGGGAAGCCCTCCAAAATGACACCACAGGTCTGCTACTGCAGCCTGGGTAAGGTGGTGCCTGCACCCCTTACTGTGGTATAGGCTACCTATATCACTACCATTGCACACACATATAAACCTATAAGTCACTCCTATGGCAGGCCTTAACAATCCTGAAGGCAGAGTGCTTGGTTCTTATGTGAGAGGGTGCCCCTGCATGAGCAGAGCCCCTCTTCAGCGTTCGGAGTCAATCCTCTGATGCTGTTTGTGGTACAGCCTAACCATATACTCTTACGTGCATTATATCCTCGCGGTACAATGCTAACTTTGGACTGGCTGCACCAAAACATGTCGTGTTTGGTGTCAAACACCTTGGAATACTACCCCCCCGCCAATGCTGGCGGCGGGGGTAGCATTCCACCCTTCTAGAGGGAGAGACATGTACACACCGGCATACCCGGTATTAACTTTACAGAGCCCTGGCATCACAAAATGGATGCCGCTGCCACAGACACGGGTCTGGCCTCCTGCTGCTGACCGAAACTCCAGCAGGGGAGGCCTGGACAATAGGTTTCCTGTCACAGGGAGGTGTAACCACCTCCCCAGACAGGATAGTGTGTATTGGGGCTGGGCGGGAGCACTCTCTGGTGCTTTGAAGTCCTGCACTGGGGCACATTTGGTGTCCCTGTGCATAAGGCAGTTCAAACCGGTTGCCGGGGCTACCTGCCCCTGCTCTGGCACGAAACTGGACAAAGGGAATGGGTGTAACCACCCCTCTTCCCTGACCCTCCCATAGGTGGGTCCCCCAGAGTATGTCCAACCCCCTAACTTAGTATAAGTATGGGACCCCCGTCCTTAGGACTTTAGATTACCCTGAATGAAACTCCGAAGCTGAATCCTGGGCCTACGACGCTCTACTTCAAGATTAGAGGACTGAAGAATCTCCCTTGGGGTCAAGGAGTGACTCCCCTGCTTGGCAGGCACCTAAGAAGCAATTGTCCAGTCTGCATCGCCGAAGCTCCTGCCGGACACCGAAGTCTTTGCATCACCAGAGGTAGATTTCCAGACTTGCCTGAGGCTGCACTGAGACCACAGCACAGCTGAGGCACGTAGCTGTCATGGGTAATGTGGAACCTTGACCCCTGGGCACCAAGAACTTTTGCTAGTGCATCCTCTTCCTTGGCTCCCACGAAGTTGTGCATTGGGCTCCGAGTAGCCCCCGCCTCCAGCACCAACTGCACCAAAGATAACTGGCCTCCACTCCACGAGTGTCCTGTGAGCCAGCTCCAAGTGCGTCCACTTGAGGCTCCTTTGCGGTCGCTAGTCCGTTGGCTAGTGGGCCCTCCTGAAGACAACTCTTCTTCTGCTTGGGCTTTCCTGGTTGCTCCAGACGTGCCCTGCCTTACCCTTGCTGGGTGAGTCCCCCAGACCTTGCTGGTCTGCATCAACGTCCTTTCTTTGTTTCTACATGACTTGCCGTTGCCAAGGCTTGTCGGGTCCAATACGGTCGCCGACACCCCAGCAATCGACAAACGTTGTGGGACAGGTGGAATCCAGCTCCTGGTTGTCGTTGACACCTCCTGGACCTCGTGGCTGAAGAGTCAAGACAACCGTCAACCAACCTGAAGCACCCGACATCGGTGGGCATCTGCTCATCGCCTTCCTGGTCACTGGCTAGTGACCCAGACTCTGTCTCCTCTGCTTTCAGGTTCTTCAGATCTTTGATCCACCCTTGGATCCACCCGGACACTTTCGACTTGGCCGCCAGCAGCACTTTGCAGCAGATCGCCATTGAAAATGACGACGAAACCCGACACCGAGAAACACCTATGCAACCGGCCTCCCTGGGTGAGGTAACTCGAGTACTCCGGTGCTCCCGTGGGTATTGACTCTAGAACTGCCTAGTTCTAAAGGGGTTTGCTCCAAGTCCTCCTCTAAGTGTCCTTTCCTTTTAAAAATCCAACCGCGACTTTCCCCATAGAAGTTAACGGCGGCTCGCGTCTGTGTTCTCACACTGCACGTGTCCCCTGTGGGTCCCCTGTGTCACTACCTTGGGTGGTTCCTTGGGGTCCAAGCACTTCTACAGGCTCTAGGCCTTGTGTCTAGCTCAGTCGTGGTTCTTATACCACTTTTTTGGTATAGGGTTTGGTACGCCCCTAGGGCTCAAACGTGTATTTGTGCTATTACTGTTGATATTTGACTTGTAAACTATGTACTTCGATCTCTAGCCTCATAAAGAGACTTGAGGGGTGTGTTTAAGACTAAATACATATATTTTATATATATACCTGGTGTGGTCCTCTTTCATTTGGTCACTCAAGAGATTATAGACTGGTAAAACAAGCTGCTTTACATTCCTTCAAGATTTAGCCTGAAGGCTGCTCTCCATAGCTACCACTAGGATAGCTTTCAATAAAGGTTGTCTTTAACCTATCTCCAATAAGGGGTTGTTTGGACTGAGTGCAAGGTGCCCACTATAATTAGTGGACAGCATATACCAGGCCAACTTCTCACATTGGTGTGCAGCGTGTGGGATTCCAGCTTGCTATTGTTTTACCAGATAATCTCAATTGAATTGATCAACTGAAAACCACTAAGGGTACCTTAGGTACATATAAAAACAAGATTAGTATACAGTAAGTTCTACTGAACTTAGATTTGTGTGTTAAGGGCTTAGCACACCCTTTCTACAACTCAAGAGAGTTTAGTAGGCCACACTAGAGTAGGTAGTGCATACACCACACCACACTAGTAATGTCTTCACTGCCAGGAACCAGTGGGCTCCTGCCATCCAAATATGACAACCTCCCATTCTTGGAATTGAGAGAGTTGTGCAAGATTAGGAAGCTGAAGACAGGCAAAAGTGCCAACACTCAACGTCTCCTGGAGATGCTTCTGCTAGATGATCTCAGAAGACCCATAGGGTCTGCTAAGGTAGGCAGAGAGGGTGGGGCAGAAGATGAGGAAGGTACCAGGGGTGAACATACCCAGGACCTGACCTCTGAAACTGGCCAGGAGGATGACAATGATCCTGACCTGGAAAATGCAGCTACTCCTGAGGATGAGGAGGAGGATCAGAATGACCTCCCTTTGTCCCCCAGGAAGAGTTGTGAGTGTGCCCAGAAGGTCCAGATCTCCTTCTCAGGAGTCTAACCACTCTGACACCTCAGTAGGGACCTCTGTTTCTTCTCATAGGAGGGAATCCTCTCATGAGAGGAAAGAGAGACTGCTCAAGTATGAGGAAGCTCAGTTGAGAATCAGAAGAGAGCAGTTGGCTATAGACAGGGAGTCCCTAGAGCTTCAAAGGCAAAGAAGAAAGTTGGGACTAGAGTCCCATGGTGGCAGCAACTTCCCTAGTGGTAGGGAAAGGTCTTATGACCATAGAAACCTGAGCAAGATTGTCCCTCCCTACCAGAGTGGGGATGACATCCACAAATGGATTACTGCACTGGAGAGGGCCTGTAAAGTACAGAGGTTCCCTCAGGAGCAGTGGGCAGCAATCTTGTGGCTCTCCTTTGCAGACAAAGGTAGAGATAAGCTCCTCTCTGTTAGAGAAGAGGATGCTGATAATTACCAAGTCTTAAAAAGTGCATTGATTGATGGGTTTGGCCTAACAACTGATCAATACAGGTTAAAGTTCAGAGATACCCAAAAAGCACAGAATCAAGACTGAGTGGACTTTGTTGATTGTTCTGCTAAGGCTCTGGAAGGTTGGTTAGTGGGCAGTAAGGTATGTGACTTCAAAGGATTGTACAATCTTATCATGAGGGAGCAGATTCTTAATAACTGTCAAAATCAGCTGTTGCATCAGTACCTGGTGGACTCTGATCTGACCTCTCTCCATGAATTGGGAAAGAAGGCAGACAAATGGGTCAGAACCAGGGTGAGGCAGAAGGTACAGAACCAAGGTGGTGACCCAAAGAAGCAAGATTCTAAAAACTCTGACAAGGGTGGGGAGAAGGGTAAAGACCAGAAGTCTTCACAAGGCCCCCAAAAATCTTCTTCAGGTGGGGATTCACAGTCTAACAAAGGGAAAGGCCAAAAGAAACCATGGTGCAAAGTCTGTAAGCAAAAGACACACTGGACCAGTGATTGCACCAAGTCCAAAGACTCTATTCCAGCCCCCACCAATGCCCCTAAGGCACCTGTTCCCACTAGTGCAGTTACAAACGGTGGTGGGAGTACACAAGCCAAGGGTTTAGTAGGGTTGACCCTGGGTAATGAGATGGGCTCTGGCCTAGTCAGAGAACTCACTCAGGCTGTCCTAGTCTGTGATGGAGGCATGGATGTGTCCTCCTCTGTGAGTCCCAGTAATCTGGGCAAGTACAGGCAACAGCCATTAATTAATGGAAAAGAGGCTTTGGCATTCAGGGACACAGGAGCAAGTGTCACCATGGTGACACAAGATCTTGTGGATCCTGGGCAGATTATACTTGGTGAAATGTACCAAGTGATCAATGCTAGCAGTGTCAGAACAGACCGTACTCTGGCAGTTGTTAACTTCTCCTGGAGAGGGGTAACTGGCCTTAAGAAGGTTGTGGTGAGTGCAGACCTACCAGTTGAATGCTTGCTTGGCAATGATCTAGAAACTTCAGCTTGGGCAGAAGTGGAGCTCAGGACCCATGCAGAAATGCTGGGCATCCCTGCAGATGTGTTTGCTGTGACCAGGTCACTGGCCAAAATGTCTAACACTGAACAGGCCTTGGATCCTGGAACAATGGACCAAGTGCCATCCAAGAGGAGGAGTAGTAGGGTTAAGGCAGTGCCTTCCCCTTGGCTCAGAAGGAAGATCAGTCTCTTGAGGGAGATGATCTCAGTCCTGAGGAAGGAACTGTCCCAGAGGAGCTTGAGCCTGATCAGGTTGAGTTCTTAGGGACAGGGGGCCCTTCCAGGGCAGATCTGAGCCAGTATCAGCAGAGCTGCCCCTCTCTTGAACCCCTCAGACAGCAAGCTGCTACTGAGGCTGCTGGGAATGCTAGTGGTCCCCATAAAGTGTATTGGGATGATGGACTCTTGTACTCAGAGTGTAGAGACCCCAAGCCTGGTGCCACCAGGAGGTTGGTAATACCTCTGAAGTTCAGGGGCTTCCTATTGACCCTAGCCCATGACATTCCTCTAGCAGGTCACCTGGGCCAGAACAAGACTTGGGATAGAATTGTCCCTCACTTTCACTGGCCCCACATGTCTGAAGACACCAAGGAATTTTGTCGCTCCTGTGTAACCTGCCAGGCCAGTGGCAAGGCAGGTGGCACTACAAAGGCCCCCCTGATACCACTACCTGTGGTGGGGGTTCCCTTTGAAAGGGTGGGGATTGACATTGTTGGTCCCATGGATCCCCAAACAGCATCTGGGCACAGGTTTATCCTAGTGGTGGTGGACCATGCCACTAGGTACCCAGAGGCTATTCCCCTTAGGACCACTACAGCACCTGTGGTGGCAAGAGCCCTCCTGGGAATTTTCTCAAGAGTGGGCTTCCCTAAGGAGGTTGTATCAGACAGGGGTGCAAACTTTATGTCTGGATAATTGAAGTCAATGTGGAAGGAGTGTGGAGTGACTTACACATTCACCACACCCTATCACCCACAATGCAATGGTTTAGTTGAGAGATTCAACAAAACCTTAAAGGGCATGATCAAATGGCTCCCAGAAAAGCTTAGGCGAAGATGGGACATACTCTTGCCCTGCCTTTTGTTTGCATACAGGGAGGTGCCTCAAAAGGGGGTTGACTACAGCCCTTTTGAACTTTTGTTTGGCCACCCTGTCAGTGGTCCATTGTGCATGGTGAAGGAAGGATGGGAGTTACCTCTCAAGCCCCCAAAGCAGGACATAGTGGACTATGTACTTGGTCTCCGCTCCAGGATGGCTGAGTACATGAAAAAGGCAACTAAAAACCTTGAGGCTAGCCAGAAACTGCAAAAAGCCTGGCATGACCAAAAGCCTGTACTGACTGTTTACCAGCCAGGGCAGAAGGTGTGGGTGTTGGAGCCAGTGGCCCCAGCAGCTCTCCAAGACAAATGGAGTGGACCCCATACCATTGTTGAGCAGAATGGTGAGATTACCTATTTGGTAGACCTAGGAACACCCAGGAGTCCCCACAGGGTTCTCCATGTCAACAGATTGAAACCATATGTGGACAGGGCAGACATGGGCTTGCTCATGGCTACTGATGAGGGACAGGAGGAAGAGAGTGACCCACTCCCTGACCTGCTCTCACAGAACCCTGATGATAGGTCAGTGGATGGTGTAGCCTTGGCAGGCAGCCTCACTACCCAGCAGCAAACTGATTGCAGACAAGTGCTCAATCAGTACAGACATATGTTCTCTCTGACTCCAAGTCAGACCACCTGGTGCACTCATGAAGTGGACACTGGAAACAGTCTGCCTATTAAAAATAAGATTTATAGGCAACCTGACCATGTCAGGGACTGTATCAGGACAGAAGTCCAGAAAATGTTGGATTTGGGAGTTATTGAACCCTCAGATAGCCCTTGGGCTAGTCCAGTGGTCCTTGTGCCAAAACCTCACACCAGTGGTGGGAAAAGAGAGATGAGGTTTTGTGTGGACTACAGGGGTCTCAATGCAGTCACTAGGACTGATGCCCATCCAATACCCAGGGCAGATGAGCTAATAGACACTTTGGCCTCAGCCAAGTATCTAAGCACATTTGATCTAACAGCTGGCTACTGGCAGATCAGGCTAGCTGATGATGCAAAGCCAAAAACAGCATTCTCAACCCCTAGTGGGCATTACCAATTTGTGGTGATGCCCTTTGGTCTGAAGAATGCACCTGCCACTTTTCAGAGGTTGGTGAATACAGTCCTTACAGGTCTGGAAGCCTATAGTGCAGCATATCTAGATGATATTGCTGTCTTTAGCTCCACCTGGGAGGATCACCTGGTCTACCTCAGAAATATTTTGGAGGCCCTGCAAAAGGCAGGCCTCACTATCAAGGCCACCAAGTGCCAGATAGGGCAGAGTCAGGTTGTGAACCTGGGCCACCTTGTGGGTGGAGGCCAAGTTCAACCAATGCAGAGCAAAATCCAAACCATCATGGACTGGGTTGCTCCAACTACCCAGACTCAGGTGAGAGCCTTCTTAGGCCTGACTGGGTACTATAGGAGATTTGTCAAGGGGTATGGATCAATAGTGACACCCCTGAATGACTTAACTTCCAAGAGAATGCCCAAAAAGTTTCAGTGGACAGCTAGCTGTCAAAAGGCATTTGATGACCTGAAGCAGGCCATGTGCACGGCTCCCATTCTACAGAGTCCTGATTACTCCAAGAAGTTCATTGTCCAAACAGATGCATCTGAATTGGGGTAGGGGCTGTACTGTCACAATTGAATGATGAAGGTCAGGATCAGCCAGTAGCTTTCATTAGCAGAAGGCTGACCCCTAGAGAGAAACGTTGGTCAGCCATAGAGAGGGAGGCCTTTGCTGTGGTTTGGGCTCTGAAGAAGTTGAGGCCATACTTGTTTGGTACTCACTTCCTTGTTCAAACAGACCACAAGCCCCTCTTATGGCTAAAACAAATGAAGGGTGAAAACCGCAAACTGCTGAGGTGGTCCATTTCCCTACAGGGGATGGACTTTACAGTGGAACACAGACCTGGGAGTAACCATGCCAATGCAGATGGACTCTCTAGGTACTTCCACTTAGAACATGAAGACTCAACTGGTCAAGGTTAGTTTAATGTCCCTGCGTTTGGGGGGGGTTGTGTAGGAGAGTAGGATCTGCTTCACATGGGTACCCCCACTTTTTGCTGATGCTTCACTGTTTTTCGACTTTAGTCTGGCTGGGGCCCTGCTAATCAGAACCCCAGCCTAGCTGCTTCCTCTCTAAAAATGGTTTCCAGGTACCTTAGGTACCTCTTTGATTGGATTCTGGAGTGCCCTTATAAGTCCCTAGTATATGGTATACTATGTACCCAGGGCATAGGTACCCCAGAGGCCTACCAGGGGCTGAAGCATGTATTATGCCACCCCTGGGAAGCCCTCCAAAATTACACCACAGGTCTGCTACTGCAGCCTGGGTAAGGTGGTGCCTGCACCCCTTACTGTGGTATAGGCTACCTATATCACTACCATTGCACACACATATAAACCTATAAGTCACTCCTATGGCAGGCCTTAACAATCCTGAAGGCAGAGTGCTTGGTTCTTATGTGAGAGGGTGCCCCTGCATGAGCAGAGCCCCTCTGCAGCATTCGGAGTCAATCCTCTGATGCTGTTTGTGGTACAGCCTAACCATATACTCTTAAGCGCATTATATCCTCGCGGTACAATGCTAACTTTGGACTGGCTGCACCAAAACATGTCGTGTTTGGTGTCAAACACCTTGGAATACTACCCCCCCTGCCAATCCTGGTGGCGGGGGTAGCATTCCACCCTTCTAGAGGGAGAGACATGTACACACCGGCATACCCGATATTAACTTTACAGAGCCCTGGCATCACAAAAGGAATGCCGCTGCCACAGACACAGGTCTGGCCTCCTGCTGCTGACCGAAACTCCGGCAGGGGAGGTCTGGACAATAAGTTTCATGTCACAGGGAGGTGTAACCACCTCCCCAGACAGGATAGTGTGTATTGGGGCTGGGCGGGAGCACTCTCTGGTGCTTTGAAGTCCTGCACTGGGGCACATTTGGTGTCCCTGTGCATAAGCCAGTTCAAACCGGTTGCAGGGGCTACCTGCCCCTGCTCTGGCACGAAACTGGACAAAGGGAATGGGTGTAACCACCCCTCTTCCCTGACCCTCCCATAGGTGGGTCCCCCAGAGTATGTCCAACCCCCTAACTTAGTATCAGTATGGGACCCCCGTCCTTAGGACTTTAGATTACCCTGGACGAAACTCTGAAGCCGAATCCTGGACCTTCGACGCTCTACTTCAAGATTAGAGGACTGAAGAATCTCCCTTGGGGTCAAGGAGTGACTCCCCTGCTTGGCAGGCTCCTAAGAAGGAATTGTCCAGTCTGCATCGCCGAAGCTCCCGCCGGACGCTGAAGTCTTTGCATCACCAGAGGTGGATTTCCAAACTTCCCCGAGGCTGCCCTGAGACCCCAGCAAAGCTGAGGCACGTAGCTGTCGTGGGTAACATGGAACCTTGACCCCTGGGCACCAAGAACTTTTGCTAGTGCATCCTCTTCCTGGGCTCCCACGAAATTGTACATTGGGCTCCGAGTAGCCCCCACCTCCAGCACTGACTGCACCGAAGATCACTGGCCTCCACTCCACGAGTGTCCTGTGAGCCAGCTGCAAGTGCGTCCACTTGAGGCTCCTTTGCGGTCGCTAGTCTGTTGGCTAGTGGGCCCTTCCGAAGGCAACTCTTCTTCTGCTTGGGCTTTCCTGGTTGCTCCAGACATGCCCTGACTTACCCTTGCTGGGTGAGTCCCCCAGACCTTTCTCGGTCTGCATCAACATCCTTTCTTTGTTTCTACGTGACTTGCCGTTGCCAAGGATAGTTGGGTCTAATCTGGTCGCCGACACCCCAGCAATCGACAGACGTTGTAGGACAGCTCGAATCCAGCTCCTGGTTGTCGTCGACACCTCCTGGACCTCGTGGTTGAAGCGTCAAGACGACCGTCAACCTACCTGAAGCACCCGACATCGATGGGCATCTGCTCATCGCCTTCCTGGTCACTGGCTAGTTACCCAGACTCTGTCCCCTCTGCTTTCAGGTTCTTCAGATCTTCGATCCACCCTTGGATCGACCCGGACACTTTCGACTTGGCCGCCAGCAGCACTTTGCAGCAGATTGCCATTGAAAATGACGACGAAACCTGACACCGAAAGACACCTATGCACCCGGCTTCCCTGGGTGAGGTAACTCGAGTACTCCGGTGCTCCCGTGGGTATTGACCCTAGAACTGCCTAGTTCTAAAGGGGTTTGCTCCAAGTCCTCCTCTAAGTGTCCTTTCCTTTTAAAAATCCAACCGCGACTTTCCCCATAGAAGTTAACGGCGGCTCGCAGCTGTGTTCTCACACTGCACGCGTCCCCCGTGGGTCCCCTGTGTCACTACCTTGGGTGGTTCCTTGTGGTCCAAGCACTTCTACAGGCTCTAGGCCTTGTGTCTAGCTCAGTCGTGGTTCTTATACCACTTTTTTGGTATATGGTTTGGTACTCCCCTAGGGCTCAAACGTGTATTTGTGCTATTACTGTTGATATTTGACTTGTAAACTATGTACTTCGAACTCTAGCCTCATAAAGAGACTAGAGGGGTGTGTTTAAGACTAAATACATATATTTTATATATATACCTGGTGTGGTCCTCTTTCATTTGGTCACTCAAGAGATTATAGACTGGTAAAACAAGCTGCTTTACATTCCTTCAAGACTTAGCCTGAAGGCTGCTCTCCATAGCTACCACTAGGATAGCTTTCAATAAAGGTTGTCTTTAACCTATCTCCAATAAGGGGTTGTTTGGACTGGTGCAAGGTGCCCACTATAATTAGTGGACAGCATATACCAGGCCAACTTCTCACATCTACCACTGGCAATGAGGCCACCAACACAGTCTAGGGCTCAAAATAGGTCTCAGAAAATTATTCCCATGCTTAACCTTCGTAGCTTAGCTGCGAGCAGGCAGGCTTAACTTCAGAGACAGGTGTGTAAAGCATTTAAAAACACCAATTCAGTAATTAATTAAGACACAACACACAATAAAAATCTAACACCTATTTATAAAAATAGTAACTATTTTTATCTTTAAAATGACACCAAAATGAAAGCAATCCAATGTAGGGAACCGGAGATATGAATTTTTAAAGATTTAGCACTATATAGCACATAGAAACCTATAGCGCCTATTGGGACATCTGATTGCGCTAGACCGGGACTAAGTCAAAGTTTTAGGCTGACTGCATTGGAGATTTGCGTGGCTTCCCCTCGCGGTAGGCATTGGTCAAAGTTTTTACCTTCTGACTTAGAAACTTTTCTGGAGCTTTTCCTGCCAGTGTCCCTCAAAGCTCTCCACCTGTCCGGATTCGGTGAGGGTTCGTCAGCTTACCTTGTGATGAGCTCCCAGACAAACCTATGGAAGTCAGACCTCCGGAGCTTTCCAGCGGGATGAACCAGGGATGCAGGCCGGCTCGCGGTTGAAGGTGAGCAGCTTGAATCTCACGGTTGGCCTCGGTCAAGTCTTTTACCTTCGGACTTAGAAACATTTACTGAGCTTTTTTTCCTGGATTCCTTTGATGATCTTCACCAGGCTGGATTCGGTGAGAGTTCACTGGCTTCGGTTTCGACCAGCTCCCGGTAAAACTCTGGAAATCCATCCTCCAGAGCTTTTCAGCAGGACGAACCTGGAGGGCAGGCCTGCTCACGGTTGAGGGTCGCCGGCTTGGCTGGTCAGGTCGAGTCAGTCCACTAATGGAGCTTTTTTCCAAAGTTGCTCCAAACCTCTCCAAACTTATGGAATCTTTTCCTGAAGTTCCATTGAGGGTTCCAAAGTGTCCAAAAATTGCTCCAAGGGTCTGGAAGCTCCAAGATGGTCCTTGGAAGTTTGGGACTTCAGTTCCCACAATCCACTTGGACAAAACCCTTACAAATCCACTGGTAGTACTCCAGGTTGGGCATTCTTGGTAGTGATGATCTAGGTGAGTTCTGTTAACCTGTAGTTTGCAGGGAGTACACTATTTAGTCCTTTTGAAGCAAGTTACAGGGCTGTGGTTCCAGATTGTGCAGTCAGAGTGCAGGGTCTGGTTGGTGCAAATCAAACTTTTCAGCATGGACCCTTCTTCTTCATTTAGTTTCACGCAACAGATCTGAGAGGCACTGCCCCTATCACATACTTATTCAGTGTTCATTGGGGTCAAACAGGAGGGCGCTCCTGTCCAATGAGGTGTAGGGCAACACCCCAGAGCATGACCATTTCCTACAAAGTGTGGCACAATAGTCTCCCAGAAAGCACAATTTCTCTAAAATTCAATATGACTGAAGTCTCAGCGGATAGGCAAGCAGCCACGGTCCGTGCAGGTAACAGTGGTGGGGATGGGAAAGGGGGATTTCGAGGGACGATGCCGAGGGAATATTAATTATTTATTTAATTTTCCCTCTGCAATGTCCCTCGAATTCCCCCATACCCGGCCCCACCGCCCCACCACTGCTACCTGCACGGACCGCGGCTGTAGGCAAGAGCTAGCTAAACCAACCTCCAGGATGGTTCATTTCCATAGTCGCTCCCCCCTGGCATCTGCACATTCCTTCCTTAAGCCTGCCATCCAGCTTCTTCTGCCTGTCCCCTCCTTCCTTTGAAGATCATGGTTTACAACAGCTGCAGTCCATGCAGGTAACAGCGATGGGGCAGGGGGGCAAGGTAGGGGGGATTTCAAGGGACAATGCCGAGAGAAAATTAAATTAATAATAAATTTTCCCTTGGCATCGTCCCTTGAAATTACCCCCACCCGGCCCCACCGCCCCCCGCTGTTACCTGCATGGACCGTGGCTGGTTTACAACCCCTCCCCCTTGCTCTGGCATTCCTGTGCATCAGAACCCTCTTCTCTCAGGATAGCTCCTCACCCCAGGTGCCACCTATCACTTCATCAAAGCAGCCTGGCTAATCCACTTAACTCTGACCAATCAGAGCAGACCACTAGAAGGCTGAATTTTGGCTTTCTGGCAAGAAAGTCCTATAACTTCTTTTCGGTACATTTTAGGATAAATTCAACAACAGCGTGTTGTTGGATTATGAATACGATTCTCCTAAGTCCTTTATATTATTTTGTTCTGCAAAGCCTAGCGTTAGTTATTAATTAATATCTGAATGCCATGTTAACCTATGTGGCTGGGGATCTACAATGGGGAAAATGAACTGGGCAATTTCTCCAACACCACAGCTTATAAAACATCTTTCATAAGGACCCGGCCTATATCTACAGGACCTCCCACTCCTGGACTACCTAGGGGAGACTTTAGGGGTTCTGAATATGTAAAAATATTGCAGATCCTCACTCCACAGTGCCCCTAGCACAAGAGGTGATTTTGGGAAGCACTTTACTACAATAAGGGAATAAGGGAAGTGAAATGTGCAATTTCACTATCCCCAGATCATATAAAACCTATTTTATTAAGATCCTCAAGAACCTGACCCCTCACTCTGGGATACCTAATATGCCAAAATATTGTAGTTTATCAATGTTTAAGTGCCCCAAATACCAGAGTTGAGTTTGGGCACAATTTACATTTTAAAAAGTAGTCCTGCAACACAGGGCTGCTTTTAACTGACATCAGGATACAGCAGTGCACACATGCAAGGGCAGAAAGGGCTGCTGGCCTCTAAACTGCTATTCCCTTCTATTTACTAGGGACTTAAAGGTAGTTTTAATCGCAAGGCCCTATTTTGTACTAGGGCCTTATAGGGTAGGTCATACCAATCATAGGGGTACCCTAACCCATAGTGTAGCCTAGTGTATGTAGGTATTTTCACTGTATTCTAAGTGTGTTTTCAGCATAGCACTAGCTCTGGGCCTGGCTAGGCAGAGCCCAGGGACAGTCAGTCAATTACCACCAGTACCAGTCAGAAAATAAATGGGGGTGCCCAGGGCACAGGATGACTTTGCAACACATTTATATTGTACTTTTTGAACTCAGCACCGGAGGAAAAAGCAAAATACAGAAAACAGAAATATATCATTCGTTTTCACCCTTATTGTATGAGGTTTCTTGTTCTTTGCAGCTATTCTCTGCATAATAGAAGCAGAGGCAGTCAGCCATAATTAGAGCTGTGAAAATGTAACTCTTAATTGCCACACGCTACAGAGTTGACCTATCCTTTGTTTCCGTGTAGACATTTACAGCTTTCCCGCTAAACCCCTGCCGCGCAAGCACACTGTGTGCGTGTCGAACCGGGAAAACGTGCATTTTCCAGCCCCTTTGTCATGACAACTGATAATTGGTAGTTGAAGTTATTTCATTTGTAAAATGAACTGGTAATTTTTTTGTCCCGTTCCCTCTCTTATTTACAGAAGCAGTAATTTAAAATGTTAAACGGGGAAGCACACAAATACACATGCCTATGTTTTCGTCTAAATCTGGCATCCCAGTAGTTTGCATTATCTCAAATAAGACGACATCGTCTTAGCCAGAGGTTTATAATAAAATGTGGTTAAGGAGGATGAATATTATCCAGCACTATTTTCAAGCAGAAACTGTCAATCTTTTGTTTCTCTGTTGTGATGCCGGCCTCCCGGCAACTCTCGCTCTTTGCCCATCACAATCTTGATTGCAGCCAAATAAAGTAAAGAAGAACAGACAAACACGCATATACTTGTCATCAAAGTTAGGCGCTTTCGCCAGTTTTATAGTCTATGCCTCGCCCTAACTCATAACATAACGTGTATTTGTAAAGAGCACGTTCACCCAAGGGTATCTTGGCGCTAAGGAAGAGATGTTTAGTGTTACCCGACTCAATGGTACTCAGGGTCATATGTACGACGAAGTGGTGGAGCGTGTCGTTAGCCTCCTGGGCTTAACCACACCCTCCGCCACTTCTGAAACGCAAGGCTGCACCATATTTACAAGAATGTGGTGCAGCCTGCGATGGCGCTAAGTTTAACAACTTAGCGCCAACGCAGGCACCCTTGCACCAGAGTGCAAGGGTGTCTGTGTGCAGGGGAGGATTGGTTATGTGTAGGAAGGTGTCCCTTCCTGCACATAAACAATACTGATATGCCATTTTGTAACTTTCATGTGTGCTGCTTCATGCAGCACACATGAAAGTTACAAAATGGCATTTTTTAAAAAGGTTTGTTTATGTACATAAACAAACCATGGCATTTTGCTTTTTCCATGTGTGCTGCACAAGGCAGCACACATGGAAAAAGCAAAAACGAGGAGAAATAATGCATTTCTCCTCGTTTCGCCACCTTAAGACCAGGGTTTTCCTAGTCTTAATTTTGGCGCTGCCTCCTATGTATGCCATCCTTGTACATAGGGGGCATACATGGGTGTTGCGATGGAACGCCCACCACAACACCCACTGCACGCCCCTTTCACACTAAACATAGTGTGAAAGGGTGCCTTATGTACAAGGCAGCGTTGAGACACGTTAAGTGGCTTAACACTGACTTGTACATAAGGCAAGGCCCCTATCGCCACGGGAACGTCACAAAAAGTGAAGTTCCCGTTGTGATAGGGGCTTGTACATATGCCCCACAGTCTCTAAAACTATTCCCATTTATGCAGACCCTTCCAACCTTCAGTTATGGACCTAAAACAGACCTCCATAACTTGGATTCCTGGATTCAAGCTCCTCCATCTCTTTACGTATTCTTAAGCTTTGAATTTAAGAAACCCATTCATCACACCATCTCCCCCTGTGTCTCAGATTTATTACCAGTCCAGACTCAACCATAATCGAATAGTACTTGTTGATTCTCATCGTACCCAGTTACCCAGAGATGGCAAAACTGAAGAATTAGTTTTTTATAAGTCTCTCCTTCTGCATATAAATACACCTATCGATCCACCCATGCTCTGGGCATATTTAAAGGTGTATGATATAATAACAAGCCAAAGAAATGACACCTCTCATAGGGTATGTCAATATGGAGAACATCAGGGCAAACATTCTACACGATTCTCAAAGCAACAATGAATATCAGTATTCGGCTGCACACTTCCTACACCCTCCCCCTTCCTGAAAGCTAGACAATGACTTACGACACTTCCTCAACTGCTTTCTATGTCTTACACTCAACCTCCATGTTATGTTTATGCTCTTTTATTTTGGACTGTTGTTATGTTATGTTATGTTAAGTCATGAGCTAGCATGGTATGCTGTGTTATGTTTTGTTATGAGGAAGCATATTTAAGGAATATTCAGTGCTAGTGGGCAGCTTGGCCATTAGTGTCAAGGTCTACTAGAAATATACTTACTCTGTTAAATGCTCCTGCGAACTCATGGGTGGTGTTCCTAATTGCATTGGGTCTAGGGAATGGGGTTCCACACCTGGTAAATGGAGAAGAGAAATGCTGTTCAGCCAAGCTCCACTTTCATAAATATAGGCAATGCTCGCATATGATGAGAGATAGAACATAGTAGTCGATTAGGATTGTAGCCAATAAACCTAGTGTTAGGAATTAGTGCAATAGTACAATGTGTGCACCAGGCATATACAGGGGCGGCTCCTCCGCTAAGGCAGAGGAGCGTCGCCCCACTGCCTTAAAGCACGACAATAAAGGAAAAATAAAATGATAATAATGAGATATTATTATCATTTTATTTTTCTGTGCTGGTGCAGTTTTGTGGGGCGGGGCTAGGCTGCGCAGTGGGAAGGAGTGGTGGCACCCTCCTAAGTGCGTATGAATGTTTGGCCAGCCCTCTGGGCCGGGCAAACTTTTATGCACACTTTGCATGTTCTCCACCCAGGCTGCATTACAGCCTGGGTGGAGAACATGCCCAGGCTTCCCTTCCTAATCTGAGCGCCGAACCACACGTTCAGACCAATCACAGCACTGCATTGCAGAGTTGTGATTGGCTCAGGAGAGCCTGGGTGCTCACCAATAACAACGCTGCATTGCAGTGTTGTGATTAGCTTAGGGGAGCCAATCCTGCTTCCTGCTCCAACAGAAGTCAGGAAGAGGACGGAAGAGAGGCGGAGGCCGGCAGGCAGGTAAGTGTTTTTTTAAAATTGTATTTTCCCCCACCTTCCCCCTGCTGACCCCCCTCCCTGCCCCACTACCAATTCGCGGGAGCAGCCGAGACTGGGCATACAGATCTAAATGTTATACAAATATGATCTGTTAATGGATGCAGAGTTTGATGGCTTCTCATGCTTCTTCATTAATCAATCACTTATTTGTAGAGCGCACTAATCACCCGTGAGGGTCTCAAGGCGCTGAGCGGGGGGTGGGGGTGCAGCTACTGCTCGAACAGCCAGGTCTTGAGAAGTCTCCTGAAGGTCAGCAGGTCCTGGGTCTGCCGCAGCTGTGTGGGGAGGGTGTTCCATGTCTTGGCAGCGAGGTAGGAGAAGGATCTGCTGCCAGTGGAGGTCCTGTGGATGCGTGGGACGGTGGCGAGGGCGAGGTCGGCGGAGCGAAGCTGGCGGTTCGGGGTGTAGAAGGTGAGACGCTTGTTGAGGTATGCTGGTCCTGTATTGTGTAGTGCTTTGTGGGCGTGGGTGAGGAGCTTGAAGGTGATCCTCTTGTTGACTGGGAGCCAGTGCAGGTCTTTCAGGTGGGCAGTGATGTGAGTGTGGCGGGGGATGTCGAGGATGAGGCGTGCGGAGGCCTTCTGTATGCGTTGAAGTCTTTTCTGGAGTTTGGCCATGGTTCCTGCATAGAGGGCGTTGCCGTAGTCCAGTCTGCTGCTGACGAGGGCCTGTGTGACCGTCCTTCTGGTTCCGGAAGGGATCCATCTGTAGATCTTGCGGAGCATGCGGAGGGTGTTGAAGCAGGAGGATGAGACGGCGTTGACTTGCTGGGTCATTGAGAGCGATGAGTCCAGGATGAACCCCAGGTTGCGTGCGTGGTCGGTGGGTGTGGGTGCGGATCCCAAGGCGGCAGGCCACCAAGAGTCGTCCCAGGCGAAGGGAGTGGGTCCGAGGATGAGGACCTCTGTCTTGTCTGAGTTGAGTTTCAGGCGGCTGGTCTGCATCCAGCTGGCGACGGCCTTCATTCCTTCGTGGAGGTTGGTTTTGGCGATGGCGGGGTTTTTGGTGAGTGAGAGGATCAGTTGAGTGTCATCGGCGTAGGAGATGATGTTGAGGTTGTGCGAGCGGACGATGTTGGCGAGCGGTGCCATGTAGACGTTGTAGAGGGTAGGGCTGAGGGATGATCCTTGGAGCACGCCGCAGATGATCTTGGTGGCTTCGGAACGGAAAGGGGGGAGGCGGACCCTCTGGGTTCTGTCGGTGAGGAAGGAGGTGATCCAGTCCAGGGCTTGGACGCGTATTCCTGCGTCGTGTAGGCGTGTGCGAAGGATGTGGTGGCAGACGGTGTCGAAGGCGGCCGAGAGGTCCAGGAGGATGAGGGCCGCGGACTCTAAAGCAAGAAAGCAAAATGGATGCTCCATTCTCTGGTCTGGTAGTCAAAACAAAAGCTATAAATGGGGTGCAATGCACCCTTGACCCTCAACCCAGCCTTCCAGTGTCACTGCACCTGCTGCTCTGTTGACTTTTTGCAACAGGTAGACTTTTTGCAACAGGTAGTCTGTGACATGTGGTACCCTTTCAAAATAATTTTTGGGCTGTCTGTCACTATCATTATTTCGACTTACGACAGTCCACAAGACTTGTCACTGAGTCCAGCTTTGCCCAAAGTGTATGATTCTCGGCAGCCTATATCCTCTGTTCCTTTGGGATTTTGTTTTTTTGCTATGCAGATGATACCAGGGTTGTGATTTGGTTGGATGATGCCCAGGAGTCAAATCAAAGTAACTTTAACTAATGTCTAACAAATATCTTATATTGAATGGCAGCAAATTCACTAAGGCTCAAGAGCGAGAAGATGTAGGTTTTAGCGATCATAGGTGCCAGATCTCTTAGGTATAATTCTTAGTGGCCATTGATGTGGATCCATCTCCTACTTTTATAGTCTCAGGCCGTAAACTCAGGATGATTTTTGACTGCAACATTCCTGTTAGTCCCCTATCAATAAGCTTACATGAGGATGTTTATCTTGTTTAAAGATCCTTTGAAAAATATAACCTCTTCTTATTAGTAACAGGAAAACCAAAGACCAGTTGGTCATTTCTTCCCCCTTGACTATGGTAACGTCCCCTACCGGCACCATCCAAAGGCTTCACTAATCAAACTTCAAGTCATCCAACGTTCTGCTGCCCATTTTATCTTAGTACTACCCCACTCAGATCTTGAGTTACCTGGGAGATCTGTGTTGACTAGCAGATGCAAAAAAATATTTATTCAAAAGCATCTATATCCGTCACCTGGCCATTCATGGTACTGGCCTTGTTTTCCTTCAAGCCACATTCCACTGGTGTATCCCATCACATACTCTTGACTCTTCCTCCCTGTTCTTAATTTGCAAGGCCAGAACCAGAGGCTGGGCTTTTTCCTACATAACCTTTAAAGCATAGAAATATCTACCTCGTCCCATGCATAGTCAGATCAAACTATCTCTGTTTTAAGAACTGTTAAAAAAATTAGTTTATCATTACTGATGCATGGTAATGCCTAGTCGTTACACCTGGCCTCACTGTAGTAAAGCCAAGCAGGATAGCTGCAGGCATTATAAATCTTTATTGTATTTTATTGCACAATATTAAAAAATTAAATACATATTTTGTCAAATCTCTGCAGGAAGTTACCTCCTGTCATGGGTGATGAAGACAAACATCCAGATACCCCGGAGTACAATGATCGCTAGACACAAACTCCTGCCAAATGAATGGGCACAATGATTTATTTTATTTTTACCATTTGTAAAGTGCCTGGTTACACCAACGGTGTGTCCCCATGCTAGAAACTGAACATCAGACAGGCGAAAAGACAGAGGACAAGGCCAAAATCTAGACTAAAGGGCAAAACTGATAACAGACAACTAAAACCTGAGGTAAGGAAAGGAGCAAATAGCCAGGTTTTAGTTGCTTCCACGGATTCAGATTTCAAATTCAGAGGCAGAGTGTTCCACTTTTTAGCTGCAAAGTAACTAAATGATCGAGCTCCCATCCTGGCTCTTTGAATTTTTGGTACCTTGACCAGATAAGTCCCTCTAGATCTTAGATTCTGTATAGGAGTATAGGGAGTAATCATTAATTTAAGGTAACTAGGACTCTTATTCCACAACATTCTGTGGCAGTAGCACATGACCTTATAAATGATCCCCTTCTCCACGGGCAGCCAGTGAAGAGTAGACAGGGCCTTAGAAGCAGAAGTTCTTCTTGGGAGATTGAGAACCAGACGTGCAGCTGCATTTTGAATGCGTTGAAGTTTAGTTAGACTGCTTTTAGGTGCGCTTAAATATAAAATGTTGCCAAAATCTATTTGAGATGTGACCAGGGCATGAACAATTGTTATCCTGGCCACTATAGGTAAAAGAAAAAGGAGTTTCCTTAAGAGTTTGAGAGTCCCAAAACACTTATCAACTACTTTCCTGATTTGATTTTCAAACAAGAGTTTCGTGTCAAACCACACCCCACGATTTTTAGTTTCTGCTTTGGGGGGGATGGGGGGGGTTTGCCCCAAGGTCTCAGGCCACCAGGCCGAAGACCAGATAGAGGGTGCATTCCCAACTATCAGTGCCTCAGTTTCATTGCCATTAAGTTTTAGATAATTAATGGACATCCAGGAGGCTAGCAGCTGCTTCCGTGTCCTGAGATAGAGTGACAATAAGCTGCGTATCATCAGCATAGGACACAGTTGTTACATTGTGTTTTTTCACAATTTCTGCATGGGGCCAATATAAAGATTAAATAAAGTAGGGCTCAACATAGAGCCCTGTGGAACCCCTTGCATATGGGGAATACTTTCTGACATAAAAGGATGCTGAGCAACCTGAAAACTACGCTCAAAAAGAAAGGAGAGCATCCAATGCAGAGCTGTACCCCTAACACCGCATTGGCTTAACCTTCAAAGAAGTATATTGTGCGATACAGTGTCAACGGCTGCGTTTAGGTCCATTAATACTAGTGCGGCTGTTTGTCCAGCATCCGCACACCTTCTCAAAGTTTCAGTGGCCAGAAGAAGGGTGGATTCCGTTGAATAAGAAGCTCTAAAGCCTGATTGTTTAGGATGAAATAGATCATTTGCATTAATATGAGCTGTAAATTGCTTATTCACCACTTTCTCTGTGATTTTAGCAAATAGTGGTAGCAGGAAAATAGGACATACATTTTCTAGTACCATAGGATCAACAGACGTTTTTGCTGTAGGTGGAGAACAGTTGCCTGCTTCCATTTCAAAGGGACCTCGCCTAGGCGAAATGAAAGTGTTATGAGCTGTTGAACATATGGGAGGATAATTTCCATCCTTTTGCATCAAAATTTTAGGCGGGGCTGGATCCGAAGGAGAACCTGACCTGATACCTGAAGCCAGGTCCTTCAGATCATCCAAATCAGGGTTCTTAAATTCATTAAGGCACTTCTCCTTGAAAGGTTCTTCCGAGAGGATATCTAGGTTGATGGTACTGCGCGCTTCTAAGTATCATAGATCTTAGCTACTTTAGACCCGAAGTAATAGGCAATCTTGTTACAGTTCACAATGGATGACGGGGCAGGTGCTGTTGTTCGGTCCAGTGAGGACAGTGATTTCAAAATAGCAAAAAGTTCTTTAGATTAATTATTAGCTTTCTCTATTTTTTTCAGTGTAATAATTGCATCTCGTTTTCCTAATGAGCGCATGATACTTTTTAAGCTTGGTTTTGTAATTATCTCTTCTGATAGGGCAGTACTCTTTCCTCAAAACTCGGTCCAAGCGTTTGCATGATTTTTTGGCTATGTCAAGATCTTCATTGAACCAAGGAACGGAATTCCGCAGCCTTGACGTTTTTTCATTGTCCAAGGTGCTATTTAGTCTAAAGCTCTAGATTTCCATTTTTCAATTTGAGAATTAGCTAGATTGACATCTTCCCCAAGCTGCAGATCACTACATCAGAGGGACTTGCAAACGTTTCTTCCCCTGATCATCTGATTAGGCTTATTAGTGGGAGATGACCTGAGAAAAGGCACAGAGAAAGGCGCCTGCATAAAGATTGTGCTTCAGGCTTAGAGTTATTGTCAAAATGTAAATTAAGGTTACCTAAAATTATCAAATTATTATGGCGCAGTGAAGGCTGGACAATATTCTCTGCCAGACTGGATATAAACTGAGTTGCAGGTCCAGGCTGGCGATAGACCAGGAAGCCTGTTAGGGCATTGTTTTCTGCTAAAAAAAAGAGAGAACAAAACAGCTTCACAGATCTCAATATTGGTAGCCTTAGTGATACATTTCAGGGCTAGTTTATGGATTATAGCTATCCCGCAACCTCTTTTAATGGGGCGGTCTTGTCTTACTATCCCATAACCTAACAGGATCGCACCTAAAATATCTGGTGCCGAGGACTCGTTAAGCCATGAGATACAGGGCATCAGGTTGCTTCTCCGTATGTTTAATCATAGAGTGGCAATTAATCAACATAAACTGTGAATTATAATCATTAGTCACAGGAGACCTATTGTATTGTAAGCTAAAATCGCAGTGGGGACATTTTGATGTAAAGGGGTCCGCCGTGAGTTTGTGCAAACACACTTCGGCGGTCTTAGGGACTAAGCCTTTGAGTTGGGTCATTGAATACCTAAGATTGAGGGGCCGATTCACAGAACTAATCTGAGATAAAATCCTAAACTTACTACTTTTGGTACTCACAGAAGGCATTTAGTAGTAGTAAAGTTAGGACTACTAACTTTTCTACTACTAACTTGAGACAAAATCCTAAACTTACTACGTTTGGTATTCACAGAAGGCATTTAGTAGTAGTAAAGTTAGGACTACTAACTTTACTACTACTAAATGCCTTCTGTGAATACCAAAAGTAGTAAGTTTAGGATTTTCTCTCAAGTTAGTAGTAGTAAAGTTAGTAGTCCTAACTTTACTACTATTAAATGCCTTCTGTGAATACCAAAAGTAGTAAGTTTAGGATTTTGTCTCAAGTTAGTAGTAGTAAAGTTAGTAGTCCTAACTTTACTACTACTAAATGCCTTCTGCGAATACCAAAAGTAGTAAGTTTAGGATTTTGTCTCAGATTAGTTCTGTGAATCGGCCCCGTTGTTGGGAGGCAAAACTGGCATGGGTCCTGGCCCCTGGCCTCGGCCGGACGTGGACAGGTGCAGAGAGGCTTGACTTTGTTGCGCCCACGATGCGGCCATCAAGATATTGTCTGCCTCCAGGGGCGTGGCCCAATCCTCACCAATCCGGTGTTACTAGGGCGGGGAGTGAATGCACTCGCTGCGCCCTGCACTCGGAAACTGAGCAGGTAAGGTGATCCCAATTTTGCAACACAGCAGCAGATAAAAAGAAAAGCGGAGCCAGGCAACTCCTGCACTAAGGTTCTACAAGGAAAGAAATACTAAATAAAAGGGAGCCAGGCACCTTCCCGCATTAAGTGCTACAAGGAACAAAAAAAATAATAACACTCCTGTCAAAGTGGTTTAAGCATTCAGATGGGAGTGGAATATATTTAAAATAATGTCGCTGCTACCGGAGGTCAGATCCAGCGCATCTGCGCCACGGCCTTCAAGCATGATAGTATAAATATATATAAACAGACACAGTAAGAAAATCAAAGTGGCCACATCTCAGCCTATTGAAATCCTTAGGTACACAGACTGTCCTGCGTAACTGTTCCTGTAAGTTCTCACTAATTCGAAAAAATTAAATATAATATGCACCTTCAAACAAAAAGGGGTCTGTTCGAGGCCCCTTTGGCTGGTTAATAAGACTTCTTTCCTACTTTCTCCTGAAATCCATTGGCAATGCTGCTCTCCTCAGGTGCAGCTTGGCAATTTGTGGTTAAGTATTGTGTAGTTGTCACGTAGTAGACAATTTATGAAGATCCTTGGAGTAAGTCTATATACTTTTATATGGTTTCCCATTAGCCCTTGCTTGTAAAGCTGTGTTCTATGCCTGTCTGAGATCATTAAATGTGGGCCATTAACTACTCTATTTTAGTCAGAGCTTCTGTTTGATGGGGAAGAACTCTTAGCAGTGTATCTTGGCCTTGCCTGTCATAGCTTCACTGTGCCGGGGTAGGTGATCAGTTTGCTAGCTGGATCGACTGAATGCACACCAGTACACACCTGATGCCTGCATGATAGGGGGACCCTCCCTCCCTCTATTTTCATGCTGCACAAGGAATAAGACAGGGGTGCCCACTGTCTCACTTGTTCCTTGTTTGCATATGAAACCTTTCATAGCTCTAATTCAATGGCATTCAAAGCTTATTATATTTAACATTGTGAGTACCAAGAACAATGCTTATGTAGATAATATCACTTCTCTAGAACCTCTCTCTGTGTTCTGGTGATACAAATGCTTCCAAATAAAGTTGGGTAAGTATCAAGCCTCTGCTAAAGAAATCTATCATTGTGTTGAAGAGGTGGGAAAGGCTTCAAGTCTCTCTTATCAGGAGATGTCATATGAGTAAGAGGAACATAATCCCAACATTTTTAAATTAATTTATTCTCTCTTTTATTCATCTTGGGTCTGCAGATTCAAATGTTTTATTTAGCTACAAAGAACCCTGGTGAGTGCTAAGGTTTATCAAGCTCTCATATTCAGGGCCTTATTATGATGTTGGTGGGCCCGCCACCAACAGTCCATCGGTGTCGGGCTCACCGACATCAATAGCAGCGGTCCGACCGCCAGACTATGATCTGGCGGTTGGAGGCATCGGTCGTCGGGACCGATCGCTGCTTTTCTGACAGGCTCAAGGAGCCCGTTGGGGTAGCAGTGGGACCGTAATCCCTACAATAGGGGCGGTGCCTGCTCAGGCACCACAGTAGGGATTACGACGGCCCTCTTCCCTCTGCCTTTATATGGCGGTGCAGCGCCATGTAAAGGCAGGCAGAATTGGACTTTGGGGGCCCCTAGCTGGGCCCCCGTGGGCCTCCTCTATGGGTCCAGGGGGGCACATGAGGTGCCCCCAATCATTCATGCACTGTGTGCCAAGAACCACATGGTGCCTGGCACATGGTGCTTGGATTTTTGAAAACTGCTCTTTTGCATTGTGGCTTCTGCTGCGGTCCTTTTCTAGGGCTGCAACTCAAGCCGCAATGCAAAAGAGCAGTTTTCCGACACCTGCATGGGGGTCGCATTGCAATTGGACAGGTGTAACCACCGACATGTAGTCAACCGGACACCGGCCCGATACGATGGCGGTCGGACGCTCGTCCAACCTCCATCGTACTGAGTGCCTAAGTTCCCATTGATTAAAGGTGGTTAGTTAAAGGTGGTAGAACCCTACCTGAATTTAAATTTAATGTGGGCCCACCCTCACCCTCACCCTCACTCAATTTAAATTCTATTTTAGGCTGCTCTAGTCTGCCACATGATCCAGTTAATTAGTGACTCTTTGAACGGTCTTTTAGTCTTTGGCTTGAAGTTTCATAGTTTGGTCCTTTATGTTTATCATATTATATTCTTCTCCAACTATGGGGAGAAGACACATCTTCATTTAGGTGTCACAAAACAATTTTAATATGAAAACATGTGTCAAGTGACACCTCGTGTTCATTCCTTTGCCAAAGGTAAAGAGAGGTCAGTCCAAAGGTAAAGAGAGGTCAGTCCTTCAGTATGGAACCCTTTATAGAGCAATTTTGAGTTGGATATAGTTAATTCCTTGATGCTGTTACTCTGTGAACCAAATATGGTCATCCCTGGTAATATATATATTTTTTTGTGTGTTTATGGGGCTGGATTCCAATACGCCATCCATGTAATGGATTTTATTACTGAATTTGAAACCTCTAGAATATTACACGAATATCGAGGACAGAGTATCAAGGGACAAGATATTTTAATGTAAGTGCATATAGGGAAGTATAAGTTTACTATTTCTAACTTCACATCTACGTACCCAAAGGGAGCACTCTCCCACCTTTCGCCACATTTTATTTTTTGTTCTTCATTGACTAAGATAATCCTGTGAAGGTACAGCGCCTTACACACCTGCCAGACAGCTGAATTGTCACAGGCTTAGCAGAACCTGTGTGTTTGTGCAATTACATTTGATCTGTGAAATAGACAAAGGCCTTCCCACATCACTATCAAGGTTGGTCCGCTCCCCCATGATCACTGATTTTCTGAACCAGAGTATTTAGGACCCTTATGTAGAAGATACCTCTATTTCGGGTATAACACACAAGTAATCCCAAACCTAGGTGGTAGGTTTAGCGTCCTGGAGCCAGTAAATACATTCTTCAAATTTCTAGACACTCTCCCCTTCGTTTGAAGTTTACGAGGTATATTGTCCATCATTTGTTAGTGCTTTTGCTTTGAATTCTCTTTGTGTTGGGAGTTCATGACCATCAGGTTTGTGGACAGTTAAGCATTATTGTCCACACCTGCAGGCCTGACAGCTCTTAATTACCCTGTCACTGGTGTCGTGAACACTCTGCTTTAGCAGCTACAGTAGGGCGGGGTTCTTTATGGGCCTCTACTGTCTGCAACCAGACAGACAAAAGCTCCTAATTAACACAAAAAAAGGAATACAGCTAGAAGAGCAAAAAGGAGCAGGGAATAACAAAAGATGGGTAAATAGAAAACACAAATGAAGGAATATTGAGTGGAAGAAAGGGTGAAAGGGAAGATGGATGAATGAGTAGATGGATGAATGAGTGGGTGGGTTGATAAGGATGAGTGAATAGATCTGTGGATAGACAGGATGCAAGAGCAAAGGAATGGATGGATAGGTGGATTTACAAGTGAAAGGATGGCAGAGTAAAGGGATGGATGGATAGGTGGATTTACAGGTGAAAGTATGGCATGGTAAAGGGATGGATGGATAGGTGGATCAATCATATGGTTAGGACTTGTAAAGTGCGGCTAATCACCCCTGAGGGGATCCAGGTGATGAACAGGTCAAAGGATGGCAGAGTAAAGACATTGATGGATAGGTATAAGGACAGGTGAAAAGATGGCAGAGTAAAGGGATGGATGGATAAGTGGGTGAAATGATGAATGAATGGATGGTAGGGTGGATGATGAAATGGATGGATTGATGGATGTATGGAAGGCAGAGTGGACGGATGGATGGCAGAGTAGATGTAGGGATGGATGGATGGATTGAGGGTTGCATGAATGGCAGAGTGGATGGATGGATTTAGATTGAATGATGGATGAAATAATTAATACATGACAGAATGCAAAGGTGAAATGGTGGGTATGAGCAGGTGGTGAAAAGATTATATGAATGCATAGATGCTTGGATGTTAGAGACAAGGGAGCTCTTCTAGTGAGGATTTGGCTCACTTGCTTCACTTGTTTGGTGTCATCAGAGCTTTAGATCAAAGTAGGATGGTATTTTAATATTCTGCCTACTCCTTTGTACCGTCTGCACAATTATAGGTCGCAACCCTAGGTGATAGGACGAAACAAGGGGGTGAGGGATAATTAAGGTCTGTTTATGCTGTACAGGTTGTGCAATATGGCTACTAGCACCACCCCTGACAAAATAGGGGCCATGCCAGGGCAGAAGCTTCCTCTCATCTAAATGATTGGGTGAAAAAAGGCTTCATTATCAGCAACCCTCCCTCGGCCTATTCTGGAGCAGCAGGTTCACGGTCTGATGTTCTGACTCCCCCGTTGCCTTTGGTGATAAGTAAGTGCAATCAGCTAAAAAAAAAGTAGAAACATTTAAACAAACTTCTTCGATTTATCCTCTTAGCAAAGGTAAGAGAAGGACCCCTGACAACTGTGTGTGAACTGACTGCTTCAGAATATCAGCTTGAGAAGAGTCTGAGGTAGTACTGCCAGAGAATGGAGCCATTTGTTTCACCCAATCATTCAGGTGAGAGGCAGCTTCTGCTCCTAAAGGGACCCTTATTTAGACCACTCCTTGCCTGTAACATATTGGAGGAATATTGGGAGCTTACAGCCAGGGAATACGCCTTCAGCGGGCTTGAATGTTAGATATTGCCAGGAAAGAGAAAATTCTGATTGGCTGCCAGCTCCAAACATTCCACCATGGGTGCTAATAAAGTTCCCAACTTGAAGAAAAGTAACTCCATTTGGGCGTCAGGTTTGCAGTGAACATGGGCAGCTATATATAATGATCATTGTCATGCTTACAAACATTGCTTATCCATACTAATGGATTTGTAACTGCATGATGTGGTTTTTTGTTACAGGTACTGGTTGACGTTTGTAATCTAGTCCTCACAAATATTACATAATATGCTCATGGGCCCTAGCTTTATTACTGCAATGTTTTACATCCCTTTTTGCTGTGTATTGTGTTGTGTACTTTCTTTTATTTTACTTACAAATGATACTGAAAGTCGGATTTTAGATTACAATTTTGAAAATGCCGCTTTTAGAAAGTTGCCATTTTTCCGGCCCTAAACTTTCTGAGGTCTTCTAGGAGTTTCCAGCTGGGCCTGTCAATTGCTCCCCCATCACAAATATGTATTCGGCCCAGACAATGAACAATAGGACTTGGGTATAGCTGGGAGAGGGCCATCCTGCCAGAATGGGAAGAGCAGAGCTGTTCCCTGCCCCAATTACATTTCAAAAGAGCTGCCTCACACACTCACAAAGAACATGACACAAGTCTATTGTCAAGAAATTCAATTCCAGAACCATCTGTGGGGGAGTAAGGGCACTCCAGAAGTTTCTTCCACTTCAAACCTGGCACCAGGTATAAATAATGGTCCCTCCGATCCACTCCTCAGATCACTCCTGGACCTGTAGAAGACTACAGAAGGACTGCCTGGCACTCCAGAGGACTGCACTGCTGCTTGAGGCCTGCCTTGTTTCTCAGAGGACAGTCCTGCTGCTTGAGACCTGCCTTGCTGCTATAAGGAGAGAAGACCATCACCTTGAATCCTTGACTACCAGAGTGACTCCAAGGATCGGTTGGCTGACCTCCTGCTCTGAGCTCTGGAAGCCTTCCTGCAACTGCTCAGCTGACCTGCTGCAACTAGCCCTGCCTGGGCCCGCAACTGGACTTTCCTAGATCTGAAACTGGACCTGCCTGAGCCCTACTCATCTCTGCTGGATTGAGTTCCTAATCCCCAAGAGGTGCCTCCACAGGTCCTGGACTATTGGCTGGCATCAGTTGAGCTCCTCCTATGAAATCCTGAAGTTTTGAACTCTGCACACCGCACTTTTAAAAAGTAACTTTTTCAGCAGGCCTAACCTGGTTCCTGTATTTGTCCCACTGCCTATCGAGATTGGCCTGAACTTGTGACTTTGTCCTGGTCTAGCACAACCAGAAACCCACTGTTAGAAATGGGATATCTGGTTGGCTAGGGCAAATGCCTAAGCCAGGCAGAAACCACCACTCTAGTCAGGGTAAGGTAGTTACACACTGTAGATAACCCCTGCTCACCCCATTGGTAGCTTGACACGAGCAGTCAGGCTTATCCTTGTGGCAATGTGTAAAGCGTTTGCGCAACACACACACAGCAGCGACACACTAGGCACACCACAAAAGAAACTCCACACAAGGTTATATAAAAAATAGCCTTTGTATTATCCGTAAACACATTAGACATCACAAATGTACACTGTGCCACCTGGCACTAGGTTATACTTTACAGGGGATTATATACAGGACAGGGCAAATCGGGCCGCTGTCATCACCATTAGAACATGTAAGTAATAAAACCACCAGTTACTACTGGTACAGACACTTTGCATAAATCACATTAGGCATAAGCATCAGGCATAAGCATTAGGCATAAACACATTATGCATCAATCATATTCGCAATGCACCACAGTAACCCTAACACTGTGCATACATCCTCTTAGGGCCTTGCACCCCACCAGAACACAAGGTGCTCTCAGGCCCACTGGCCTTCCTCGGGGGCCCGTCTTGGGCTTCCCCGCAATGCCCTACGTCCATCCAAAGTCAGGGCTCTAAATGGGGCCTCCACTAGCCCACACGCTAATGGGGGGGGAGGGTGCAACTCACCCTTGCCCCTCTCCTGCCAAAACAGAAAATGCCTCTATTGTTGCAGCTGCCCGCAATCAGGCGGTGCAGCTGTGTGACCAAATGGCGTAGGCGCAACTAGTGCTCCTCTAGCTGCCTCTGCAGCGAAGACAACATGTGTGATGCACCGGGGGTGGGGGGTGCATCTCACCCCTTCCTATTAATAAAATAAAGAAATGCCCCCGTCGTTGCAGCTGCCCGCAATCTGGCGGTGCAGCTGTGACCCCCACTGGGCCCAAACAGAGTGCCTCCTAAGCCCCCTTCACTGGGCTTCGTCTTTGCGGGGAAGAGAATAGGTACAACAGCGGGCACCAACAGTGCTTCGTGAGCCCCCTTCACCAGGGCTCTTCCGGTGCCACTCACAGGCACCATCCGGGTGCGGTCTCAGCTCCACTCAGCTCACCTCTGCGGGGACACCAGAAATGCAGGTCGTAGTAGCAGGGAGCCCGCGAGGCTCCGGTCCTTCCTCTGTACCCGGTGAGCCTGCGAGGCTCCCTTCCCTTCTCGACACGACGCGGGGCTCTCCTCGTTACCACGGGAGCCCCGCCTTAGATCAGGCACAGGATCTGCCTGACTTCCATTTTGCCGGCCCACAACCAGGCCGCAACTGCCTGTTACTCGCGAGGAGCCCCGCCCGCAGTCAGGCTTAGCCCTTGCCTGGCTTCCGGTGGCTCCGCGTTCTGGCTGAATACCCCGGAGAGACGTCTCCGGCGGTTTGACAATCCTCTGTCTGCTCCCAGCAATGTTGCCCTCCTCAGCAGAGCCCGCCTCACTGATCGGTAGTAGGTGTACACAACACGGTGCTGGACAGGCAACCAGTTCCGCAACTGACGACCACAGCGCTCTTGTAACAGCGCTCTTCAGGCTTTCTCCCTGCGCTGCTCTGAGTGTAATGCCCCCCCCAGGCACCAGGGGTAGAGTGCTCACCACGCGATGGAAAGCCAGAGCCCCCCCTTCTAGGGCTCCAAGGGGGCAATGTAGATGTAGCGCACACGAGGCGCTAAGTCCATAGTCCCATAGGCAAAGCTGGGCCCAGGCAGGCCAGCTCACAGGGCCCTCCACAGAGGGGCAGTCCCTCGTGGCGGTTCCTCCTGGCACCCAGCAGTCCAAGTAGGCACCCAAAAAGCACATAGACATGGGGTCACAGCCCCAATATTTATATCAGCCAGGTCTTTGTTCTGCCCTGGCACAGGGCTTGGGGGATCCAGTAAAAACTAGTTCTGGGGGCACTCAACATTTTATTTACAGTGCCCAACAGTCCCTTTTAACATTGCAGGTCCTGGCCCCAGACACACCACAGGGGGGCTGAGCCAGCATTGTCCCAGGCAGGCACAGACCTACTCAGGGTCAGGGGCTACTCCTCCCACTACTCCAAATGCAGATCTGCCTATTCAGCCTAGCGCTGACTCACCCAGCCCCTCTGGAGCCACGGCACCTCCCCATTCCCTGTCACTCCAGAGCCAGACTTGCAATACACATCAGGCAGGCACAAAGACACATAGCACACAGAAATGCCAACTTCTAAAATTGGCATTCCTAAAATAGTGATAATAAATCTGCGCACACCATTACGCAGCATTTATTACTACTATTCCAAACATACCAAACTTGACCACGCTGTTCCTCTCATATCAGGAATTACCACTGAAACACTTTTCAGGGAATCCCCAATGCATTCCTATGAGAGGACAGCCTTACAGCAGTGAGAAACCAAAATGGCTGTTTGTCACTACCAGGACATGTCACATAATTAAGGTACATGTCCTACCTTTTACCTACAATGCATCCTGCCCATAGGGCTAGCTAGGGCCTACCTTAGGGGTGACTGATATGTAGAAAAAGGGAGTCACAGACGTGGCACCCACTTTATGTGCCACGTCACAGCGGCAGTAAACTGCGCGCACAGGCCCTGCAATGGCAGGGGCCTGAGACAGGTTTTGAAAGGCTACTTTGGTGGGTGGCGCAAGCAGCGCTGCAAGCCCACCAGTAGCATTTAATTTACTGGCCCCGGGTATATGAGATACCACTTTACTGGGGACTGATAGGTAAATTAAATACGCCAAACAGGTGTAGAGCAATCTTACCATGTTTACCACAGAGAGCACATGCACTTTACACTGGACAGCAGTGATAAAGTGCCCAGAGCCCTAAAACCACCACCATGTCTGAAAAAAGACTAGGAGGAAGGCAAAAAGTTCAGGGATGACCCTGCAAAAAGGGCCAAGTCCAACACCCACAGTTTGCTCTTTCTGCCTCTTGGCGCTATTTTTACTTAACCTTTAACATTGCATATCTCTGGTTCTACTGATTGTGTCATTTTGGTCTCATTTTATTTATTACATTTTACTCTACTTTTTTGCATTGGTGTGAGATTGTTCTTGTGTTGTGCTTTCACTTTATTGATGTTTGTGTGCTGCATAAATACTTTACGCTTTGCCTCTAAATCCAGCATGACTGCTTTTGTGCCAAACTACCAGAGGGTTAATCACAGGTTAATTTAGCGACTTTTGTAGTTCACCCTGACAAGGATTGTGGTTGTTGCTTGAGAAGTTTTTATTCAAGCCTCAACTAAAACCCAATTTGTAGCACACCCGGACTAAACAGGGTTTGTTTTGGCAGTTTCTCACCTTCCTTAATCAGGTTACTGTATAATATCATCACTCTGGCACAACAGGAAAAGCAACTTTACGGTGTACCATTGCAGAAAAGGTCTTCTACGGAGTTGATTGGGCCCTCCTCTTCAAATCAGTAAAATCCCATGGCCTGCAAAAATTAATTGCATATGTCAAACTGCTCCACAAAATCCCCCACGTTTCAATCCTAGTAATTGGCGTGATCCCTTCCAAATTACAACTCCAAAGAGGCAAGTGTGCCCCATTCTCCCCTACTTTTGATTTTGTCATTAGAATAACTTCTGCAAAAGATCAGAGACAACAAACACTTCCATGGCACCTGTCCTCCCAGTCTCAGATTCAAGCCATCAGTACATACAGATGACGTTTTCCTTCTAATGAATAACCCAAAGCACTCACTCCCTTATCTCCTCCAAGAAATAGATCAATATAGCTCATCATCGGGCCACAAACCTAAAAGAGATACAAAAAAGAGATACTACTACTCATATTCTCATGATAAAAATATATTTTGAAGATTTTGACTTCATATAGAAACTTGATCATATCACGTATTTCAGCATCCTTTTCACCAAGCACCCAGATGATAGCCCAACTCTAAATCAAAAGAGAATCCTGGAAGAAGTCAAGAGCATATTGCATCCTTCGTCACTTCTCCTTTTATACCAGTAGGCACTATTACAATGATGCTAATGCTCATTGTGCTGTACACCCTCTCTATGGTTCCCCTATTATTTTCAATAGTATTTTTCTGCAACTCCAATAGAACCAACATAAGTCTCAATAGGTTAATTGCAGCTTCCCAAACACCTTGGGGGAGTCACGTTTCCAGACTTTACAACATGTCAAGATTCATTAAGATTTTTCAAGTATTCCAATGACTTATCTCACCACAAGATCCTTTAGCACTCCTGCAGCGTTTGACTTGAGGTTTCTCCATTATCTCCAACGACATCATTTTCATATCCAGTAACTGCAATCCCAAAAGCCAGGTCACAACCAACCATACCAACCGTACCATTAGCGACCAAAAATGAACTATTTAAATAAAATGATGCATACCTAGACAAGAATGGATCAATAGATTTATTTGGTAAGCAACATATATTAAAAGATATTAAAAGAACAGACATGCTCCCATATTGGAATATATGTATGAGACATAGCTTATTCTATATCAGCCATTTAGTCACCACGACATGAACACAACCTCTTGTGGCTTTTAGGGTCTATATTTTCATTTTCTAAACCAGCTGCTTCATATACAAGGCCGTCCCGACCAGTACCCCCACTTATCTTGCAAACAAGTAGGCCTGGGCGGAATTTGTGTAGTCGCGTTACGCAAAGTTCTGTGAAGATGTAAAAAATGTCCGCGAGCTACGCAGAATTCCGCGAGTACGCGGAATTGCTTGTTCTGCCCGTTCGCGATGCGTTTTTCCTGTTCGGGGACGCTGTTTGCATGCTCGGGGGGAAATATCTTGCGAACTTGCCCGTGCGGTCGCCAATTGGCGCGGCCATCTTGTTTCACTTGTCCCGTCCGTTCGCGATGCGTATTTCCTGTTCGCGAACGCGGATGTCCGATGGCGCGTCCGAATGATGTGTTCGCGATCGCACACTCTCGCGGGATCGCGCGGCCGGCTACCAAAATCTCGTAGCGCACACGAACGGATAGGAAAACTCGCCCACCATCCCGCAACCAGGACACTATGCAGAATACGACCTGAAAAAGTATTTGTAGATTTGCTTACGTGAGTTTTTTCAATTCTTTAATCACTAGATCATTTATTAGAGCAGTGCTATTGTAGTTTTTCAGTTGCGAGCAAAATTTGGACTTAAAATTCAGTTTACTGCCCTTGCTCACATCTGTTTACACGATTTTTGTATGTAAATTGATGTACTAGGAGAAGTGGTTGTTGCTTATGGTTTAAATTATCGACTGGCTTTTTTTGTATTATAATGTCTTGTCTTAATACATGTGATTTATTTTGTTCACAGTATATGTTATATATGTTAATTTGAAACTACGGAACAAGGTGTTGTGTGTCTTTCTACGGACACTGTTTGAAAAAGTTGAATTTGTGAAAACACATGTTTCCCTAAAAAACGTTGGTAATTAAATTACCCAGACCATGTAAAAAAAGATAAATGGTTTGAAGTCTGTTTATTAATTGAAACAGCCACTACAATAGCAGGCCAGGCCCATTTTCCTTTATAAAGTATTTTGGGTCCTGCCTGGCCTTAGTTGGACCGAACCCCCTTTTCCCACTAAATTATTAGCTCTTATTGGCACTCGTTTTTGCCATTATAAAATTATTTCACGAGTTCCCCGTCCCTGTTTTCAAAGATGGGATAACTATTAGCGTTAGCCCTGGTGACATTGTTTTTTTCATCCATATCATTTTTAATGCTGTTAAATTCTCGACACGTCTTTTCCTTTTCTGTGTCTTCTCCAACTTTCACGTCATACTAAAATTATTTGTATGATATACTTATTTATAGATGCTTTCAGACAGCCCTCTCCATCCTTGGACTGCTATGGCGTCCTCCACATTTTTCTTCCACCCTACAGCGTACATCCAGTGGCGCTGGAACTAGGGGTGTTGGAGGGACTGTAGCACCTCCAGAAATGCTGGAGAGGGTTAGCTGGAAAATAGGTAATTTAGAGGCAACCAAAAGTGTTTTTTCATGGTAGTATTTGCAGCGTGGAGAAGTGTGGCTCAATGGTTAGAGCGGCAGACCCTGATGCAGAGATCTGGCCCGGGACCAGGGTTCAATTCCCGCCTCGGCGGGTCTTGGGCTCAATTTCCTCGGACCTGATAATTCTCGCCTCAGTGCCTATTCTAATCATGGGTCCCACTCTGCAACTCTGGGCAATAGCTTGCTTAATCTCCACAACGGCCCCAACAGCGCTGGGATGCCTGGCTTCACCCTGGGGGTGCCCAGGAGTAGACATTTCACAGGGAAAAGCCAGGAAGGGTTCCACAGCGGTATGCGTACAGCGCCAGGACACCCCTTTGGGGGTATAAGTGCGCTTTACAAATTTCATTTCAGTGTGTTCAATCAAGCACATATCGCTAGATGCCGAGCAGTCTTCTAGTGATGGCATTCTGTGACCTTGTTGCTGCAGTCCATAGGACGGAAAGGGAAGCAACTACAAGGTTACTAAAGCATAAAGCTGGTAAAATATGCTTACTCTGTCTAAGGTGTTGATGTATTTCACAATATTTTACTGTCATCGGAAAAGCAAGTGAGGCACGTGTCCTTTTATTGATTTCTTGTGCTTATCATCTGCAGAGTCAAAACAAGGTGAAACTATATGGCAACATGCCCACAAACTCAGGTGAAGCTGGAGAAACATTGGGCATATGTACAAACCCCTATCGCCACCGCAACGTCACCTATATTGACGTTGAGGTGGTGATAGGGGCTGCGCCTTATGTACAAGGCAGCGTTAAGCCACTTAACTTGGCTTAACGCTGCCTTGTACATAAGGCCCCCTTTCACGCTATGCTTAGTGTGAAAGGGGTGGGCAGTGGGTCTTGCGGTGGGCGTTCCACCACAACACCCCTTCATTTTGACGCTGCCCCCTATGTACAAGGGTGGCGTATATAGGAGGCAGCGCCAAAATTAAAAACAGGTATGACCTGGTCTTAAGATGGCAAAACGAGGAGAATGCATTATTTCTCCTCGTTTTTGCTTTTTCCATGTGTGCTGCCTTGTGCATCACACACGGAAAAAGCAAAATGCCATTGTTTGTTTATGTGTAGGAAGGTGTCCCTTCCTGCACATAAACAAACTTTTAAAAAAATGCCATTTTGTCACTTTCATGTGTGCTGCATGAAGCAGCACGCATGAAAGTGACAGGATGGCATTTCTAGGATTGTTTATGTGCAGGAAGGGACACCTTCCTACACATAAACAATCCTCCCCTGCACGCAGACACCCTTGCACTCTGTTGCAAGGGTGCCTGCGTTGGCGCTAAGTTGCTAAACTTAGTGCCATCGCAGGGGGAAACGCAAGGCTGCACCACATTCTTGTAAATATGGTGCAGCCTTGCGTTTTAGAAGTGGAGGAGAGAGGCGTTAAGCCAGGAAGGCTAACACCTCTCTCCTTCACTTCCTTGTACATATCCCCCATTGTCCTTTGCAAAAAAAAAGAAGACAGATATTCCATGCTGATGGATGTTCCACCCAAGATAAATAGGTCTTCAGACTGCAGGTAATTGTGTTTCCCCACTGTCGGTCAGGGTTACACAAGGCTAGAGCAACAGAAGGGAAACACAATGCATGCATGCATGCATGCTCCACTGCCTGAAGTCTGACCTGGGGTTTCTGGCAATGGGGAATGAGATTGTACATTTTGATACTGGTAGGTGCAACATATTGATGTTATGCGCTCTAGGGCCCTCTTTGTTCTGTGCGAACTCTGGAGAGGAAACACATGATATGAGGGGAGGTGTTAGGGTTTTGTTAATGTCGAGTATGAGATAATGTGCAGTTGTGAGAAGTTGGCCTGGCATATGCTGTCCACTATTTGTAGTGGGCACCTTGCACCAGTCCAAACAACCCCTTATTGGAGATAGGTTAAAGACAACCTTTATTGAAAGCTATCCTAGTGGTAGCTATGGAGAGCAGCCTTCAGGCTAAGTCTTGAAGGAATGTAAAGCAGCTTGTTTTATCAGTCTATAATCTCTTGAGTGACCAAATGAAAGAGGACCACACCAGGTATATATTCAAAATATATGTATTTATTACTAAACACACCCCTCTAGTCTCTTTATGAGGCTAGAGTTTGAAGTACATAAATTATAAGTTAGTTATCTACAGTAATAGCACAAATACACGTTTGAGCCCCAGGGGCGTACTCAAACCATATACCAATAAAGTGGTATAAGAACCACGACTGAGCTAGACACAAGGCCTAGAGCCTGTAGAAGTGCTTGGACCACAAGGAACCACCCAAGGTAGTGACACAGGGGACCCACGGGGACGCGTGCAGTGTATGAACACAGCCGCGAACCGCCGTTAACTTCTATGGGGAAAGTCGCGATTAGAATTTAAAAGAAAAGGGACACTTAGAGGAGGACTTGGAACAAACCCTTTGAGAACTAGGCTGTTCTAGTGTCAATACCCACGGGAGCACCGGAGTACTCGAGTTACCTCACCCAGGGGAGCCAGGTGCATAGGTGTCTTTCGGGGTCGGGTTTCGTCGTCGCTTTCAATGGCGATCTGCTGCAAAGTGCTGCTGGCGGCCAAGTCGAAAGTGTTCGGGTGGATCCAAAGGTGGATCGGAGATCTGAAGAACCTGAAAGCAGAGGGGACAGAGTCTGGGTCACTAGCCAGTGACCAGGAAGGCGATGAGCAGATGCCCACCGATGTCGAGTGCTTCAGGTGGTTGACAGTCGTCTTGACTCTTCAGCCACGAGGTCCAGGAGGCGTCAACGATAACCTGGAGCTGGATTCGAGCTGTCCCACGACGTCTGTCGATTACAGGGGTGTCGGCGACCGGATTGGACCCAACAAGCCTTGGCAACGGCAAGTCTTGTGGAAATGGAAGAAGAATGATGTTGCAGACCAGCAAGGTCTGGGGGACTCACCCAGCAAGGGTAAGTCGGGACACGCCTGGAGCAACCAGGGAGCCCAAGCAGAAAAAGATTGCCCTTCGGGAGGGCCTACTAGGCAACGGACTAGCGACCGCGAAGGAGCCTCAAGTCGATGCACGTGGAGCTGGCTCACAGGACACTCGTGGAGTGGAGGCCAGTGATCTTCGGTGCAGTTGGTGCTGGAGGCTGGGGCTACTCGGAGCCCAAAGCACGATTTCGTGGGAGACCCAGAAGAGGATGCACTTGCAAATGCGATCGGTGTCCAGGGGTCATGGTTCCACGTTACCCACGACAGCTACGGGCCTTAGCTTTGCTGGGGACTCAGGGCAACCTCGGGGAAGTCTGGAAATCCACCTCTGGTGGTGCAAAGACTTCGGCGTCCGACGGGAGCTTCAGTGATGCAGACCGGACAATTGCTTCTTTGGTGCCTGCCAAGCAGGGGAGTCACTCCTTGACCCCAAGGGAGATTCTTCAGTCCTCTAATCTTGAAGTAGAGCGTCGAAGGTCCAGGATTCTGTGTCAGAGTTTCGTCCAGGTTAATCTAAAGTCCTAAGGACTGGGGTCCCCTACTTATACTAAGGTAGGGGGTTGGACATACTCTGTGGCCCCACCTATGGGAGGGTCAGGGCAGAGGGGTGGTTACACCCCTTTCCCTTTGTCCAGTTTCGCGCCAGAGCAGGGGCTGGAAGCCCCTGAGCCGGTTTGAACTGGGGTATGCACAGGGACACCAAGTGTGCCCCCAGTGCAGGACTTCAAAGCACCAGAGAGTGCTCCCGCCCAGCCCCAATACACACTATCCTGTCTGGGGAGGTGGTCACACCTCCCTGGGACAGGAAACCTATTGTCCAGGCCTCCTCTGCCGGAGTTTCGGTCAGCAGCAGGAGGCCAGACTCGTGTCTGTGGCAGCGGCATCCATTTTGTGATGCCAGGGCTCTGGAAAGTCAGTACCGGGTATACCGGTGTGTACATATCTTTCCCTCTAGAAGGGTGGAATGCTACCCCCGCTGCCAGAACTGGCGGGGGGGGTAGTATTCCAAGATGTTTGACACCAAACACGACATGTTTCCGTGCAGCCATCCCACAGTTAGCATTAAACGCGAGGTTATAATGCGCTTAAGAGTATATGGTCAGGCTGCACTACAAACAGCATCAGAGAAGGGTCTCCGAACGCTGCAGAGGGGCCCTGCTCATGCAGGGGCACCCTCTCACATAGGAACCACGCACTCTGCCTTCAGGATTGATAAGGCCTGCCATAGGAGTGACTTATAGGTTTATATGTGTTATGTATGTAGTGATATAGGTAGCCTATATCACAGTAAGGGGTGCGTGCACCACCTTACCCAGGCTGCAGTAGCAGACCTGTGGTGTCAGTTTGGATGGCCTTCCAGGGGTGGCACAATACATGCTGCAGCCCCTGGTAGGCCTCTGAGGTACCTATGCCCTCGGTACATAGAATACCATATACTAGGGACTTATAAGAGCACTCCAGATTCCAATCAGAGATGTGCCTAAGGCACATGGAAACCAGTTTAGAGAGGAAGCAGCTAGGCTGGGGTTCTGATTAGCAGGGCCCCAGCCAGGCTAAGGTCGAAAAACAGTGAAGCATCAGCAAAAAGTGGGGGTACCCATGTGAAGCAGATCCTACTCTCCTACACAACCCCCCCCCAAACGTAGGGACATTAAACTAACCTTGCCCAGTTAAGTCTTCATGTTCTAAGTGGAAGTACCTAGAGAGTCCATCTGCATTGGCATGGTTACTCCCAGGTCTATGTTCCACTGTGAAGTCCATCCCCTGTAGGGAAATGGACCACCTAAGCAGTTTGGGGTTTTCACCCTTCATTTGTTTTAGCCATAAGAGGGGCTTATGGTCTGTTTGAACAAGGAAGTGAGTACCAAACAAGTATGGCCTCAACTTCTTCAGAGCCCAGACCACAGCAAAGACCTCCCTCTCAATGGCTGACCAACGTTTCTCTCTAGGGGTCAGACTTCTGCTAATAAAAGCTACTGGCTGATCCTGACCTTCATCATTCAATTGTGACAGTACAGCCCCTACCCCCAATTCAGATGCATCAGTTTGAACAATGAACTTCTTGGAGTAATCAGGACTCTGTAGAATGGGAGCAGTGCACATGGCCTGCTTTAGGTCATCAAATGCCTTTTGACAGCTAACTGTCCACTGAACCTTTTTGGGCATTTTCTTGGAAGTTAAGTCATTCAGGGGTGTCACTATTGATCCATACCCCTTGACAAATCTCCTATAGTACCCAGTCAGGCCTAAGAAGGCTCTCACCTGAGTCTGGGTAGTTGGAGCAGTCCAGTCCATGATGGTCTGGATCTTGCTCTGCAGTGGTTGAACCTGGCCTCCACCCACAAGGTGGCCCAGGTACACAACCTGACTCTGCCCTATCTGGCACTTGGTGGCCTTGATAGTCAGGCCTGCTTTCTGCAGGGCCTGCAAAACATTTCTGAGGTGGACCAGGTGATCCTCCCAGGTGGAGCTAAAGACAGCAATATCATCTAGATATGCTGCACTATAGGCTTCCAGACCTGTAAGGACTGTATTCACCAACCTCTGAAAAGTGGCAGGTGCATTCTTCAGACCAAAGGGCATCACCACAAATTGATAATGCCCACTAGGGGTTGAGAATGCTGTCTTTGCATCATCAGCTAGTCTGATCTGCCAGTAGCCAGCTGTCAGGTCAAATGTGCTTAGATACTTGGCTGAGGCCAAAGTGTCTATTAGCTCATCTGCCCTTGGTATTGGATGGGCATCAGTCCTAGTGACTGCATTGAGACCCCTGTAGTCCACACAAAACCTCATCTCTCTTTTCCCACCATTGGTGTGAGGTTTTGGCACAAGGACCACTGGACTAGCCCAAGGGCTATCTGAGGGTTCAATAACTCCCAAATCCAACATCTTCTGGACTTCTGTCCTGATACAGTCCCTGACATGGTCAGGTTGCCTATAAATCTTATTTTTAATAGGCAGACTGTCCCCAGTGTCCACTTCATGAGTGCACCAGGTAGTCTGACTGGGTGTCAGTGAGAATATGTGTCTGAACTGATTGAGCACCTGTCTGCAATCAGTCTGCTGCTGGGTAGTGAGGCTGCCTGCCAAGGCTACACCATCCACTGACCCATCATCAGGGTTCTGTGAGAGCAGGTCAGGGAGTGGGTCACTCTCTTCCTCCTGTCCCTCATCAGTAGCCATGAGCAAGCACATATCTGCCCTGTCCACATATGGTTTTAACCTGTTGACATGGAGAACCCTGTGGGGACTCCTGGGTGTTCCTAGGTCTACTAAGTAGGTAACCTCACCCTTCTGTTCAACAATGGTATGGGGTCCACTCCATTTGTCTTGGAGAGCTGCTGGGGCCACTGGCTCCAACACCCACACCTTCTGTCCTGGCTGGTTAACAGTCAGTACAGCCTTTTGGTCATGCCAGTCTTTTTGAAGTTCCTGGCTAGCCTCAAGGTTTTTAGTTGCCTTTTTCATATACTCAGCCATCCGGGAGCAGAGACCAAGCACATAGTCCACTATGTCTTGCTTTGGGGGCTTGAGAGGTAACTCCCATCCTTCCTTCACCAAGCACAATGAACCCCTGACAGGGTGACCAAAAAAAGTTCAAAAGGGCTGTAGCCAACCCCTTTTGAGGCACCTCCCTGTATGCAAATAAAAGGCAGGGCAAGAGTATGCCCCATCTTCGCCTAAGCTTTTCTGGGAGCCCTTTAATCATGCCCTTCAAGGTTTTGTTGAATCTCTCAACTAAACCATTGCATTGTGGGTGATAGGGTGTGGTGAACTTGTAAGTCACTCCACACTCCTTCCACATTGCTTTTAAGTATCCAGACATAAAGTTTGCACCCCTGTCTGATACAACCTCCTTAGGGAAGCCCACTCTTGAGAAAATTCCCAGGAGGGCTCTTGCCACCACAGGTGCTGTAGTGGTCCTAAGGGGAATAGCCTCTGGGTACCTGGTGGCATGATCCACTACCACCAGGATAAACCTGTGCCCAGATGCTGTTTGGGGATCCATGGGACCAACAATGTCAATCCCCACCCTTTCAAAGGGAACCCCCACCACAGGTAGTGGTATCAGGGGGGCCTTTGTAGTGCCACCTGCCTTGCCACTGGCCTGGCAGGTTACACAGGAGCAGCAAAACTCCTTGGTGTCTTCAGACATGTGGGGCCAGTGAAAGTGAGGGACAATTCTGTCCCAAGTCTTGTTCTGGCCCAGGTGACCCGCTAAGGGAATATCATGGGCTAGGGTCAATAGGAAGCCCCTGAACTTCAGAGGTATAACCAACCTCCTGGTAGCACCAGGCTTGGGGTCTCTACACTCTGAGTACAAGAGTCCATCATCCCAATACACAGTATGGGGACCACTAGCTTTCCCAGCAGCCTCAGCAGCAGCTTGCTGTCTGAGGGGTTCAAGAGAGGGGCAGCTCTGCTGCTCCTGGCTCAGATCTGCCCTGGAAGGGCCCCCTGTCCCCAAGAACTCAACCTGGTCAGGTTCAAGCTCCTCTGGGACAGTTCCTTCCTCAGGACTGAGATCATCCCCCTCAAGGGACTGATCTTCCTTCTGAGCCAAGGGGAAGGCACTGCCTTTACCCTACTACTCCTCTTCTTGGAGGGCCCTTGGTCCATTATTCCAGAATCCAAGGCCTGTTCAGTGTTAGACATTTTGGCCTGTGACCTGGTCACAGCAAACACATCTGCAGGGATCCCCAGCATTTCTGCATGGGTCCTGAGCTCCTCTTCTGCCCAAGCTGAAGTTTCTAAGTCATTGCCAAGCAAGCATTCAACGGGTAGGTCTGCACTTACCACAACCTTCTTAAGGCCAGTTACCCCTCCCCAGGAGAAGTTAACAACTGCCAGAGTATGGTCTGTTCTGACGTTGCTAGCATTGGTCACTTGGTACATTTCACCAAGTATAATCTGCCCAGGATTCACAAGGTCTTGTGTCACCATGGTGACACTTGCCCCTGTGTCCCTAAATGCCAAAGCCTCTCTCCCATTGATTAAGGGCTGTTGTCTGTACTTGCCCAGATTACTGGGACTCAGAGGAGGTCATATCCATGCCTCCATCACAGACTAGGACAGCCTGAGTGAGTTCTCTGACTAGGTCAGAGCTCATCTCTTTACCCAGGGTCAACCCTACTAAACCCTTGGCTTGTGTAGTCCCACCACCAACTGTAACTGCACTAGGGGGAGCAGGTGCCTTAGGGGCATTGGTGGGGGCTGGAGTAGAGTCTTTGGACTTGGTGCAATCACTGGTCCAGTGGGTCTTTTGCTTACAGACCTTGCACCATGGTTTCCTTTGGCCTTTCCCTTTGGTAGACTGTGAATCCCCACCTGAAGAAGATTTTTGGGGGCTTGTGAAGACTTTTGATCTTTACCCTTCTCCCCACCCTTATCAGAGGTTTTCGAATCTTGCTTCTTAGGGTCACCACCTTGGTTCTGTACCTTCTGCTTCACCCTGGTTCTGACCCATTTGTCTGCCTTCTTTCCCAATTCTTGGGGAGAGGTCAGATCAGAGTCTACCAGGTGCTGATGCAACAGCTGATTTTGACAGTTATTTAGAATCTGCTCCCTCATGATCAGATTGTACAATCCTGTGAAGTCACATACCTTACTGCCCAATAACCAACCTTCCAGAGCCTTGGCAGAACAATCAACAAAGTCCACCCAGTCTTGAGTCTGTGCTTTTTGGGTATCCCTGAACTTTAACCTGTATTGTTCAGTGGTTAGGCCAAACCCATCAATTAGAGCACTCTTCAAGACTTTGTAATTATCAGCATCCTCCTCTCTAACAGTGAGGAGCTTGTCTCTACCTTTGTCTGCAAAGGAGAGCCACAAGATTGCTGCCCACTGCTCCTGAGGGACCCTCTGTACTTTACAGGCCCTCTCTAGAGCAGTTATCCATTTGTGGATGTCATCCCCACTCTGGTAGGGAGGGACAATCTTGCTCAGGTTTCTATGGTCATAAGACCTTTCCCTATCTTTGGGGAAACTGCTGCCACCATGGGACTCTAATGTTGCATGATCATGCAATTGAATGGAGCCAGAGAAGGAGATTTACAAACATTTTGCGCTGAGTTAGGCTAAGGTTTCCCTTGTACAAAACCAGTGAATTTCAGTAGTTATAGCTACCTGAGCTAACTGTAACTTTTGCCCCCGCAATGCACTGCTTATGACCTCACATATTACATCACTGATGACATGGTCAGTAACATCACTAGTCCCAACTTTTGTCTCTCTCTATAGAGATCTAGGGACTCCCTGTCTATAGCCAATTGCTGTTTTCTGAGTTCAAGCTGGGCTTGCTCATACTGAATCAGTCTCTTTCTCCTCTTATGAGAGGATTCCCTCCTATGAGAGGAGACAGAGGTCCCTATTGAGGTGTCAGAGTGGTTAGACTCCTGAGAAGGAGACCTAGACCTTCTGGGCACACTCAGAACTCTTCCTGGGGGACAAAGGGGAGGTCAGTCTGATCCTCCCCCTCCTCCTCCACAGGAGGAATTGGGTTTTCCAGGACAAGGTCATTTTCACCTTCCTGGCCAGTTTCAGAGGGGGGGCCTGGGTTTCTTCACTCCTGGCCCCTTCCTCATCTTCTGCCCCACCCTCTTTGCCTACCCCTTCAGACCCTAGGGGCCTGCTGAGATCATCAGCTAGTAACACCTCCCTGAGGTGTTGGGTGCTGGCACTTTTGCCTGCCTTCAACTTCCTAGTATTGCATAATGCTCTCAATTCCAAGAATGGGAGTTTATCATACTTGGAGGGAAGAAGCCCACTGGCTTCTGGCAAGGACTCACTGGGTCCTGGCTTTGAAGACATTACTAGTGAGGTGTGGTGTATGCACTACCTACTCTAGTGTGGCCTACTAAACTATCTTGAGTTGTAGAAAGGGTGTGCTATCCCTTAACACACAACTCTAAATTCAGTAGAACTTACTGTATTACTAAGCTTGATTTATATGTACCTTAGGTACCCTTAGTGGTTTTCAGTTGATCAATTCAATTGAGATTATCTGGTAAAACAATAGCAAGCTGGAATCCCACACGCTGCACACCAATGTGAGAAGTTGGCCTGGCATATGCTGTCCACTATTTGTAGTGGGCACCTTGCACCAGTCCAAACAACCCCTTATTGGAGATAGGTTAAAGACAACCTTTATTGAAAGCTATCCTAGTGGTAGCTATGGAGAGCAGCCTTCAGGCTAAGTCTTGAAGGAATGTAAAGCAGCTTGTTTTACCAGTCTATAATCTCTTGAGTGACCAAATGAAAGAGGACCACACCAGGTATATATTCAAAATATATGTATTTATTACTAAACACACCCCTCTAGTCTCTTTATGAGGCTAGAGTTCGAAGTACATAAATTATAAGTTAGTTATCTACAGTAATAGCACAAATACACGTTTGAGCCCCAGGGGCGTACCAAACCATATACCAATAAAGTGGTATAAGAACCACGACTGAGCTAGACACAAGGCCTAGAGCCTGTAGAAGTGCTTGGACCACAAGGAACCACCCAAGGTAGTGACACAGGGGACCCACGGGGGACGCGTGCAGTGTATGAACACAGCCGCGAACCGCCGTTAACTTCTATGGGGAAAGTCGCGATTAGAATTTAAAAGAAAAGGGACACTTAGAGGAGGACTTGGAGCAAACCCTTTGAGAACTAGGCTGTTCTAGTGTCAATACCCACGGGAGCACCGGAGTACTCGAGTTACCTCACCCAGGGGAGCCGGGTGCATAGGTGTCTTTCGTGGTCGGGTTTCGTCGTCGCTTTCAATGGCGATCTGCTACAAAGTGCTGCTGGCGGCCAAGTCGAAAGTGTTCGGGTGGATCCAAAGGTGGATCGGAGATCTGAAGAACCTGAAAGCAGAGGAGACAGAGTCTGGGTCACTAGCCAGTGACCAGGAAGGCGATGAGCAGATGCCCACCGATGTTGAGTGCTTCAGGTAGGTTGACGGTCGTCTTGACTCTTCAGCCACGAGGTCCAGGAGGCGTCGACGACGACCCAGAGCTGGATTCGAGCTGTCCCACAACGTTTGTCGATTGCAGGGGTGTCGGCGACCGGATTGGACCCAACAAGCCTTGGCAACGGCAAGTCTCATGGAAATGGAAGAAGGACGATGTTGCAGACCAGCAAGGTCTGAGGGACTCACCCAGCAAAGGTAAGTCGGGGCACACCTGGAGCAACCAGGGAGCCCAAGCAGAAAAAGATTGGCTTCCGGGAGGGCCTACTAGCCAACGGACTAGCAACCGCAAAGGAGCCTCGAGTCGATGCACGTGGAGCTGGCTCACAGGACACTCGTGGAGTGGATGCCAGTGATCTTCGGTGCAGTTGGTGCTGGAGGCTGGGGCTACTCGGAGCCCAAAGCACGACTTCGTGAAAGACCCAGAAGAGGATGCACTTGCAAATGCGATCGGTGTCCAGGGGTCACAGTTCCACATTATCCACGACAGCTACGGGCCTCAGCTTTGCTGGGGACTCAGGTCAGCCTCGGGGAAGTCTGGAAATCTACCTCTGGTGGTGCAAAGACTTCGGCGTCTGACGGGAGCTTCAGCGATGCAGACCGGACAATTGCTTCTTTGGTGCCTGCCAAGCAGGGGAGTCACTCCTTGACCCCAAGGGAGATTCTTCAGTCCTCTAATCTTGAAGTAGAGCGTCGAAGGTCCAGGATTCTGTGTCAGAGTTTCGTCCAGGTTAATCTAAAGTCCTAAGGACTGGGGTCCCCTACTTATACTAAGGTAGGGGGTTGGACATACTCTGTGGCCCCACCTATGGGAGGGTCAGGGCAGAGGGGTGGTTACACCCCTTTCCCTTTGTCCAGTTTCGCGCCAGAGCAGGGGCTGGAAGCCCCTGAGCCGGTTTGAACTGGGGTATGCACAGGGACACCAAGTGTGCCCCCAGTGCAGGACTTCAAAGCACCAGAGAGTGCTCCCGCCCAGCCCCAATACACACTATCCTGTCTGGGGAGGTGGTCACACCTCCCTGGGACAGGAAACCTATTGTCCAGGTCTCCCCTGCCGGAGTTTCGGTCAGCAGCAGGAGGCCAGACTCGTGTCTGTGGCAGCGGCATCCATTTTGTGATGCCAGGGCTCTGGAAAGTCAGTACCGGGTATACCGGTGTGTACATGTCTTTCCCTCTAGAAGGGTGGAATGCTACCCCCGCCACCAGAACTGGCGGGGGTAGTATTCCAAGATGTTTGACACCAAACACGACATGTTTCCGTGCAGCCATCCCAAAGTTAGCATTTAACGCGAGGTTATAATGCGCTTAAGAGTATATGGTCAGGCTGCACTACAAACAGCATCAGAGAAGGGTCTCCGAACGCTGCAGAGGGGCCCTGCTCATGCAGGGGCACCCTCTCACATAGGAACCACGCACTCTGCCTTCAGGATTGATAAGGCCTGCCATAGGAGTGACTTATAGGTTTATATGTGTGTGTATGTATGTAGTGATATAGGTAGCCTATATCACAGTAAGGGGTGCATGCACCACCTTACCCAGGCTGCAGTAGCAGACCTGTGGTGTCAGTTTGGATGCCCTTCCAGGGGTGGCACAATACATGCTGCAGCCCCTGGTAGGCCTCTGAGGTACCTATGCCATGGGTACATAGTATACCATATACTAGGGACTTATAAGGGCACTCCAGATTCCAATCAGAGATGTGCCTAAGGCACATGGAAACCAGTTTAGAGAGGAAGCAGCTAGGCTGGGGTTCTGATTAGCAGGGCCCCAGCCAGGCTAAGGTCGAAAAACAGTGAAGCATCAGCAAAAAGTGGGGGTACCCATGTGAAGCAGATCCTACTCTCCTACAGCAGTGTGTGAGTGTATGCGGAGTAATAAAGAAGTGTTTGACTGCAGCTTCCTTTGGCATATTTCATTCGCATAATCCAGGGTTGGGGAAGACGCTATATCTGGCGATGAGTAGGGGACATGTGCTGGCTCTCCCTGAGAGTTTTCAGTGGTACGGCAAACTGCTCATGCATGCCACTTATGGCTCAAATCGATTTAAAGCAGTCTGAGGCTGGTACATGTGGAGTCAAAAACCTGCTCCAGCACATACATGACCAAAGAAGAAAGTGAAGGCCCTAGAGAGGAGCACATTCAAAATGCCCGCCAAAACCGCCGGTGTAGCGGTTGACGGAAACGCTGCACTACGTTTGCATATAGAGCAATAACTCAAATGAAGCAGAAAGATAATGGCAGCAACAACCAGATATGAGAAACAGAGAATATACTCACCGTCAAAGACAAGTGAAGCATTTTACTACCTCAGATCGGGCGTGGTGACCCAAGTCCAAGCACAAGGGTTGTGCTGCAGACATTGCACAGGACGGCATGTACAGCGAAAGCTGTCTGAACAGCATGTGCTCTCAATGACCGAAAAAGAGAGGGCTAAATACAATGCAGCAGTGTTCCTGAAGCCACCACTGCTTTTTAACACTTCTAAGAAGCAGAACATTGGTGCCAGGTAGGTTGTGTGAATCAAAACATCTGATGACTTAATATGCACTAGAAGAAGAAGATGAAAAGAAGATCATCAAATATTTGTGCAGGTAATGCAGTGAAAGAAGTGCTAAAGAAAGTTTCACAGACTGATGCAAAATGACATCAGAAGGTAAAAGAAGCATTGGAGGGCAAGTTCATCACAATGGCAAATGTCACTATGAAAGGTACATCTTCAGCCATGAACGAGAACAGGTTGGTGAAACAATGGATGAATTTGTTGAGAGACTTGACACTCTCATTAAATATTGCAAATTCTGATTTCAACGGTGAACAAGCAATGCGCCTCAGAGTCATTGATGGCTATCTTTCAAGTTCATTTTGAAGGGGCATTTTGAGAGAAACACACACCTTAGAGAAAATGCTGATGGTTGTGAGAGTAGAAGAACAAGCAGACTGACAAGCTGCTGATACGGAAGCAGGAATAGCTCACAATGAACCAGCTTTGGCTGTGAAAAGCAATAACAAGCAAATGGAAGATGCACGTAAGTCGACGTCTTCAAAGAAATCAACACTAAGCTTCAGATGTGGATAATCATTTCACCATGAAGGTAAATGTCCATCCATTGGGCAAGTTCACTAAGGTTGTGGAAAAAATAATAATTTTACAACTGTGTGACAAGCTAAAGAAAAATCAAGTGCGTCACTATGGAAAGAAAATATGGACGTGAGAACTTCCAGAATCACTTTTGCCATGCCCACAAAATCAAAAAGCAAGATCAGGTTCGACAAGTAGAAACCAGGCAAGATCAATCATCGTCAAGCTTATCGTACAAAGGCTCTTCGACGTCACAGTCGGGTACAAGCGAATAAGATGGGTCTGCGCTAATGATAAGTACCAAAGAATAGCATCCACATGTGGGGTTAGCTGCCTGTAAAGTAAATGACAGTTCAAAGACAGCCTATCAAATAAAGTGACTAACACCATTTCGTCCCTTTCCCCATAACTTTTATCATAGACAGTGGTGTGTCGATAAATATCATGCCTGTGGAAAAATTTAACAGCCTATCCTCTTTGCCTCACCTCACTCATCAGGCACGAAGGTATATACTTGGGATGCTTCTGAGCCACTACAAAGCCACGGATCATTCACAGTGACAATGAGACACAAAAAGACATTGGTGCGAGCCACCATTAATGTTTTACAAGTGACTTCGTAGAGTGCCTGTTTGCTCAGTTTTTCCACAGCTGCTGACATGGGGATGATATCCCTCAACCACAACCTCTGTGCTCAGTCTGAGTTCAAGGGCCAGTTCCCATCATTGTTTCATGGCCTGGGAAATCTCAAGAAAATGAAAGTACAGCTTCACATCAATTAAGACATTCACCAGTGACTCAGCTACACCATAGAGTTGCTTTCCATTTACAAGAAGCTGTAGAGAAAGAGTTGGAAGTGCTTTTAAAGCATGATATAATTGAATGTTCCATGGGCCCACATCATGAGTCTCGTCCATATTAGCAGTACCCAAAAAGGACAGTAGCGAAGCAGTGCACATTTGCATTGATACTCCAGGTGAACAAAGCCATTGTGAGGGTGAGACACCCTGATCCACACATCGCGGACATGATCATGCAATTGAATGGAGCCAGAGAAGGAGATTTACAAACATTTTGCGCTGAGTTAGGCTAAGGTTTCCCTTGTACAAAACCAGTGAATTTCAGTAGTTATAGCTACCTGAGCTAACTGTAACTTTTGCCCCCGCAATGCACTGCTTATGACCTCACATATTACATCACTCATGACATGGTCAGTAACATCACTCATGACATCCCTGATGACATCTCAAATGACGTCACTGTTGACATCATCCACAGAACCACTAACACACCCTCTCACACTCCCATATTCCTCTTATATACCCACTCCCACACAATCCCTCACATACCCATTCACAGACCCATACCAGTACTCACACAACCAATCACTCAACCATAGAGCCACTCACACATCCACTCACTTATATTGCCACTCACACACCCACTCAATCACCTATACAGAAACTCACACAGCCACTCACTCACCCATACAGGTACTCACACACCTACATACTCACCCATACAGCCACTCACATTGCCACTCACTCACCCATACAGCTAGTCACACATTCACTCGCTTACCCATACAGCCACTGACACAGTCTCACATCCAGCGATACAACCATTCACACACCCGGAGAACCAGATGCATACACATTCACACATCCATACAACCAGTCACACAGACATTCAGTCTTCTATACAGCCACTCACACACACTCACTTACCTGTACACACAATAAAACAGCTACTCATTCACCCATACAATCACTCACACACCCACTCCCTCACCCATACAGCTACTCATACAGCCACTCACTGACCTACGCAGCCACTCCCTCACCCATACAGCTACTCATACAGCCACTCACTGACCTATGCAGCCACTCACTCACCCATACAGCTACTTATATAACCACTAAGACATCCTTACAGCAACTGAGTTACCCTCTCACACACCCATACAGCCACTTAGACATCCACTCACACACTAATACAGATAGTCACACAGGCACTCAGATTAGATATGTCAGAAATAGTACGACTGATAACTAGTGCAGAAAGAATAGTAATGCAATTCATGCTGTAGCTTAGAATATAGCTTTAAGTCTCAGAAACATTTATGAAGCACTTACAGTCATGGGATGATGTCATCAGTGGTGTAATTTGAGATGTCATCAGTGATGTCACTGACTATGTCATGAGGGTAATAATATGTGAGGTCATGAACAGTGCATTGCAGGGGCGTACGTTATAGTTAGCTGGCCAACTATAACAGCTGAATTTCACTGGTTTTGTATGGATGAAATCTGAGCCTAACTATAACGTCCGATTTCGGCCCCGGTGACCCCATCCCCCGAGGCCCGGCCAATTTTTAAATTTTGTAAAAAACAATTTGAGGGAGGGGGGTGCCCCCACCCCAGTCCGATTTAAGCCCCCGGGACCCCATCCCCCGGGGCCCGGCCAATTTGTTTTTTATTTTAATTTTTTTTTAAGGGAGGGGAGTTTAAATTAAAAAAAACGGAGGGGGCTGATTGGCCACCCTACCGGGCCATTTTTGGCCCCGGGACCCCCATCCCCCGGGGCTTGGCCAACTCGTTGGGGACCGCGGGGGAGCCTCAAGCCCCCACGATCCCTGCCAGCTCCCCGCCTCCTGTGGGAGCGTGCATTGCTTTCAGACAGAGGGAGCTGCTAACATGCAGCTCCCTCTGTCCAAAAGCAATTCTGCTCCACTTTGTGGAAGCGAGAGCATTTTCTTAATTTTTTAAAATTCTTTTTATTGATGACAAAAGAAATCACATCACAGGAGTCAATCTATTGGTAGATCACAGAAATTGTTCACAAATTCAATAAGCACTACATTTACCACATCGTATGTTGTCTTGCTGTTCATACCTCTTCTATCCTACGTTAAACTATAACTCACTTACTCTGGGGGAAGATCAGAACTGGGGAGCCATTCAAATGTCACCTCTGTATGAGTTCCACTTGCCCCATATTTGTTCCCTCTTCCTCAGACAACCCCGAAATTCATATACTGTCTTTTCTGTTAACATACACCAGTCCATGTCTTTTATCCAAGCACTTACTGTTGGTGAATCAGAGGCCCCCCCCATGCTTTTGCTATGTTACGCTTAGCTACTACCATTCCCAGCATTGCCCATGTCTTTTCCTTGCTATTCAAATCTGTGGGTCCCCAGAGATTGAGGAGGCACCATTTTGCATCTAGTTCCATTCTTGTCCTCAGCACCTCTTCCATGTAGTGGAGCACTTCTACCCAATATCTTTTAATATACGCACACTCCCACATTATGTGAATAAATGTACCCTCCTGGTTTCACTGCCTCCTGCACTTGGGATCTGTCCTGAACCCCATCTTAACTAGTGTGTGGCATGAGAGATATATTCTGTGTAGGATCTTGAGTTGTATTAACTTATACCGGGAAGAAATTGCTACTCCTTCGGTGAGACCAGTGCCTCTCCTCCAGGCCCTTGATATCATTTTCCCAACTCTTTCGGAGCTGGGAGAGGCAGTCAGGCGCATTATTAATTTGTTTTTGGTAGGTCAGGGAGATAGCCTTTCTATGCATATAATCAATACAAATTCTATCCTCCAATGGGGAAGACTCAGGGAGCACCTCTCCCTTGGGAATAATCGCCTGGAGAGCATGCTTAATTTGCATATATCTGAACATCTCTGTGGCTGCTAGGTCATAATCTTGCTGTAGTTGAGCAAAGGAGAGTACTCCTCCTTGGATCCACAGGTCTCCCACCAGAGAGATACCGATCATGTCCCAACCATCAAATCCCTTGTTTTTCCTCAAAGTTCCCAATTGTTCCGCATCCCATAGTGGGGTGGCCTGCGTGATCTTCCCCGCTCACCCCAGGCTCTTATTAACTGCATGCCATAGCTGGACTTTATGTTTGGTAGGGCCAGTGAGCTGCAATCACGTTGGTGTGATGTAGAGTGCACTGTCATAGCTCCCTCCTGGCAAAACCCATTTGTCCATTCTATATCAAGGATCATCATATGGCTTATATATACATTGATTGATAGCTGTTAGCTGTGTGGCCCAATAATATTTCTTAATGTCGGGGAGTCCTATCCCTCCATCATACCACCCCCTCACCAGCTTTTGGGTGGCGACGCGGGGTGGCTTCCCTACCCACAGGAGTTCTCTCGGTTCACTTTCAATGGCTTTAAAATAGGAGGTAGGGACTGGATATGGTGCATTGTGCAACACATATAAAAAGTGTGGCAGGGACATCATTTTGAATAGTGCAGTGCGTCCCAATAATGACAGTGTAAGGGTCCGCCAATGTCGTACGTCCCTCTTCAGGCGCTGCAATTGGGGCAGAAGATGTTGGTTGTAAAATGGCACCAAATCATTGGTAATATATATGACAAGGTATCGGAACCCCTCCTCTGCCCTCGCCACCTCATATCCCCTGAAGATTATTGACTTTGCCCAGTTAATTGTATAGCCCGATATTTCCCAAAGTTGGAGAATATATTTAAAACCCTGTTTATTGAAAATTTGGGCGACGCTAAATACAACAATATGTCGTCTGCATAGAGGGAGATTCGATCTTCCCAGCCCTCTGTCCATCTCAGATCTCTTATCAATCGTTGGCCTCATCGCCTTTCCAGACTGTAGGCCTCTGATGGCCTGCGCTACTTCTTCATTCATTATGTCACTTCCTAGTAGTGTTAGATCATCAGCAGTGAGGGATGGGAGGGGCATATCTGCCAATAAGGCTCTCAATTCCGCTTTGGGCATGGTATTAATGGATGCGTAAATTTGCGTATAATGTGCCGCGAACTCGTCCGCAATCAATTGCGGATCACGTAGTATTTGTTCTCCATCTGCTATAAGCTCTGTTACTAGTCTATTCACTTGTTTGCGCTTGTCGAGCCATGCCAGTAACTTCCCTGCCTTATCCCCCACCTCATATACCTTATTAAGTGTGGCTCTATTTAATACTTTTGCTGCATCGGTGATTACGTCTTTATATTCATGTCTAGCTTGTGTTTGATATCACCAGATTCATCCCCTCTCAGTTCACCCTCCAAATGCAAGATGTTGCCCTTTAGTTTGACGAGCACCGTACGTTTCTCTTTTCGGGCCCCAGCTATCAAGGAAATGGCATGCCCCCTCACTACAGTCTTAAAAGCTTCCCAGAGTGTCAGGGCAGACTCCACTGAGCCTTCATTTTCCTTGAAATAAAGCTCTATTACTTTCGTCACTCCTTTTTCAACTGATGGGATTTTGAGGCTCCATGGATTTATTGGAGCTATCTTCCCCGCTCGCTGTTCTCCTACTATGACGAGAGCCCATACCGGGGAGTTATCTGAAATACCCCTTGACAAATGGCATACCTCTTTGATTTGCCACACTTGGTTGGCTGGGGTGAGTATATAATCTAATCTGGAAAGGCTATTATGTGCGCCCAAGTGGAATGTGAATTGTAGCTCTTCTGGGTGGTGGGTTCGCCAAGTGTTCACCAACTCCATTGTAAACACGACCGCGGGCGCTGTGAGCCCCGAGGGGGATGGCGGTCAAGCCATTCAGATACAGCTGCGTTAAAATCCCCACTACCGGGAGTCGCCCATCGGGGAGATTTAGCAGTAAGCCTCCCAGATCCTTAAAAGCTGGTGCTTGGAGACCCGCAGGGACATACATTGTCACTATAGTAAGCACCTGTCCCTCCCAGCTCCCCACAGCGGCGACATATCTGCCCTGTGCGTCAACCCAGGTGTGGTCTTTTGATATGGAGAAGGCCTTTCTCATCAGGATCCGGTAGAAAATCCAGAGTGCACTACTAGTTTGTATCCCCACCGATTCAGGGCTTTACGTGTATTGCCAATTAGATGTGTCTCTTGCAACAAAACCAGGTCTGGGGAATGTAGTTTTATGTATCGGAGTACAATTCCCAGCTTGAGCTTGTCCCCCAGGCCATTATCGTTCCAGGATAATATCCTTAATCCTTTTTCTACTAACAGACACATCTTGGTCAAATTAGGATTCCCCCGGGGGTTATTAGTCACCCTCGGTACCCAGCTGCCCTGGAAGTACCCAGACACCCGGCCTTACCTCCCTGCCATTGTCAACGCTTTTGCATGTACAATGGTGCTTCAAGGGACTGAGTAAGGCCATGAGCGCTTATCGTGTGAATCACTGTGCATCATCTCTTTACTAACCTATCTTTGACTTCTGAGTCATCTAAACTATAGTCTAAACCCAAGTACAACCAAACTCCCCCTTTCCTGCGTCCCTTCGATCTGGGCTTAAAACTACCCATGTCCCCAACTATGCAGAGTGCCTGTCACCCTGTCCCCAAACCAATCTACGAAATGCGGGGTGGTGGCCTGTGTGTATCCTCGCCTACCACCACCTGTACAATTTACTACGCTTGTTTCTGTACTTTATTATTGATCATTAAAGGATATTGTCACTTGACAGGCATCCGGTCTTTCAGTTTGGCATTTAAACGGGCTTGAATCGCCACCGACTATCCTTGTGATGGACTCCGCACATCTGTTGAGCCCGGAATCGCCTCAGCTGCCCACTCCCTCCAGGTTCTCGAATCTGGTTGCTGTCGTTCCTCGTTCTTCTGAACCCGTTTTTCTTTTAGGAGGTTTCTCCCACCACGGCCTGGGGCCGTTCCCCCCTCACTGGTCTCCATCCCTCCAACCATTCTTGCGCCGCCTCTGGGTATCAAAGAACCATGTCTTTCCCTCTGCCTCGATTCGCAGTTTCCCTGGGAACAACATTGAGTATTTCATTCTCTTGTCCCTTAGCTCTTTTTTTATTCCCATAAAGGATCGTCTCTGCTTCTGGACCTTTACTGTGAAATCGGGAAAGAAGGTTATTGCTCTGTTCTCATATTTTACTTGTGGGGCACTGCGGGCCGTCTGCAACACAATGTCTCGATCTCGAAAACTAAACAATCTACCAGCAATGGCCTGGGAGGGGCCCCTGGTTTCGGACTACCACCAGGTATCCTGTGGGCTGTTTCAACTGAGAAGAAATTTGAGAGGCCCCTCGGTTGTAGATGTTCTGTGATTAGTTCTTCGACAAAAAGATCAGCCAAGAGCCCCTCCACCCGTTCAGGGACCCCTAGGATTCTCACATTTTTGTGATGTGATCTACCCTCATAATCGCCCAGTTTACTCTCCATGATTTGGCTTGTGGCCTGCAGTTTCTTGATTTGCCGTTGCAATTTGTTTGTGTCCTGTTGGAGGTCAGAAGCAACCGTTTCCATCATTTTGAATTAGTTGCTCATCTTTTGGAGGTCAGCTCTGATGAGAGTTACTTCTGTTGTGATCAAGTCCATTCTGTTTTCGAGCGGCGTGCGTACTCCACTTATTGCTTCCATGATGTCTTTCAGGGTGGGATCTCCACCATCTGAACTTGTTCCGGCTAACATGTCCGCTCTGGCTGATGCCTCTGTGTCTGTAGGTCTGTGCAGCGCGTACTTGTCCAGCTTTGTTTGGTGGGTACCTTTTTAGGTCGAGCCTAGCGCAGCGTGCATGCGCTGCACTATGGGAGGCTTCTTGTGAGCACTCCAAACTTCCCCGAAACTTCTCCGTGTGGTTTTGGCAACTCCCACACATTCCATTGGCCTTTGCTTGTGGCTTTCAATAATGAAAGCACGCAAATGGCCAGAGGCGGGTGTATGTCCCACCTTTTCTCTAAATGTTCACTCCCATAGCGTTTTGGTGTGGGGAGCGAGCAGCGGCGCGCATTGTGGCAGCTGCATTCCTCCCTTGTTGTTGTGGATCATGTTACTAATGAAACACAGCGCGGTCGCTTTCACTTTGCGGCTGCGCTTGTTTCAGTCATCCTGTCAAACCGCCTCCTATAAATCTGGGGGCTTCAGTGGTTCCAAATTAATCACACCGGTTGCTTGAAGTATTTTTCCCTAATCTGAGTTTATCTTTCGTGTAGCATGTGTCATGAGAGCGCGGTACTGTTAAAAACATTGCCGCGCCTCTAACGAGTCTTTCATCCCGTGGGGACTTCGGATAATGATTTGGAGCTTTTAGTAAGCAGCTTTAGCTCCTTGTAACACGCAGCTGTGGGCTTCGAAGCCATTTCAGAGGCTCGGAATGGCTTTCCCGGAGCCGCGCCAGCCGGCAGACTTTGCCACCTCTCTGAAGGCCCGCGAGTAGGCCTGCTGTTCCACCAGACTGCAAGCATTGCATGGGCTCATTTTATTCCCCCGAAACGACGATGTGATCATAAAAGCAGCCTTCCAGATGCCGTTCAGTGACACGTAGCAGCGCAGTGCATCAGCTACAGGACACGCCAGGGCAGCCTTTATCATGGATTTTATTGGGCAGCGGCTGAAAAAAGTAACATCGCTGCTGGCGGCTGGCTGGGAGCGCTTTGTGTCTGGCACAAGGGCCTGTGAACAGCAGACACTAAACATTCGACTGTCGCTGCGCTGCAGCATTAATAATACCTGCCACTATCCGTACGTTAAAAAAACATGTTCATCTCAGTGCAATTGATTCATGAAGGGGAATTCCATGAACATGGCAGTCATATTAAATAATGTACATCTTTTAATGGCGGGCATTTGTTGACGGGAAGAAATATCATTATTTACCAGCACTTTCTTTATTTGTTCTGTACTTGTCAAGGGTCCCTTTATTTTGTACTTGTCAAGTGTCCCTTTATTCTGTACTTGCCAAGTGTCCCTTTGTTCTGTACTTGCCAAGTGTCCCCTTGTCATGTGTGCTACCTTTTACTTATAATCGTTATTATTGCTCTTCTCCATACCCCTTCATACCAGAGTATTGTTCTGTCTAAGAATTGTAAATGACACAGTAGATTGCCCGATTTGGCGGTACTCCGTTTAACAACTTCGAAACGATGAAGAGTTAAATCCCTTCTGCCGAGATTAAAACCTACGAACTGCAGATCACACCACTTCTCAGTAGGGAGCTCTAAACTCGCCTTCAGCCCATCCTATTTCCGTGCACGCATGAGCGGCTTCACAAAGAAAACAGAGGGGATGTCCAGGGTTCACAATAAAACCACAGCCTCCCCGATAGATGGCGGGGGGCTCTTGGATTGTTTATGAGGACTTTGTTGGGGGAGGGAGCGGGTCACTGGCAGTTCGTTTTACCAACGCAGGTTCTTATTGCACATTTTTTTACCCCGACTTATTTCAATATCGCCTTTCCCTTGCGCCTGCTATGGCACGTAGTATCGTAGTTACGGTACTCCTCTGAAGGGCCCAGTACTACCACAGCAGTCCATAGGGAATGCAAGCGACACTTGGATGCCTCTCGACTCGCTTCTAGGCGCTTCTCTGCGGAACACGCGTTTTTCTTTCTACGTACATTTCATAGTTACTTATTTTGCATCCTGAGTCCTCCGATGTTGGCAGTTATATAATTGGAGCAGAGAGAGGCAAAAAACATACTTCTCGGCGCTCTTCCGAGGTATGTGGCGCTATATTATTTAAGGCTTGCAGTGTGTGGGCATGCCAGTGGGGGCTAATGTACTGCATTGCTAAACACTTATAAGGTCCCAAAGGCGAGACCTATTGGCTATGCCAATGCTTGTTGTCCCTTGGCACCAGACATCTTGCCCAATCCAAAGGAGGGGAAGGGGGGTGACTCCTGTGAGTATGTCCTAAGCTCCCCTTGGTAATGTCCGCTGCCTGCCCGCAGGGCATGGAAACCTTTCACCCCACTTGGCCTGTCGGGGTTCTCTTGGGGAGCGAGTATAAGCTCTCAGTTACTGCCACAGGGTCCCTTCATCCAGCCACTCCTGCCATAATCGAGCCCTGGCACATCACCCACACGTCACACAAGACCCAGGGCATGGTCTGCTGCTCCTCGGGCAGTGAAGTCCCAGCGCTACACCACCAGGGCCTCCATCATCTCCCGAACCATCCCGATCTGCCGAGCCCAAAGTTGATGCTATCTTCGGCCGCGCCGTCTCCAGCTTCCAGGCCTAAATTTGAAAACCTCTTGTTATTTTAGCAGAGGAGGGGGAGCGGAGGTGTGGGAAAGACTCCCGACCCCAACTGGGCCCACTTGACCATCTTCCCCGCATCCTCAACACAGATCTGCACTGAGCTCCCTCCGGTCCTCGAGGTGCTCCGAATTCCTATGTGCGTGGCCTATAGCGCCGGGCCCCTCGCACACACACACCTTCCCCCTGGGTGCCAATTCGGGACCGCACCCTTCTGCTCGTGCCTGTGTTCAGTCGGGGTCATGGTACACGAGGTCCAGTGGGGCGGGATGGTTGGGCGAACCCCGTCTCTGCCCCGGTACAGAAGCACATGCTCTTTCCCTCAGACATCCTCCCCCAGCAATTACCTCGGGGATTCACTGTGGATGCTGTGGGCGAAGCAGGCAGGAGAGAAGGAGCCGCCTCGACCCCAGCTCCGCTCTTTCAGCTCACAACTGTAGCCCACCCGGGCTAACTCCTGCTTCTGTATAGCCCCGGTCTGGACCACCAATTGAGTCCAAGGCTCAGGATAGTTCACAGGCCTCAGTTCGCCTTAGTGCCATCAGCCGCACGGGAGACGAGCGTGCTTTTACTTAAAGTTCGTCGCAGTAGTCTCAGGGGCGATACAGTCCTGGATCTATTCTGTACTTTGGATTATTGACGGATTGTTAGGTGGTGGAGGTTAGAGAGTCTCTGAGCCTCTCTAACTTGCGGCCATCTTCATCGGCGCTTAGCCACGCCCCTGAATGCTCTTGCTTTAATGAAGCGAAGCAGTGTTTGCTATCATGGCAGTAGCACTGCTCCTGCCATAGCAAACGGCAGGTGGTGGTCCCCGGGGCTGTGTGGGGAGGCTTGAGCCCCCATGCATTATTTTGAAATATAGCCCCAGGGAGGTTGTGCAGCCCCCCATGCATCTTTTGAATTTAGTCCCGGGGAGGTGGCGGTCCCCGGGGCTGCGGGGGGGGGCAGAAGCCACCCCATGCGTTCTTTTTGTATAATATAGCCCCAGGGAGGTGGTTGTCCCCGGGGCTGTGGGGGGCCTCGTAGCCCCCGTATTGAATAGATAAGCCCTGGAGAGGTGGCGGTCCCTGGGGCTGCAGGGGCCCATCTGGGCCCCGCATGCATTTTAGTCATTGCCCCCTGGACCTGGCCTACCCGCAGGCCTAATTAAACAAAACGCGGGAGCCCATGCCTCGTTTTTTTTTCCAGCTGGATTCGCGGATCTAATGCGAATCCCACCAAATATTTTTAAAAAAATCTTGCGTTGGCCCTGGGGGTCAGGATGTTTCTACCCTGCCCCCCTTTCTTAATTTTTAATGTTTTTTTCCCTTTTTCCTTGTGACTTGGTTCAACCGAGTCACAAGATGGCTGCCAACACTTCCTGGTTTGAAGTGTTGACAGCCAATCAGATCTCAGGCATGAGATCGGGATGGTTCGCTATTTGTATATCTGAGAAATATTTACATTTCTCAGGAACTACTGAACAGATTTACACCATTTAACAAAAAGAGTGCACTCTGGACCAAGAGCTACCTTTCTGCTAAATTTGGTGTAATTCCGTTCAGCAGTTCGGGCTGTAGCTGCGTCAACAGTTTCCTATGGAAATTAACATGGAAAAAAAGCATTTTGGGACCCCCACTTTTTCTCTGCCCACGCTTGATGGATCACCCCGCAATTTTCAAGACAGAAGCTAAAGTGAGTGGGCCATTAGTTTTGAAAATTTCGCAACGATTCGTCAAATGGCGCCAAAGATATTGGCAAAATAATACACGCTTTTTGAATAGGAACAAGGTACTAACTATAACTACCTACTGGCGTTTTAGGTATAGTTAGGACCTAGTTTCCATAGGAAAAGGGTTTTTTGATTTGTCAATATATTTGGCACCGTTTGACAAATCTTCACGAAATTTTCAAAACTAATGGGGCTCTCCGGTCAGCTCCTGTCATGAAAGTTTCGGGGTGATTCATCAAGCGGGGGCCAAGAAAAAAGGGGGGTCCCAAAACGCATTTTCTCCATGTTAATTTCCATAGGAACTTTTGTCGCAGCTACAGCCCGAACTGCTGAATGGAATTACACCAAATTTGGCAGAGAGGTAGCTCCTAAAAAATAAAAAATATCGATATCTGATGACCGCGGTGGATCCCCGAACCCTCCCGATCACGAGCTTCATTCTGATTGGCTGCCAACACTTCAAACCAAGAAGTGTTGGGCAGCCATCTTGTGACTCGGTAAACCGAGTCACAAGAAAAAATGGAACAAAATTATTTTAAAAAAAGAAAAGGGGGCAGGGTAGAAACACCCTGACCCCCTAGGCCTGGTTAGGGGGTCCCACAGGGACCCCCAGGGCCAAAAAAAAGCATTTTCTTTCAGCAGAATTTGTGCTAGGTGCGCGAATCCCACAGAGAAAATAAAAGAAAAAAGAAGCACGGTTTCCCGCGCTTCATTTTAATAAGCCCCAGGGTGGGCCAGGTCCCGGGGGCAATAAGTAAAATATATGCGGGGGCGCCCACAGCCCCGGGGACCGCCACCTCCCCGGGGCTTGATTAATATTATGCGGGGGGCACGTGCCCCCCCCACAGCCCCGGGGACTGCCACCTTCCCAGGGCTTGTATAAATTATTCTTTTTTTTTTTTTTTTCTTTTTTTATTTGTAGCAAAAGTATACTTTACAAAATAAGCCATTTTAACTTTAAAAAAAAAAAATAAAAAAAACGTCATTCAAAATGTTACAAACATTTATATTTACACAATTCCCCAGACACAAGAAAGAGAAAAAACAATTCAAGAATTTGTAATATACCAAGAAGCACAAAACCTGTTAAATGTAAATAGTTCCAAATTATATTTATAAAACTTATAATAATTTTAAAGTAAAATTATAATAGAATAGCACATAATTATAAATTAATTACAGAAGTGCTTTCATTCCAAAATCGCCAAATTCTATCGAGTTTAGCAAAAGAACCCAGTCTTTTAGCATATAATGTCTCTCGTTTAAAAACTCTTTGCATTTTTATAATCCATTGATGGACCGTTGGAACTACTTGGGATTTCCAATTTGCAAGGATAAGAGATCTTGCAATTAGTGTTGCGATAAAGATAAATTGACGTTGGCCAAAAGTCAGGTCTTTGCTCATCTCTGATCCACCAAAGAGGGCAGATAGAGGACTAGGAGGAAGATCGATTTCCAATTTTTTACTAATTTCAGAGAAAATATCTTGCCAAAAATGTTTTAAGTAGCTACATGTAAACCCCACGTGAAGCCAATCCCCAGTTGTAAATCCGCATCTAAAGCAGCTAGGATCAACCGTGGGGAACATTTTGTGAAGTCGATCAGGAGTGTAGTAAATCATCCATTTGCTAAACCATGCAATTCTTCTTAGATTGGCCGCCCTAACTGCTTTGTAGCTCATTTTGTTATAGCTCTGCCATTGTTGCAAATTGAAAATGCAACCAGTAGTTGAGCCAATCTTCTCTAGATGATTGAAGATTGCCTGTTTATTCTCCACTGACTTAAATAATTTATACCAGTTGCCTATCCCCTTAATTTTAGAAACAAAATGAGCCTTCCCCAAAGTAACGCCAGGACAGTCTTCCTTGAAGGTTAGACCTACGCAGAACTGCTTAACCCGTGCAAAGCTGAACACCAGGAGACTGCTTATACTACTATTAAGGTTTAGTACTTGTTGCCAGGTGAGAAATCTTTCATTTCTATAAAAGTCTTGAAGGGTAAGAAACCCCAGTGTTCCCCACTGAGCGCAGTTCTGATGAGACCATTGCAGCCCCTGGGAGATGCATTCTTTTAATTTCATCTGGGGATGAAGCCATGGGATATCATATATTTCCCATATTCTCTGAGAAAGCAAAATAATCGTCCTAGGGATCTTATAGCGCGTTTATTTGGGGAGTTTGGGTAAACGTAAAAAAGGAGCAAGATCTACCTCTAATTCCTTGAGCATGGTTGTGAGAAAAAAATTGGCATCGATCAGTTCCTCTGAGTTATTATAGTTTAGCCAATTAAGAATTGAGGCGTAATAATATAGCTGCAAATCCGGCAAGGCTAATCCTCCCTCCTCTGCTTCTAATTGTGGAATTTGCAGTTTTAGCCTCGGTTTTTGTGCAGACCAAATAAAACGTCTAAATTCTGACTGAACGGAATCAAAAAAGGATTTAGGAATTTTAATCATTAAATTAGAAAAAAGAAATAAAAATAATGGAAGGATGTTCATCTTAATGAGAGCTACCCGCCCCATAATTGAAATGGGAAAATGTTCCCATTGTTTCAAGAGGTTACGTGTTTTATTTAAAGTAGAGATGAAATTTAATGGATAAAGGTCCTCCAATCTAGTAGTCACAAAGATCCCTAAGTATCTTATAGGCTTGGTGGCTATATAATGGTCCCGCATAGCGAGGGGCAAAATATCCACGGAACTATTAAAAAGAAGCACCTCTGATTTGGCATGATTTATTTTATATCCTCCGATATTAGTAAACTCCTTAATTTTATCTAAGGTCCTCAATATATTATCCCTATCAGCTGTTAAATAAAGTGCCATATCGTCGGCGAATAATTTAAGTTTTGCCGAGCCCGGTAGGGGAGCGGTGATAGTTTGATCCTGCCGAATAGCACATGCTAAAGGCTCGATAAATAAAGAGAACAAAACAGGGAGAGGGGGCAGCCTTGACGGGTCCCCCGACTGATGGAGATTGTGCCTGCGTTGTTCCCATTGATAATTATGGACGCTTTAGCATTGTGATATAGATTTTTCACCACCTGACAGAATACACTAGGGATCGCAAATTTGTTTAAGATTGTAAATAAGACCTGCCATTGTACTCTGTCGAATGCTTTTTCGGCATCGAGCATTATTATAGCCGCCTTGATTTTATTAGCACATAAGTAATCAATTGCCTGCACCAAATAATGAGTGTTGGAAGCCAAATCTGTTTTTAAGAAAGCCATTCTGATCATGATGGATAAGTGAAGGGGCAGCCTGCGCAAGTCGATTTGCAAGAATTTTAGTAAAAATGTTGTAGTCGGAATTTAATAAACTAATAGGCCTATACGAATTAGTCTCATCTTCTGGTTTCCCTTTTTTAACGAAACTTATTACTGTAGCTTGAGTAAAGTTATCTGGAATTGGATCCCCTTCAAAAATTCCATTAAATACCATTTTTAAAAAAACAGACAGTTGGGGTGAAAAGATCTTATAAATCTCGGAAGGGATTCCATCTGGGCCACAGGCCTTGGCTGCAGGAGATGAGTTTATTGCCTGTCTGACTTCGTCCAGAGAGATAGCTGAGCTCAAAAGCTCTTGAAACTCGGGCGATAATATAGGGATGTTTATCTTATCTAGCCAAGCTAAAGCAACCTCAGAGGTAGTATTATGTGTTTCGGTATAAAGGTCTTTATAATGATTAAAAAAAACTTCAGAGATTTCCGAGGGGAGAGACGAAGGACATAAAGTAATCGGGTCTACTATTTTTTTAATGTAATTAGTATTTGATCTCTTTTTAGTGGACCAAGCTAAGAATCTACCTATGTGATCGCTCTCCTCGTATCTTTTCTGTAGTACTGAATCATGATGCAGAATTTCTTTAGCTACAAAAAATTCTTGTAGATTGGACTTGGCACCAGCAAGTTTAGTTTTACCTACTTGTGATGGCGTAGCAAGATATTCTGCTGTTGCACTACTTAGCTCCTTCTCCAATTGGAGTCTTTGAATATTTTCTTTTTTCCTTTTAAAGGCCAAGTATGCAATCACCTCACCTCGAAAGAAAGCTTTTAAGGAATTCCAGACATTGAACGTAGAGGCGGTGTTAATGTTTAGTTTCAGAAACTCCTCAAGCGACACGCGCATGTATGAAACCCAATGTTCATCAACAAGGAGGGACTTATCAAATACCCATCTAGGCCTGATTTTTGATTGAATTTTAACTTCAAATTTCACAGTAATCAAGGCATGATCCGAAAAAGGATTTTCATAAATCTCAGATTCAGTTTTTAAAAGAGTATGTGAAATCAAAAAGAAGTCAATCCGAGAAGAGGAATGAAATCTTCCTGAATGGCAAGTATACTGCCTTTTATCTGGGTATTCATTTCTCCAGCAATCTACTAGTGCAAAGTCCCTTAAAAGATCTTGATATAGCCTTTTAGACTTAGGCTTGGTTTGTGTTTTATTAGCCCGAGAACAATCTATAGCTGGATTAATCAGTAGATTGAAATCACCCCCAGTACCAAATACCCGGACTGATTAGTTGCAAAATCATACAGGGACTGCAAGGATGCTGGGGAGTCCTCAATGGGGCCATAGTAGCTCACAAAGTTAAAAAGTTGGTCTGAGATCTTCATCTGTACCCAGAGCCACCTGGCATTATGATCTTTATGAACCATCTGTATCTCGCACTGGAGATTCTTGGTTACTAAAATAGCCACCCCTCTAACAGCTGCATTATAGGAAGCATAGAATTCATATTGAATATAACCAGGTGGTCTATCTATAGGGAAGCCCTCCTTATAGTGTGTCTCTTGAATGAGCATTATATCGGCCTGTATAGCTCTGAACCAAGCCATCATAGATCGTCTTTTAATTTTGTTATTGAAGCCGTTAACATTGCAGGACACAACATGTAACTTTTTAGTAAACATTCTTTTTTCCTTTTTTTCCCTTTTTCAATGAGAACTGTCTAATAGTAGAACAAAAAACAACAAATAATTTTTCATTGGTCTTTGAGCTTCTATACAAATGTTGCTTAAAGTCGTTAACATTGCAGGACACAACATATAACCTTTTAAAAAACATTCTCTTTCTCTTTTTTTTTTCATTTTTCTTCCTCTTCCCTTCCTTTCCACCTTGTACAATAAAAGGCTGTCTAATAGTAAAGCAAGAAGCAACAGAAAATGTTTCATTGGTCTTTTGAGCTTTTATACAAATGCTACATTTTATTTTCTTTCCCGTGACCCTACCACCCTCCCCTCCCAACCCACTGAAGTGACCCCCCACCCCACCAACCCTCAGGCCCCCTTGACCTTGGAACCCCTGCCCGTCTAGGGATCCCTGGGTGCCCCCTCCCTTCATAAGTGATCCTCCTCCCCCATCCCTCCGTGACCCTATCCACCCCCTTCTTCTCCCTAAGTTGGGGTGCAATGACATGGCACCCAAGGCGATTGGGCGGACGGCTAACATTCTTCAAAAAAAAAAAAAAAGGGGAAGGGGAAAAAAAAGAGGAGAGAAAAAAAAAAAAAGAGAAAGAAAGAAAAAAAAAAGAAAGAAGAGAAAGCCTATTTAAATCTACTCCTGTCGAAAGCCATCTATAGCTCGAGAAAACAAGAAGTAGAAAACATTAACATTAACCCTTATTCACTTCCCCTGCATGTCTAGATCCACTACTGTCTATAACCATCTATAGATCAGAGAGGAGAGAAAAAAGCAGAAAAGACTGAAAACAAAAAGCACTAGCCCTTATTTTCATCCCCTACATGTTGTAGGGACCGTAGGAACTCCTGAGCTGTTTCAACCGATTGGAAAATCCTGACACGCCCTTTATTTAAAACTTTCAGTTTAGATTGCTGGATTATACCCGCCGGGGCCCCTAACTGTTGAAAGGAATTAATCATGCCTCTAAACTCTTTTCTTCTCCGTGCTGAGAAGGCTGACATATCTGAAAAAATTTTGAATGAAAAGTTATCAGAGGTCTGAAATCCTTTCTCTTGAATGGCACGCGCCAGAATCTTGTCTTTAATTCTGAAGTCACCAAAATTTGCAATGATAGTTCTTGGGTATTTAGCGTTAGGATACTGAACCGCCGGGACACGGTGAGCTCTGGTGATAGTAAAATCGGTCCCTTCAGTTGCCATTTCAGGACAGATATATTTAGAGATAAGATCCAAAACAACTTCCACCACAGGTCGGCAATTTTCACTGCCCTCAGGGACTCCTAGAAAGCGAAGATTACATCTTCGTGATCGATTTTCTGCGTCATCCACTTTAATTTGGAGGCTGATAAGTTCGGATTGCAATTTTGAGATCTGACTTGTCTGTTCAGGCATATTATCTTCAAGATCTGACACCCGTTGTTCTATATCGGTGGTACGTGATGCTAGTTGCTGGATGTCAGAATGTATCGACCCCAGCTGAGATTCGATTTTCTTTTGTGCTTCCCCTTGAGAAATGTGCATATTCTGAAGTTCTGTCAATATCTGCTGCAGTAAAACCTGTGACGTAGCCTCTACTGCTCCTGGATTTTCCAGCGTCATAGATTGAACAGTCGCTGTACTTAAGGAAATCTCCTCTGTTGGAGTTTCACCTGGAGCTTCAATAGCAGTAGTGAAAGGAGAAGTACTGGGGAGCTCAACTATTGATTCCTCCCCCAAGAAGCCTGCTGCATGATTGTCGAGAGTAAGACCTTGTTTCGACACTGTAGAGTTGGCAATGTTTGAATGAGTCTTCATGCCAATACCTGCAAATAACGAATAAGTTCCCTGTTGCATCTCTCTTGGGGGCAATTTCATTACAGGTATGACATTTAATGCCGATGCGCTGGCTTCTAAACTTGGAGGAGAGTCCTGATCTGCTACAAGTGGAGGATCAAAAAGGCTTTTAGTAGCTGTAAGACTCCAGGACGCTGCTAAATTGTGAGCCTCCTGCTCACCGGGTTTCTTGGAGAACAAGTTCTCTTGGGGCGAGACATATTTAGATTTCCCGTTTGACAATCCGGAGTCCATCTCTTTTATGGATGTAGTTCTACTGCGGTTCTTTGCGGCCCGTGTAGAATTGGCCACTAGTCGGGGTTTAATAGTACTCTCTCGAGAGATTCTTTTCATGACTTTTTGTTGAAACACTGGAAGAGGACAGCCTCAGGGGAGGGATGAGCCAGAGCCTAGCTATGCTATCTCCGCGTCCACTGCCCTAACGGCTATCCCCCATATATTACTTTCACAATAGCAGTGAACCAATTAGATTTAAATTTAGAAAGTCTTGAAAAAAAGGGAGACCGGGAAATAAAGTCAAGGCTGAGAAAAAAAAAAAAATACCTGGGGTGCCTGAAAAATTCTCCAAATCTCCTGATCAGCAATATTGCCGTGCGAGAGGAATTGCCAACTGCTATTCCCAGGGAAGCCAGTAGAGCAGAACTATAGTGCAAGAAGCAGCAGTTCACTGAATAGTGATCGTCCCGTTCTATTTCCTGCCTCCTGCCGTTCCAGCTGCAGACTTCTTTCGAAAGCAAGACCTCAGTCCAAGCCCTCTCCCCGAGGCTAGGAGCAAGTATACTGCAACTATGTAGCAATGAAACACCACCACAAATCCGTCCTTATCTCAAGCGCCACGTAAGTCCAGCACGAGGGAAAGACCTGTTTTCCTTTTAATGCCAGCCTCTAATTAGTGCGCTGCAATATTGTAGCATTTCCCACAAACTTGCCGTGCATCGAGACGCCGCGGGGGAAAAGAAGTCAATCCCGCTCCTCCTTTCAAACCAGCAAAGAGCGGAATGCCATAAGCCGCCCAGTCCACCTTTCCTCGCCTCTCTTTCACTCGCAGAGCTTAACGAGGTGTAACGAGATACCGCAGGGGAGAGAGATCAGATCCGTTCCTCCTTCCAAGCCAGCAAAGAGCAGACTGCCGTCAGCCGCCCAACCCGCCTCGCCTTCACTCGCGGAGCATGACGGGAGCTCCGTATAAATTATTCTTGGGGGGCTCCTGCCCCCCACGCTGCCCCGGGGACCACCACCTCCCTGGGGCATCTGTATATTTATGTGCGGGGGCATCGCAGGCCCCCGAAGCCCCGGGAACCACCACCTCCCGGGGCTTCAATAGAAATAAAATTGTGGGGGGGCTTCTGCCCCCCACACTGCCCCGGGGACCACCACCTCCCCGGGGCTTTAAATTTGTTGGAGGAGGCCACACGGCCCCCCTTGTGGAGCCCTCCTTGGCCCTGGAGACCGCCACCCCTCAGGGCCAGCTCCAGCAATGTCCCGGGGTACCAACCCCCGGAACATTACAGTTTGCAATGACAGGGCGGGAGCACAGCTCAAGCCCTGCCATTGCAAACTCTGCTTTTCTTCGTGGAAGTGAGAGCAGGAAACCTGCTCTTGCTTCCACGAAGCAAAGCAGAATTGCATTTGGACAAGGGGAGCTGCATGCTAGCAGCTCCCCTTTTCCAAAAGCAATGCCGGCTCCCGCAGGAGGCAGGGAGCCGGCAGGGACCGCAGGGGCATTGGGGCTCCCCCCGTGGTCCCCAATGTGAGGGCCATCCCAGGGGATGGGGTCCCCGGGGCCAGAAGTGGCCCGGGAGGGAGGCCACTCGGCCCCCTCCCTTTTAATTTTTCTTTCTTTTTTTTTAAATGGAAGGCCTGCCCCGAGGGATGGGGTCCCCGGGGCCATAATTGGCCTCAAGAGGGTGGCCACGGGGCCCCCTCCAAATTAAAAAAATAAATAAAGGCTAGCCAGGCTCCAGGGAATGGGGTCCCTGGGGCCAAGAGAGGCCCAGGGAAGGGGGGCCGTGCAGCCCCTTCCAGTTTTTTTTTTTACATAGGTCAGGCCCTGGGGGATGGGGTCCCCAGAGCCCACAAAATATTAAGAGAAGGGGGGCCACACAGCCCCCTTCTAACAATAAAAAAAAGCAGACATCGGCATCTCCCTGGAGGCCCCGCCCCCTCCCTGCACCACTGTGCAAACACACTTCCTGGCGCATTCTGGATTGGAGGATTAAGTCCCCTAGAATCTTAAGGGTCCTTAGGGGCCAACTAGCCCACTTGGTACCTCCAGTAAGCCCCACACAGTGGGATTGTTGACAGGTGGTTCGAGGCCACGCCCCTTTTTACAAAACTCTGCAAAAGCCCCTCTTGGCGTATTGCTGGTGGGGCTATGAGGTCCTCTTGTGTCCTGAGGACCTCAGGACTAAAGTCGACTTCTTCCTCCGAGCAGCAGTGCGCCAGGAGGCGCGTTTGCAGGGTGGTGTAAAAAGGGTGTGTGGCCTCGGACCAATCTGAGCAATCCAGCTGAGTGGGGCTTACTGGAGGTACCTAGTGGGCTAGTTGGCCCCTAGGGACTCTCAGGAGGCATGGGGATTTCATCCCCCAACCAAGAGTGCACCAGGAGGTGCGTTTGCAGAGTGGTGGAGAAAGGGGGCATGGGCTGTGTTCACGTCTGAGCAATCCCACTATCTGGGGCTTACTGGAGGTGTCAGGTAGGCTAGTTGGCCTCTAAGGACCCCCAGCATCGAAGGGGACTTTAATCTCCATCCAAGAGCGCGCCAGGGAGCGCCTTTGCAGACTGGTGGGCAAAGGGGGCGTGTTCTGCTTTGAGAACTTACCAATGCTGCTGTGTGGGACTTACTGGAGGTAATAGGAGGGGTAGTTGGCCCCTAAGGAAGTCCTTGGGGGCCAAATACCCCTCCTGTTATCTCCAGTAAGTCCCACATAGTGGTACTGCTAAGAGGTCTTCGGAGGACATGCCCCCCTTTCTTCACCACTCTGCAAACGCACCTCCTGGCACTCTACAGGTTCAGGGATGAAGTCCACTTTACTCCTGAGGGTCTTTGGGGGCCAAGAAGCCCTCCTGGTACCTCCTGTAAGTCCTACTCAGCGGAATTCATGAGCGCTGGTTGGAAGTCCAGCCCCTTTCTGCACCACTCTGCAAACGCAACTAATACGTTAGAGCTATAAATTAGCATTTAAAAAATCTTAGAAATTCACTGAAAAAAACATAGGTTTCAGGGATGTTATAGTTAGTAATTAGCATTCAAAAAACCTTAGAAATTCACTGAAAAAAGCATAGGTTTCAGTGACGTTATAGTTAGTAATTAGCATTTGAAAAACCTTAGAAATTCACTGAAAAAACCATAGGTTTCAGGGACGGTATAGTTAGTAATTAGCATTTAAAAAACCTAAGAAATTCACAGGTTTCAGGGAAATTATAGTTAGAAATTAGCATTAAAAACCCTTAGGTATTCACTGAAAAAACCACAGGTTTCAGGGACGTTATAGTGAGTTCGACATTTCACTCATACAAAACCAGAGAAATTCGGCTGTTATAGTTAGTTGCGCTAACTATAACTCGCGCCCCCGCAATGCACTGCTGATGACGTCACATATTACATCACTCATGACATGGTCAGTGACATCACTGATGACATCTCAAATGACATCACTGACGACATCACTGATGACATCATACACTTATTATCTGATGTACCTCCTCACACCCTAATATAACTTTTCATACACCTACTCTAAAATATAGACCACCATTCTCGAAACCATAGACACACCAATTCCAGTTAGTACATACACACTCACTGATTCATAGGTCTACACACACATCCACTCACCAATACAGTCACTCATACACGCAGTCACTCATCAACTAATTATAACATCCCTGAAACCTGTGTTTTTTTCAGTGAAGTTCTAAGGTTTTTTAAATGCTAATTTCTAACTATAATGTCCCTGAAACCTGTGTTTTTTTCAGTGAATTTCTAAGGTTTTTTAAATGCTAAATACTAACTATAACGTCCCTGAAACCTATAGTTTTTTCAGTGAATATATATATATGTATATATATTGTATATGTGTGAGAGCAGTTTACTGTTCCACAGAAAACAAATGAAAATGAGCAGTACATGTTGACACTTAGGTAAGATAGATCTACCGCCTTATACATTTACCTGATTGTTATGTTAGTTTTGCATATATTTTCAATAAAAGCAAGAAATGCATAAAATATTCCCAGTCCCTTGTAAGCACCTGAAGTGAGCAGATGTCATTATGAACTCTACAGCCCTTTGTTGTTTCACAAAACTAATATATTCATTGTGAATTCTTAAAAACACATTTTGGTAAACTATTGCATACATTTATGGTTTTCAAACTCTACCTATGAATGAATTATAAGCTTTCCCCTGGCATTAATTCTAATGCTGCTTCCGTAGCAGTTGGCATATCCCTTCATCCACTTCTAAGAAATAACTTGTAGATACTGTTTTTCCTAGTTGTATGGCAAGAACAACAAATACTGATGCTTTGCATACCTGATCTCCACATTTTTAAGAATGTACCTCTGTACATGGATTTAAAATCAATCATATGCCGTACCTGCAATTAGCTGTAATGCATTTCTCGCTCATTTGAATATTGTTATAGAAATCATTTGCAAAACATTATCCCTGACTCATCCTGAAAATTAATGGAGAAGTACAGGAATATAGTTTTCAATCTTTTGATTCTAACTGTACATCAGATTGAAAAAAACAAGCACTTTTCACGTAATGCCCAATTAAATAAGTACCAGATTCACCAAGATGTTTTCACTCCGAGAGTCAAATCATGAACACCGTGCTCTTTATGTAATAAAGGGTGTGTATACCTCTGGTTGCACAGTTGTAGTCACATTTCTTTAGTTTATATGGCTAACCATCAGTTTGCTTTCGTCCTCTGGTTTTGATCAGCACAGATGTGTGTATTACGTTTTTCATCAGTTGGTGAACATTTTATAAAGTTGTTTCAAACTGTGAATATGGCAAAACATATATAAACTCAATTCGCTACAATTTAATATGAGTAATGAAAAAGGCAATAGGTAGTCTCACCTTTGCAAACTATTGGCTTTGTCAATGATTTTAGCCTTATTGCCCAGCAACATGGCTTCTGTGGAGCATGGCTGAAAGTTTAATAAAAAAAGTGCTGTGACGCAACTCGAGCTATCTGCATTTTTTATTAGTGGTGGGTGGGCAGGGAGGGAGGCACCTCGGAGGGAGAGCATGCAACACAGAGGGTGTAGATGCCTCCCACCCTGCCTTACCTCCAGCAATAAAAAAGCACTAAGACGTAGCCAGGGCTGGATGCATCATAGTTTTGTTTTAAAACAAATTCAGCAGTGTGACTGTGCAACATGGCTAAAAACATTGATAAAGCCAATACATTACATAGATAAGACCTACTGCCTTTGACTATGTTTATTTTTCCGGTAGGACGAGAGGGTGGGAGGGGGCTAGCAACAACATGGGTCAGGGTGGAAGTGGGGCAAGCAGCAATTCAGGATGGGGCTGGAAGGGCAAGCAACAATGCGGATGGGGCGGGAAAAGGAGGGCACATTATGCTGGGTACACCCCAGGGGTGTGCCCCAGGCTCCTCACATGGTAAGAAGGTTTGCACCATCTTAGAGTTGGGTATCGTAGGATTGTTTGGTGGTCAAGCCCGCAGAAAGTGATGTAAGGTGGAAAGGGTTGCTTCATGGGAACTATTGCCCCATTGGCTAGTGAGTCCTCCGCTGCCCCACACAAAAAGACGGCATAAAAGTGTCAGCGCGATACACAGCTCTCAGATCACTGCTGGACTGGAAAAAACCCCAGAAAAAAGACTGCCTTGCTGCTCACTGGACCCAGTAAAGAGCGGCTGAATCAATGACTGGACTGCACCCAAGTGAACCTCAAAGAGGACATGTGCCCAAGCTAGGACCAGTAGGGATTAGTATAATTCTTGTGTATAGACGAATCCTTCTTCCTAAAGTTGCCTTCTCTTTGCCACATTAACGTTTGACACACATTTTCCATTTGTGACGCTTTGACTGGTTTTGCAGAAACACCGACCTTGCTGATACAGAACACTTCATGAGAATCCTATCACACTGCTTTGGCATTTGGTGCAAGGCCTCTCACGTGCAAAATACAAATGTGTTTTATTATTACATCCATGTAGTGACACAGCTATCTGTAGAACACAAACAATGGCTACCCGATTACAATCTCGACCAGAGGCAAAGATGCCCTTTTCTATATATAGCCTTTTGTTTCCTCACATAATCAGAGGAGGCACTTCTGATGATCTTGAGGGGTCCCTGCATCCTGAAGCTTTTGCCTTGCAGCTGACTGACATCTCCGTGAGGGGTATCCCGTTTGTGACCAAGACGGGGTCATAAACTCTTACCAACGGGTAATGGCTTTAGATCATCCAGGCGATGGGGTTTCTTGGCAAACCATATATTCACACCCTAGACATATAGGTTAGGGCTAGCATCGTAGGGGTACGCTCAATTGTTACAATCTCTTATATGCATGCATATATATAACCTGTCTCAACAAGATGGTGGAGTTCTTTGTTTTATTTTCTTTGCTGACACTCGTAACTTTTATCTGCTTCTGTCTATGAATCATCGCAGCCACATATTTTGTACAAGAATCACTCTGGTTCAATAAATATTGAAAACGCCCCTCTGTGTATTCTTTGTATATGTCCCTGAGCAAAAGAAAGTATGAGTGACGAAGCAAAAGTTTGAAGTCTGTCTCCACAGTTCCTGAGGAAACAGAGTTGCCATGTTCAGTGGTTGCCAGAACTGTTCGCTCCCTGTTTAGGTTAGGGGGGCCAACGATGGCACTGTGAGCTAGCTGGTCCAGGGGACAACATATCCTACGGGGGTGCATGGAATCAGTCTGGCACCATCCTAAGCTTATGACATCCACAAACATGCAGTTCCTATTGATTGGTGGAAACTACATGACAGGACTGCACCTGCTGTGCCTACTCGTGGAACAGAGTTCCACTTATACCAGGACTGAAGCAATGATTCCAAGGGCTAGTTGGCTAGCCTCCTGTTAAGCTTCAAGCCCATTAAAAGCTAAGGAGCCCTGCACTTCTTGAGAGCCCAGCTGCCCAGGAATGCCTGACTGCTGCTGGACTATGAAGTGCCTATTGGGCGACTGAGTCCTGACCTTCCTGAGGTCTTCCCACGCCCATGGGACTGGAAGCAGTAGTTGAAGTGTGCTCGAGTGCCCAGAAAAAAAAGACTTACTTACCTGCAAGGGACCGCTGACACTGCTGTGACTGGAAAACCAGTTGACCAGCAGCGACTGGATATGCACTGGGCTTCCCCCTGCATTGTGGGGGATGAGCCCTAACGCTCATGGACACAAGGGAGGTCACAGGAATAATCTCCACATCTCTTCAGCATCCTGCATCCCCAGTATCAGGAATGCTTCTTTCGTGGACCGCTGTACAGGATAAAAATTCTGAAACTACCCTGAGACTGATGGACTCCAGTGTCCTTGTGACTGGTCCTCAATGAGTTGTGCTCCGTTCAAGTGAAGAGAAGTAGCAATACTAGCCACCAGTTGGCTAAGAACTTCTAAACCACTTGCAATGATTTATTGCATTTCACAAGAGTAAAACTACTGTGAATTACTTACCTTTAAAAATTTGTATCCCTGGTTTCCCTCAATAGATTTTTGTCATTTCGGTGTCTATTTTAAGATAAAATACATTCTATTTTCATAAATTGGCATCAGATTTTTATTGTGTTGTTTCTTGCTCATTAATTGTTTTGATACTTGCAAGGAAGTGCCTCTTTTTATATGGTCACCCCCCAAAGTTTTAGACTGATGCTGCTGGTTTTTCAACTCCGAGAGTGCACAGAGGCCTGCTAACCAGACCTCAGTGATCTGACCTTAAAATGTGTTTTGATTGGTCTATATCGAATTGGCATGAGCTAACTTACCTGTAGGTTACTAGTATATGGTACTCAGTGCACCCAGGGCCTGTAAGTTACAGGGTCACCCCAGGGACTGCAGCACTGGTTGTGCTTTCCTGGGTGTGGAAAAGAAAAAATGTATCTCCAGGTCTGCAATTGAAGCCTGGAAGAGCAGTATTAACTGCTGGCACGACTTTGCCATTTAAAACCATGGCAAAGCTCAAAACCTCCCTTTTAATGTGGGTAAGTCACCCCAACAACAGGCCTATTGAGCCCTAGGGCAGAGTGCAACATATTTGAAGCTAGAACGTGTGTTTTGAGAGTTCTGGGCGTATAAACCCTAAATTGCCATTTTTACAGTGGAAGGGATTGATAGCCTCATTGGCGAGTACAGGGTTACACACTGATCTCTTAGCTGTGCTAATTCCTGAATGGAGCAATCAAAGTTGGTACTTCAATGTATCAAACAACTCATTAAATAAAGCCTGACTTGATGCCCACGTTGGAAGTAATGTAACTTGTTGCTGTGTGCAACTTTTAAAAAGTTGCTACTTTGTTGCTGGACATTTCCTGCACCCATTTACAGGTGCCCATGGGGCCTGACCATGAAACAACTTTCTGCCCTCCTATGGAGATGTGTAAACAACTCCCAGGATAGGACATAATAGAATCCTGCATGGGGAAGAGGTGTTACCTCTCCCTGATAGGAAGCAACAAAGGTGTTGGCCAAAAAGATGAGCTTCAAAGGAGAAGCTGCCTTTGAAGGGCAAATGGCAAACACTTGGGAGAGTGGCTGGTCTATTGTTCAAGCAGTCCCACTGGCACTTGGGACAAAGGGGAGGGACCGTTGTTAAATTGGTTTTCCAAGGGCATGTAGCTCCCCTGGTAGCCACACCTCTGGGTTGGGCTAGGCAGCTGTGTATGCCAAGCAACGGGTTCTGCCATGTTGAAAGTGGGTAAAATGGAGCCTTCTGGGATAGATAGATGCTACACTTCACAGGAAGTAGTCATCAGGAGGGAAGGAACTTAGCAGTCCATTGGCTAGTGACCATGACCTCGCCTGAGGGCACTCTCTGAGCATAAAAGGGCTCACCTCGCATCCAGAACAGGAGAAGAGGACCGAAGAAGGACTGCCCTGCTGTACCTAGGACCTGTCGACCTGGTGAACAGAGGCTGCACCGAAGTTGGACTGTGCCTGATGCACCTTGAGCTAGCAAAGGAAAAGGACTGTGCCTGCTGTGTCCTGCTCATGAAGAAGCTGACTCCTGCACCCAGTCAGAAACAAGAGACTCCAAAGGTCAGTTAGCTGAGCTCCTTTTGGCAGCACAGGGACACAGAAGTGGAGGTAACCTGCCTGGCGACTTGGTAGTCGAGGTCTCCAGATTGTCGCTCCTCGTCCTCGTGCTGCCTAAAGGACTAAGCCCCGAAAGTCCAAAGTTGAGAGATCCAGAACCTGTGTTTAGCATTAACATACAGTTATTGGAGCTTGAGACCACTAAGAGTCTGCCAAGGGTGACACTTAGCAAAAAGTTCCTATGCCTCCAAAGCAGTAGTCTAGTTTTGTTTTCTCCACAGGCAGTGTTTCCAAGAGTTCATCACAACTTTTCTCAACTTCATGAAAAGTTAGCAAAGTTAAACAAAGTTTCCACAAAGTTTAAAAAGCTGGGAAAATGTTCCAAAGAGTTTTGGAAAAGTTTAAGCAGTCACTTCTTAAGCAAGGAGACATGAAGCTCGACATGGCAAGTCTGCCCCCTCAAGAAAAATGAGCTGAGGGCACTTTGCAGGAACAGAAGGATCAACATGGGGGCCATGGCTAGGAAGAATGGTCTGTTCATAGCCTTCAAGGCATGGGAGGACGACCACAAAGCTCTACCAGTATTTGAGAGGAAATTACCCCAAGGCAGTGGCGAAGAAGATGAAGATGAGGCTGGCAGGAGTGTTATTGAGGAATTGAGAGGGCAGGTGAGAACCTAGCCCCCAACACCAGGCCAAGGGTGGCCTCCAGAGCCAGCAGCCTAAGAAGATCCCTCATTAGCCATAGGTCCCTCCAGGAGGGCATGACAGCTTTGGAGCTGAAGGATAGGGCCCTGGCCATGGAGGGAAGAAGAATTGCCCTTGAGGAAAGGAGGGCCAGGTTGGGCATGAAGCCTAGAGTAGATGGTGGCAGCAGAATAGTCTGAGGTATCTAACAAGGGTGCCCAAGAGGTGCGGTTTCAGTAGCAGGATACCCTCCCAGGTGGTAGTGCACTCTACAAATCTACATAACATAACATAACACAAGCAACAATGTGTGATGGAGTGGACTGGGCAAGCAACAACACGGGATCGGTCTAGAGAGTGAGAGGAGCAAGTAACAATGTGGGGCAGGAGAGGAGAGCCTCATCATGGGATGAGGTGTGATGGGGCAAGTGACGTGATGAGCGGGATGGGAGGGGGCAAACAACAGGGACGGAGCGGGGCAGGAGGGCGCAATTGACAACATGGAGTGGTACAGGAGGGTGGGAAAGGGCAGGCAAAAAAATGGAGAGGAGCGGGAGAGTGGGATGGGGTATTGACGCAAATGAGGGAGATGGCCTGCAAAAACATGCACTGTTATGGAGTGCTTCAACTAAAAGAATAAAGTAACTTCAAAAGCGCAAGACAGTAGAAGGACACAAGGACTTGGGCGGTGCTCCAGGGGAGGGGCAAACACATGAAGAGGTAGTGAAGCCAGAAATGGTGAGCAATGGGTGGGCTCTAAGCTCACTGTAAGCCAACAACATGTCTTGCAACTGACAGTGCATGCACTGTCATAGGCTAGACCTAAAAAAAAAGCACTCACTGCTGAAAAATATAATATACACCTTTGCATAAATCAAAGCAGATGACATATATGCAAACTGGTAATTAGGCATAAGGAAAAAATAATGCAAACATAAATGCGACTGTCAAATGGAGCTTAGCAATGGTGGACAGGCCACTGCTCCTTTTCATGTCCCTTAGCCCGTTTTTCTCTTTACTTAAAAGGTGCCATCAGGCTTAGATGGCCTCCCTGTGCCTCTACCTTCCCCCAGGCGTCTTTATATATTGCTGTTCCCTGTCGTATTGATCGATGCCCTTGTCTTTTCTCTCTTATGTAGATGCCTTCTATGTATTTCTCTAATAAATTCAATAACCATATCCCTGCTTTTCTCAGGCTTTCTCACAATTGGTCTCTCTGACCGCAATACTATCCTAAAGGCTCTGATATACCCTTTGACAACATGTCTGCATAACCCACCCCTCAACGTTATTTGCACTAATTCTGAAACCTTGAAACCCCACAATAAAGCACCTGTTCTTGCTCCTTTAAATGGCCATATCCAGTTATGTTCCTTGCGTACAAATTCAAGGTAAGAAACCTTTAGATCATTGTGCAGCCATGCAACCAGGCTACTTTTCCAAAACACCACACAAACATATACACAACATATGTTCTATGAAAAGGAGACACTGACCGGTCTTTTTGTCATTGTATACTTTATTAATCTGCCCATAGTTATCAAATACACCATATTAAACATCATACTAATGTCTCTCGGTCTTTTCTACCCATCTTCACCTTGAACCAGGCAACTTGAATTCTTCCCACCACATTCTGTCTGCCTCTGCTTTGTGCCTTGCAAACTGTATTGTGTCTCAAGAATCAGGTCTGTCGTCAGTTCATTTCAGCAGAAACATATACCCTGCTGGCTAAAGTCCATCAAAAGCCAGAACCTCACCTTCCAAGTAAAAACGGAGCTTACCGGAGGAGTTTGGGTTTAAATAAGCCACTCCTATAGGTCCGATGCATTGGACGAATCTAAATACAGAATTAGATACATTTAAATCTGCCATGCCTCAAGGCCACGACGATGCTGATGCTACAACTGAGATAAGTTGATCTGCCCCCTCTCTCGTTCAAATGAATATGTGTCCTTGGGGACCTTCATCGCAGCACTGAAGCCTATATGTTCCTTAGATCTCATTTGAACCAAAACAATTTCTGCCACAAAAACACCTTTTACAGTCAGTGGTTGCTGTGGGGCATCGGCCTGTGCCAGCTGGTTTCCCCAGAGTTCCCAATTGTAAGCTGGTAGCTGGACGCCTGTAATGTTCTGTGGATTCTCCCTGTCAAGGCATGCTGCAAGGAGGCCAGAAGCATGTGCCCTGCCTGATTTCTGAGATTTCCAGACCTCCTTAGCCTAGATTAGCTTCCTATCGCTTAGTGCATAGTTCTAAATCTCTGTACAACAGACACAAATCAATTCATGGCCTTTTAAAACCATCGCATCCATATATTATGCAAAGCACCTGAATTCGACAACCTATAACACGCAGTCCAACCATCCAGCAATGTTTAAATGTTTCTGGGAGAGTGGAATTCACATACAGAGCTCAAACTGTTCTATCTCTCCTGTAATATTATAGACGTAGTTGACTGTTTCTGACAACCTTAATGCTGTATGATTTTTTTTTACCCCTTTGCTCTCGGTTTATGACCCACACAAATTCTGGCATGTGGTCCAAGTAAACGCATTCACATAAGATGTAAAGCGCTCTGATACCTTCGAGTTTAGCTAGCGGTATATAGAACTCAATAATAATAATAATAATAAGTTAATAATAAAAGCTATGCTTAAATACGCAAAATGCATAAAATATGCATGCTCTGCGAGATCAGCTGACTGTCTCATCAGTAGGTCTGCCTTCTGTTTCCAATGACCACTTGGATTGTTTTAGTATGCCAATTCTGCATTCTTCCCTCCAGTAACATCGTGCTGAATCGAAATAAAGCAGTAATGAAAGAGTCATAATTTTGACAGGCTAACCTAAAATACAATGTGATCCTGAATCTGCTCTTCAACCCAGATCTACTAATAAATAATGGTGACTCAAGGCTAGCATAATGAAATGCACACACAGCGCATTAGCATCGAACTGCACTGCACTGTCCTTATTTTATCATCATCATCATCATCACCTTATTTTATATAGCACCACTTATCCCATGTCCAAATCGTGTCAAATATATGTGCGAAGCACAAAGAGGTGCAAGCAATAGTCAATAATGAGGCACATAGAATTCCTCCTGCTAAACTGAGTATATCACAATCTCCAGTGCAGGAAATGTACATAGGAGATGTCTGTGTATGGAGAAATATACACAGTGAGGAGTCTATTGTTTGTGACAGTCGAGAACATCATAAAGCAAATGTATCAATTAATTAACGAGGACAACATAAAGCAAATGTGTAAATTGATTAGGAGGCGACATCATAAAGCAAATGTATAAGTATAACTATATTAGAGTATCTTGACCAAATTGGACCGTCCCCCTCCAACAAGTGAAGTGTGTCTCCAAAGTCAGTAAGTCTCAATCCTGTCCTTAATCTCCCATGATCCAAGCAAGTAACCCTCAAACATGCAATCCTGAAATGATTTAACATGTCTGTTCCACATGAATAACACCAAACAATAATCTCATGTGCATGCCTCACAATTTTAGATCAGACAATATCTATCACAGTGACGTAGCCAATCTCATTGACACATAACCTTGGCATACTCTATGCTACAGAGACCTGACTAACAGGTACTCACAATCAAGGAGAGTCAGATTGATGCCACAGCGCTACACCGCAAGCAACCACAGCTTCGAGTTGAAAATAATGTCCTCCTGACATCAGGTATGTCAAATAGACTGAGACGTCCTAGGTTTGGAGAGGATCTCCCTAAAACTGAAACAGGAAGTGGAGAGAGAAAATACGGATGCTCTTCCTGTACCTGTCCTCAGAGTTTAAAGAGCATACACGCCCCTGTCGTCTTTGTGTGCTGAGTAATCTCCAAATAGTTCCAAGACTGGGAATTGGGGTTGTCACCCCTGGTTTAAGGTATTGCATCTGGTTGAATATTAACTCAAGTATAAGCTAGCTGGTGCAAGAGAGAAGAGTCTGGGGAGAGGGGTACACATGAAGTGCCTGGTGACACCCAATGGGTGAAGGCTAGTTTCCTTCCCTACCTCTAGTTGTATTTGAATGTATGTGTTGGTTGGTAATGAACATCTTCTGTGTGGTGTTTCCCAAAATTTTTGCCTTGTTTGTGTTGCCTCTACACTTTACCCGTGCTAACCAGAGGTTACGTGCCTGTGTTCCCCCTTTCAACATGATGAAAATGACATACTCCTAATTGGCATATTTATGTGCCTATAAGTGCTTAGTATACGGTACAAAGTGTACCCGTAGGGTGTAAGTTAAAAGTCACAAATGGACTGCAGCACCCATTGTACCACTCACTACAGTGACAGTGTAAACATAACTGCAGGCCTACCCTCTGTAGCCTGGATGTGCAGTTTTAAACCACAAATTCAAACTATTAAAAATAACTCCTTTAAACAGGAATAAACTTTTCTTTTAAATATTATGTTACCCCTAAGTAAGCTTCACTGCCCATAAGGCAGGGTGCATGGTATTTAAAAGTAGAACATGTAACTGTTTAATGTTATGCATGTCCTTACAGTAGAAAGGCACCAAAAATGCAGAGGAGGGGCTGCTAATTTCCATGACCACACTTCTGGGGTCGGCGTAGGAGTTCTGCACAGGTGAAGAAAGGTTCTGCAATCTTGGATTTTAGGTAGAAAGTGTGTTAGTAATTGGGTTACTGGTTGAGGGGGATGAAACCCTACTCAAACAGAAACCACAATTTCGGTCAGATTGTAGTCCCATGCAACCCCAAATTATCTTGTGCTAAACCCTCTGGTAGCTTGGCACAAAAGCAGTCAGGCTTAACTTAGAGGTAATGTGTAAAGTATTTTTGCAGCATTTCAATGGGTAATAAAGTAAAAACACAAGAGAAATCCCACACCAACTTATAAAAATGGAGTAAAATTTAAGAAATGTTTTCACATAGAAAAAAACAAAAAAAACAATAGAACCTGAGATTTGCAACTTTAAAGATGTAGCTAAAAATAGTTCTTAAAAGCACAAAGTGCCAACTGTGGTAATCTGGTTGCACTAAACCAGAACAAGGTCACAAGTTCAGGCTGTGTGATGGGGCGTGGGCCGGATACAAGGACCAAGTTAAGCCTACTGAACAAAGTACCTTAAATCATGGTTGTGGAGCGATGTGAGGTCCTGCATCGAGGCTGCGTCATGCAGTGATGGTTCCGAGGAGCTGCAGGGCTTCGATGGGAGGTCCACGTCAATAATGTGTCACGCATCAGTGGTTCCGATGTAGAGCTACAAGGTGATGTGTCATGCTGCATCAGCTCGAAGGGTCCAGGCTCGAAGGTTGGCAACACTTGTGAGTGCAGGTCTCACCTCAGGCAGAATCCAGGTGCAGGGTTCAGGGTGGTTGGAGCCTTTTCTGTCCCTGAGGTTCTGATCAGTGGGCCAGCCAACTAGCCCTTGGAGTCACTCTGGTGGTCCTTGTTTCAAGATGCAGATCCAGTCCTTTTACTCAGGCAGCATGGTAGCAGGGCAGCGGGGCAGCAGGGCAGCAGAGTATAAGTCCTTATGCAGCAGAACAGCACAACTTTCCTTCTGAGTCTTCCACAGATCCAGAGGTGTAGCAATAGTTCAGGGTCCAATATTTATACATGGTACCAGCTCTGAAGTAGGAGAAGGTTCTAGAGGTTTTCACCCAAGAGGCGTTTGGAATTTCCTGCCTCCTAGCCCTGACCCCAGCTTGTCTGGTGGAGCAAAAGACTAGTGTCAAGACCTTTGTGAGTGTGTTGGTTCAGAGCCTTTGTGATGTGCAAGTGTGGTAGGTGACAGCCCCTCCCTCTCATCAAGTCAGAGATGTCCCATCCTGCCAACACGTATTTCCTCTGTTGTCTCACTGTCTGGGAGCGATACACAAAGACCAACTACCAGCTACACCTAGCCATGTGATCCTTGATACAGGCTCCAGGCACCAAATGGTTGGCAAAATAAAATGCCAGCTTTCTAAAAGTGGCATTTTCACAGTTTTGACTTAATATCCAACTTTACCATTAAAGAGTGGTTTTAAATTACAATTCTTTAGACATCAAAATTTACATTCCTACTTGCTCCCAATTGAAGGTTATCACTTAAATTCAATAAGGTATCCCAATGTTATCCTATGGAAGGGATAGGCCTTGCAGTAGTGAAAAACTAATTGGAGAGTTTGTAAAACTTAAAAGTACATGTTTAACTTTTTAAATACACTGCACCCTACCCTATGGGCTATTTAGGGCCTATCCTAGGGGTGAGGCGTATTAAAAAGGAAGGTTTAGCCCAGGCAAAAGGTTTATTTTGTCAGACTGAAATGGCAGTTTAAAACTGCAGACACAGGCTGCAATGGCTGGAGACATTTTTAAAGGGCAACTTAAGTGGGTGGCTCAATGAGTGCTGCAAGTCCATTAGTAGCATTTAATTTACAGACCCTGGGTACCACTTTACTAGGGACTTACAAGTAAATTAAATGTGCCAATTAGGTGTAAGCCAATTTCACCAACTCTAAAGGAGAGTGCAAAAGCACTTTAGCATTGGTTAGCAGTGCTAAAGTGAGCAGAGTCCAAAAAGCCAACCAACATAGGTTCTGAAGGAGAGTGAATGCAAAAAGTTTGGGGATGACCTTGCATAGGGTCCAACAGAGGGACACTGTGGGAATGTTTGCAGTAGGGCATGCAGGAAATACTTCAAGTGTAGGTAGGGTTACTCCTGGGACCTTTACCCCATTGGTTAGGGAGGAGCCTGGAATCACCCCACCACCCACAAGCTGATTCCAGGCATAAATGTGGCACCCACAGTATCTTTCTCAGAACACTTTCAGGACCTCTGGAACAACAGAAGGGGAGTGAACCTGATGTCTGTGATTTAGGAAATGGATTCCAAGGGTCATAAGGATGACATCCTGTTCAAACTACAGGGACAGGACAACATTCAAGAGGACTTTACTGCAACTTCTGAGCTGGCTTTGTGGAGCCTTCTTTGGCTACAGCCTTGCCCCACTGGAATAATCTGAGCTCTAAAAAGGTGACTAGGTCTGAAGGTAGAAATCTTCACCGTGCGAAGGTGCCAACAATATCCACCTGGCAAGGGACCTCCCTTGGGGGATAAAATTCAAATTTCTCCTTGTCAGAGCTTTCTCACCAAAGGCCAACGGCTTCACTGAGACCTTGTCTAAAGGCTATCCTATGACGTAGAAGCCCTTTGACCACAGACTGCTTGCTTGACCTGTTTAGGGTTTTTAACTTCCATTTCAGAGACTAAGATAAGTAAATTACTCCGTCACCCTCATGGAGTACCCGTCCTCCAAATTTAGCGATGTCCGCTGGTCCACTGGACATCTCTCACATTGACAAGAACTGCCATCATAGCGGTTCCTGTTAATGTATTGAAACTTTGACGGCTGTTCCGTCAAAATGACAGTTCAGTCTGTCAAACTTTTAGCCTGTTATTTCATTTTAAAAACATAATTTGTAAAGCAGGATTTTATTTCTGAAATTAAAAAAACGAATGCACCTACACAATGTAAGATTTCTCCCATTGTGTTGGGCTTATTTTACTGTTTTCACTGCTCCTTACCACCAGGTTTTACCTGGCTGTGACGGACGGTGAAATCTAACCATTTTACCGTCCACTCTAAATCGTGCAGGCAGTGAAATGGTCAAACTTTTGACAGCCCTTACTACATCAGGCCATCTGAGGTGTATGTTAGTGGTGGAGATGGAATAGTCTCTGTCGCTGACATACTGATGTTCTGTCTGTCTCTAAATGAAGTCGTGGAACTTCAGTATTGCGGAGAGTACCCGAAGGTAAAACTCCAGACCGGGCCGAACCTGGTTTCTGTATTCAGCCTGCCCTCTATCACAGTCTGCCACCCCTTGAACCTAGGTTCTGATCAAGCGCAAACAGATGAGTGCAATTGGCGTTTAATACTTTTTGATGCTATTTTTATATTTGAACTTTAAAAATCTATAAGTTCAAACACTGTTTCAATCAATAACCAAAATCAGTGAATCTGTTCTCAGATTCCTCCTACCATCAATTACCTCGATACAATTGTAGACATTGGCTCCAGTCTATGGGAATATGATAATACTCTTCTTATTGTCATGAACTCCATTCACTCTAATATATTAGAACACCTGCAATTCAAACCAAGGCAACCTTGGTTTAATGACCCACTATTAACCCTAAGGAAAAAATAAGTTTGTTTGTTGAATGAATTGGAGCTATTCAACATCACCTGTTTTACTTTTCAAATACAATGACCTAAGAAAAGAGACATAAAGTGGTCATTTTCACTACCAAAACTAGTTACTCCCAGCATCAAATATCAATCTCTACTAACTCAATCAGTGTCCCTTACAAATACATTTAAATTGCTATACGGTTTCTACAAATTTAGAAGGATGGTGTATTCGGATCAACAACATTTCATAATTCAGAGTCTTCTTATATAATCAGTAAATGTTGTATTGTTTGGCTATCTCACAGTACCACATCTAATACCTTAACCGTACAAAGTTGTAGATGGTATTCGTAACTTCGAACATGACTCTAATTCCCAAGGAATTAGTGGAAACAGATCTTGCCCTTTTGTTTGTCACTTTTGCATACACAAGGTGTTCCTAGGAAAAAATACAAGAATATATTTTCAAATATTTATTGAAAAGATCTGATCCTTGTAAATATTGCATGAGCTGTGATTATTAAACAGATGAAACACATCATTGTTATAAGCATTATTAGAATGGTGAAAAACACAGGCAATTCAACCATGTTAATTGTTTCTAATATTACTCACACCTATTTTCTTCACCAAATTACAATTTAACAGCATCAAGCATTATCTATGTAAAAAACATTTCATTTAGCAACAAAATAAGAATCCAGAGAGACAGAATTCGACCCCATTTTTCCATAAATGATCACGTTCACCCACAAATACTGAATACATGTAGCACCTTTGATCCAATTACTACATAGCACCTATCTGAAATGTTTAAACACTTTAAAACCACACACGATCAGCCAGACAGCCTTACAGGGCAAATCATCAACTCAATCTTTCATCTCCTGAAAGAAGCCTTGTGCCTTACAATTAACACATTATTTCATTAGGATATTTTTCCCAACTCTCTTATAATGAGGCAGTCTACTCCCTTTCTAAAAACAAATCAGACATTAGGGACACTCTGCAATCTCATTTCAGACTTGTTACAGACTTTCATTGGGTTGCAAAAGCCATTGTATGCTGCACTTCCAAACAACTGTCAGTGTCAGGATGCTTACCAGTAATCAAACTAAGAAAATACATCAACATTACTCAGGTTTAATATCCACCATAAATGTTCTGCATGACATTAATTGCATGGCGGATTAAGATGATCCTTGTCTTCCAATGCTACTTGATCCATCAGTAGCATTCAACCCTGTTAACTATCAAAGACTGCTAAACATGCTAGAGTAAAGAATGTGCTTTCATAACTATATATTTTGTATTGGCTCGTCTCAAACTGTTCTTATCATGACTAACTTGTAAATATTGGTAGACACCCAACTCTATTTCAAGATATCTTTCATCAATGACATCCTTACACTTACCCTAAAATCATATCTGTTGAAAGCCTAATAGTTTAAGACAGGCAACCTTTGTGTGTAAAAGCCTGAATTCTTCCTCATCACACTTCAGCTCAAAAACTAATTTGATTTTACACCAATTGATGAACTCAGACTGAATAGTCTTCACATCTCTGTTTCTACTTTACTGACATTTTGAGATTTCAGCATTAATATGTCACTGTCACCTCACATTAATGACCTGGCTCAATCTGCAAACATATTCCTACACTCCTTAAAAATAAATCCAGCATTTTCTAACATCTGCAAACACACTTATCATCTCATGCGCTAATGTTGGAAATGCCATTTCTGCTGGCCATTTCAAATCCTCTTTCGCTCATCTCCTGGTGTCTCCCATCCCACAAATTGACTCATCTCCACAAAGAGAACATTTGACCTAATCTCCTCAGTTCTGAGCCATTACTCTTGGATCCAGTTAAGGCCAAAATTAAATTTTTAATCAGCAGCCTGCCATAGGAGCTCTTATCATTGAAAACCCACCTTAGTTGCAAAAGTGCTCACTGTCTCAGGTGGCAAAGGGTCCTTAGGAGTAAAAATACTCTGCAACTGGAAAGCCCAAAATTCAGCATTCTCTCTAATGACATACTCTTTCACAGGGGCAGAAACTTGTTTCTTGAACCTCATTCCTTTCTCACTAAGAACCCAATGAAGCCTTATTTCTTTCAGAGAACCTGGTTGGAAGAATGACAAATTGCAGTATGGCCTTTTAGCAAAACTCAAAAAATCTAATATCTTGGAAGAAGCAAAAAAATAAAATAGAATTAAATGCAGAAATGGAGTCTTATAAGGAGTACCTGTTGAAAGTGAAAATGGACAAATTGAGAAAAGATCTGGGATATTTCTCACAGGAGTGAACCTACCAATATTTACAGGAAGGTTTCTTTACAGGGGAAAATTATAGAGGAAGCTCAAATGCCCCACATGTTGAGAGAAGGACAAGGGTTACATTCTTGAAGACCTCTGAATCAGATGGAGGGGGGGATCCACTAGACACAACCAGTTCAATGATAGACAAGAAACATTCCCCCCACACAAGAATACTCGTTAGAACAGGGGAGGGGTTGTCTGAGAGGACAACACCAGAATCGAGGGAGAGGCAGATTTTACCAACATGACCACTCCCATCTGTATCCACAGACTCAATTGCATCAATATTGGAGATCATAGATAGTCTTCCGATATTCAATTTGACCAAAATTGATTTTGATCCAATGATTATGGAAGTTCTCATGAAGGGGCTTATTTATGAGCCCTTTGCAACACTTTTGCGCCGCAGTTGTGTCACTTTGTTGACACACTGGCGGCGTAAATAATGTGAGCAAAGAGGGTATGAAGTTCCTCAGGGTCTGAGTGAGTGAACGTGGGGATGCAGGTGGGAGTGACACCAAGAATTGGTCGTCCCACCTGGAGTAGAAAACAAGGGGGAAATTCCCTTGTCGGAACTAGGGCTCTCACACACCTAGCAAGCTAGGTGTCATGCTTCATCATATGAGACTGCCCCTCATCAGGTCGGCGCTGCAATACCTGACGGGCACCCAGTACGGGGCTCTTTGGCGGGGAGCTGCCGTTGGGTGCAGTGGGGGTGAGGGGCCTAGTGTGTGTAGATGTGAAGTGCGTGGATTAAAACAGGTCAGTTAGTCCTAGTAGTGTTTTATTCTGGAAGGTAAACTGCCTGAGTAAAAACAGGAAGAGTGGCAGTGAACTAGATATAAGGTTTCTAGCTGTGTATGCTCTACTCTCTAAAGGTCAACATGTTTCATGCTCTACGCATCGGGAGGATCAAGGTACTTCATCAGGACCAAAATTAACTATCTACACGACATGATAAGTGAAAAGCCTACATACCATGTTATCAGGTAGGTACCCTAAATGTGGGGACAAAAAATACGCATTACGATTATTTACTCAACATCACGTTCAATATACTCAGAAAAAGGTGTGTTGGTGTATTAGTGCTTATACACCCATGCTCTACACCGTGCTTATGGTGTAGTAAACAGTTAAAAACTGATGCGGCAATCGTATAATGGAAATCCCAGATATACATGATAGGCACATGATAATAAAAACATTAAAATGGAGGACACTCAAGATGAAAAACTTATTTTAGCCAAAACAGATATGCTGGAACAAGGCTCACCAAAGTTGCTGACTAAGGTTGCCTGCAACAGAGTCCGGCGGTCGTTGTGGACACCAATGTGTGTCCTAAGGGGTAAGGTAGGGAAACAGGGGGCCAAATGTAGTCATAAGATAAACCAACTCTGTCAATGTGAGGCACAAGGGGGGCTCTGGTGACAGAAACATACAAGGGGCAATCAACAGTAAAGGGGTGCCCGGGGTCCGCTACCGGTTCCCATGTCCTGTGGTGGCAATCGTGGGCCCGTGCAACTCGGATAGTGGCGGTCCCGGTGCCGTAGTTGCTCACGGTGGTGTGCGTGCTGGCAGGGTCCAGTACCGAGTATAGATCACCATGGTGCCCACCCCACAGGGGTTCCACCATCCAGGGATGGACGGCACGGGTTGGATGCCCCAAAGGGGAATGGGAGGCATCAACTCTGAGCGTCCCCGATAGAGTCACTTACCCGCATGCTAGTTAGGGCGTCGAGGCGATCCTGGTAGAAAAAGATCCACTTACCCACGCTCGGTGAACGCTCATTTCCTGACCTACGCTGTCGCCGGAACCGGGATGGTAAAGTGAACCTGGTCCGGGGGGTAGAAATACTCCTGGTCAATCCAAAGCCCGCAAGTCTCCCCGCGGTTCAGGGGACATCTCGCGTGACTAGGGGCCATGGTGGGAGGTCTAATGGGACGCTAGTGAATGGAGCGGCCAACTTGGAGAGGTGCCTGAAAGGTGTATATCAATGTTGTACATAGGTCAAGTCCGTGTGTTTGGATGTGTATAAGGAATATAGCCGACAAGGTGTGTATATCACACTGTGGATGTATTAAGTCCAAGTGCTCGGCAATATATACAAGACGATCCTTGTTATATATTTGTAGGTAAGGACCACAGGATGAGCCTGAAGAACAGGTCGCAGTCTGCACAATGGACAAAATAGTCCGTGTCCAGTGTGGGGTAGTAGCTCTCACGGTGGCGTCAGCTCATTAAGGTGGTCATCAGTGTCTCATCGCAGTAGTAGTAGTGACCGCCTGCGAGGCTACCAATCAGAGGCAGAAGCCGTGTGAGCGATGGGACGTATCAGTGTACGTGGTGGTGTAATGAAGGCAGCGTGAAGCGAGCTTGCCAAGGGTGTAGTGGTGTCAGTTGGGGTTGACAACGTCTGGGTTGTACCAAGGTCAGTCAAACAGTGTGAGACAGACGAAGGCGTAGGCTGTTGGATCAAAGATGATGTGTCAGTGGGGACAGCATACCCATTAGGTGTAGAAAGGTCGCTCATATCCGTTAGTCCTTGTTGTCAGGAGGCACACCACGGAAGGGCAATGGTCATTGCCACAGAGCAGATAACACCGGAGGATGTACTCACTTACAAAGAACTCGGGGTGTGGATACAGTTAAGTTAGTGAGCCCCATGGGATGTCATCATTGAGCCCTACACGGTGTGTAGAGAGTCTGTGGACCGATCTCTGTTCAATCCTGAAAAGCGATGGCTGTGAAATCTGGTTGTGGGCTTCCAGGATCACCCACCGGAGGGAGTCAGGGTGATGTTTGGTATCTTTAAAGTGCGTGTACAGTCTGGTCGTGACCCTTTGGCATCTAATGTTGCTTTTGTGTTCAGCTATCCGGGTCTTGACTGTTCGCATTGTCATGCCTATGTACCTCAGGCCGCAGGGACAGGTTACCATGTAGATGCATTGTGTTGTGTTGCAATTTGTATGGCGGGTAAGGGTCCACTTGAAATTGGCGGTGAAACAGATCTCCTTGGTCACATTAGTCTGCTTGCACACTGCGCAACAACCACACGGGTGATGCCCTGTTACTGGAGGGAGTCCCCACAGGGTCTGCTGTGTGGTTTGTCTGATTTGTTTTGGTCTAGTGTGTATCAGAATATCTTTGAGACTACGTGTCCGTTTGTATGCAAACCTAGGCCTAGGGATGCATAGGTCACCTGTACCTAAGATAGCCCAATGTTTCAAGATGATTTTCTTAATGCGGGCTGAATCTGGGGTGAATGATGTGACACACGTTAGGGTGTCTGTCGTGGGTTTGGGGTGTACCTCGAGGAGGGCCTCCCTAGGGTTATTCCTAGCCCGTTTCATGGAGTCCCTGATTTTGCGTTCTGGGTAGCCTCTTGCCCTGAGGTTGGCAGCCAGAGTACTGGCTTCTGTTTTGTAGTCAGAGGTCTTAGTACAGTTACGCCTGATGCGTAAGAACTGCCCGAAGGGGAGGTTGTCTCTCAGCGCTCTTGGATGGTGACTGTTATATAGCAAAAGGCTGTTACGGTCAGTGGGTTTTTTATACAGTGTGGTGCTGAGTGACCCGCCCATCAGTAGGATTTTCAGGTCTAGGAAGGGGATATCGGTCTCCGAGATGGTGTGGGTAAATGTTAGAAATTCGTTTTGATCATTGATCCAAGTGACAAACTCCTCACAGATAGAGCGATCCCCTCTCCAGAAAATAAGGATATCGTCTATGAAACGTTTCCACAGTTTCAAGTTATTGAGATATGGGTTGTTGGTGTTGTGGATGATGTCTCTTTCAAAAGCTGCCATGTACAAGCAGGCTAGACTGGGGGCAGAAGTACTGCCCATCGAAGTACCCTGGCTTTGATGGTATAGCTGTTTCTTGTGTTCAAAGAAATTTTCAGTCAAAGCCAGGGTCGCGCATTCCATGATGAACGATACAGGGGTGGGTGAGGTCCACTCCAGTCCGTTTAGCGCAGTCTCTATGACTGATAGTGTGGCTCTCTGGGGTATGTTTGTATATAGAGCCTCCACGTCAAGAGTGACAAGCAGGTCTATTTCGTTGGTGTTGTCTGTCTCCTCAATAATCCTGAGTATGTCTGTGGTGTCCCGGACGAAAGAGGGGGTCTGTCCCACAATGGGTTGGAGAAAGTAGTCGCAGAATTTTGAGAGGGGTTCCAATATTGAGCCAATACCAGAGACTATTGGGCGGCCTGGAACCGGGGTAGTACCCTTATGGATTTTGGGTAAGGTGTAAAAGTATGGTACCCTCGGTTCCTTGGTTATCAAGAAGGCCGCCTCCTTCTGGCTGATCCAACCATTGGTTTCAGCCTCGAAGACCATTGCGGAGATCATGGTGGTGAGGCGGGTGGTAGGGTCCACTGTTATCGGTGTGTAGTATCTGTCGTTAAGAAGTTGACGACTGCATTCTGCATCGTAATTGACAGTACTTTGGATTACGGTGGCCCCAACCTTGTCTGCCTGCTTGATTGTAATGGTTGTATCCTCAGCAAGGCTGTTTGCCGCGTTCAATTCGGCGTTGGATAGGTTGTGGAAAGGAGTTTTGTTATGGGGAAGGGCTAGTTCCTTGAGAACAGCTTTCTCAAATGCTAGAACTTCCACAGGGACCATGCTATTGTTGGGGGTAAAGGTCGAAGGGTTTCTCAGTCCTGAGTCCTCCGATTCATTAGGTGGACGGTCTTGAAAGAAGGTTTTAAGCCGTACCTTTCTGAACAAGTTCTGGACCTCGCATAGGTCTCTGAATGAATCAACCCGGGGGGTGGGAACAAAACCCAAACCTTTCTCCAACACTGTCTGTTCCTGGTCAGTTAGTGGACGGTGAGAGAGGTTTGCCACTAGTGTCTCTTGCCTTGTGTTCTGCTCCTTGTCTCTATGTTGTATGTAGATTGGTCTTCCCACTGGACCTGTTTTTGAGATCCTCTTCTGTTGCACCCTCTTCCTCTGCCCCAACCTCTGTCTAAAAAAGGGGGGTTGCTATTCTGGAAGAACTGAGGTGGCCCATGTTGGTATGGTGGGTACTGCCAGAATGGAGGGGGGGGGCCCTGGTAGACTGCTGGGCCCTGGTATGGCGGTGCACCATAGTACTGATTGGGGCGATGTACCCTCCTTGAATTATTGCTTCCCCAACTCCCTGCACTGGAGTCACTGTCTGCCGAGCTTCTCCTATCTGAGTTGTCATCTGATGAAGAACTCGTTTTGGCAGACGTATAGTCAGCTTTGAGGTATGGGTAGACTTTCTCTTTTTCAAACTTCTGCATATCTTTTTGCAGTTTGGATATTTTCTGTTTCATCAAATAATCCTTGTTGTCAGAAATCTCGGCATTGATTTCTGCTAGTCGAGTTTTATACGCTGTAATCTGCACAGTTGTTTTCAGTGCCCCTTCTGCAATTTGTATCCACACTAGGAGTGCGTCTGCAAGCCTTCTGGCTGTGTTAATGATTAACACGAGCCAGTCCCTAGTGCATTTCCAGGCAACTAGGGACCACTCTTTTTTGAAGGTGGAATCGTCCAAAAAGAGTCTTGGGAAATTGCTCACAATCAGGCTGGAAGGGGCAATATTAGCTCGTAAGTATTCCGCCACTATCCGGGTTGCACGGGCCCACGATTGCCACCACAGGACATGGGAACCGGAAGCGGACGCCGGGCACCCCTTTACTGTTGATTGCCCCTTGTATGTTTCTGCCACCAGAGCCCCCCTTGTGCCTCACATTGACAGAGTTGGTTTATCTTATGACTACATTCGGCCCCCTGTTTCCCTACCTTACCCCTTAGGACACACATTGGTGTCCACAACGACCGCCGGACTCCGTTGCAGGCAACCTTAGTCAGCAACTTTGGTGAGCCTTGTTCTAGCATATCTGTTTTGGCTAAAATATGTTTTTCATCTTGAGTGTTCTCCATTTTAATGTTTTTATTATCATGTGCCTATCATGTATATCTAGGATTTCCATTATACGATTGCCGCATGAGTTTTTATCTGTTTACTACACCATAAGCACGGTGTAGAGCATGGGTGTATAAGCACTAGTACACCAACACACCTTTTTCTGAGTATATTGAACGTGATGTTGAGTAAATAATCGTAATGCGTATTTTTGTCCCCACATTTAGGGTACCTACCTGATAACATGGTATGTAGGCTTTTCACTTATCATGTCGTGTAGATAGTTAATTTTGGTCCTGATGAAGTGCCTTGATCCTCCCGACGCATAGAGCACGAAACATGTTGACCTTTAGAGAGTAGAGCATACACAGCTAGAAACCTTATATCTAGTTCACTGCCACTCTTCCTGTTTTAACTCAGGCAGTTTACCTTCCAGAATAAAACACTACTAGGACTAACTGACCTGTGTTAATCCACGCACTTCACATCTACACACACTAGGCCCCTCACCCCCACTGCACCCAACGGCAGGAACAAAAGATCCCCGCCAAAGAGCCCCGTACTGGGTGCCCATCAGGTATTGCAGCGCCGACCTGACGAGGGGCAGGCTCATAAGATGAAGCATGACACCTAGCTTGCTAGGTGTGTGAGAGCCCTAGTTCCGACAAGGGAATTTCCCCCTTGTTTTCTACTCCAGGTGGGACGACCAATCCTTGGTGTCACTCCCACCTGCATCCCCACGTTCACTCACTCAGACCCTGAGGAACTTCATACCCTCTTTGCTCACTGTCTCTGTGGGGCATGTATGGTGGACCTCTTTAAACTTGCCCCTCTGTCCCTCTTGTTTGGGGCGTAAATAATGTCCCACGTTGCGCCATATTTACAATTTGATGCATGTAGGCAGATGCTTCACTTTGTAAACCCCTGCGTCACATTATACCTGCATCTGGTATAATGTATGCAGGGTGGGCGGTCCCCTGCAAGAGCCTTGTAGAAGTGGTACAGTGAAATCTATCAGATTTCACTGTGCCACTTCTAGGATGCCACTGTGTCAAAACCATATGCCTGTCTCATAGCAGGCGTAAGGGTGACGCAGTGCAATAGATATTGGCCTCCCCCATGCATTGCTGGAGTTGCGTCATGCTCACGACACAACTCCAGCAATGCGTGAGTTTTGCACCAACAGATACTTCAGGATTCCTGACACATCTGCCAATCCTTGCGACATGGAGCGCTGTACAGTATATACGGCGCATCCATGGTGTCGCAAGGAGGGCACAGTGAAAAGTGTTGCATCGCTGTTTTATCGCAGCAATGCAACACTTTTCATAAATGAGGCCCAAAAAGACTTTCCTTTGTATCTACTACGAGGGTTGGCAAATTTTAACTGATTAAACACCTCCATGTATTCTTTAGAAGAATTAGGTTAAAAAAAGTCTTCTTTGATAAAGAACACATTCAAGATTCCAATCTTTCAGGCTTAACGCCCCCCTCTGAATTCATCCCAAGCTTGGATGAACTAAGGCCGAGATTTTTTGTGAAAAACTGTACTAACTAAAATGGCAAAAATCCTAAGGTTTGTCACTGATCCCCCCAACAATCTTCCTAGTGGTCTTTCTAAAGCTCTAACAACACTCCAACAGAAAAAAGTAAGTTACCATCAAACCAGGCAATAAAGGGTGAGACATTGTCCTCTTTGATATGGAAGAATACAAAAAGAAAATGAAAGAAATGCTATCTAATCCTGAACAATATGCCCAAATCAGAGGAGAGCCCATTACTAGAACCATTGCAAAAATACAGAGGCTTTGCAATAAAGCTTTTTAGCATAACCTTATTAGAAAAGCAGAATTTGAATATCTTCAACTGCAAAATTTGAAAACCCCAGTGATTTATGGTGTTCCTAAAATGCACAAAAACAAAACAAATCCCCTTCAAGACCCATTGTATCCACGATTGGGTCTACTACAGAACCTCTACTGAAATACGTCGAAACCTTCATTGAACCCCTAGTATCTGGTTTCACTTCTTTCATCAAGGACATGGGCCATATGGTTTCAAAGGTAGAGGGCCTCCCTTTAATCCCAATAGGGAATTTCCTGTAACTATGGACATAGAGGCCCACTACAAAAAAATACCACAACAAGAGGCATGGGAAGCAGTCAAAAATATATTGCAAACAGAGGGTCCGGCTGGACCGCACAAATTCATCTTAGAATGCCTAGACTTTGTTTTAAATGAGAACTTCTTTGAGTTTGAAGGGGCTCTATTCAAGCAGATAAAAGAAGTAAGCATGGGTGTTGCATGTGCCCCCAGTGTGGGGAACATCTACATGGGTCTTTTAACTAAAATGTATCTATAACAAGATAGCACCATTCTTTGAAAATATAAAGAGTTCAGCAGGATTTATAGATGACATTTTTTTTATTTGGGAGGGCGATGAAGAGACTCTTCAGGAGTTCACTAGCTGGATAAATCTTTGTGAAGAGAATTTGGAATTCACACCGAATATCAGTAATGTCAACGTTGAATTTCTTGACATCTGGATCTTCAATGTAGATGGCTATCTCCAGGTATCATAGTACACCAAACTTACAGCTCGTAACACCTTGTTACATTTTCAAAGCTTCCATCCCAGATGTCAACATCAAATGATTCCTTTCGGTCATTTTTTAAGAATATGAAGAAATTGAAGTGCCATTAGTAAATATGATCAAAACGCTAAACTTTTAAAAAACAAGCTCCTAAACAGACGATACCTGAGAAGGCTCATTCGAGAAGTCTACAAGAGAGCCAACTACTGTAATCAGGACTCTATGTTTGAGATCAGGCAGGAAGAAAAGAATAGAAACCTAGTCTGCATCGTGAGACACTCTAAAATGAATGACAAAATCAGACAAGTCATCAATACGCAGTGGCACGATCTCAATACAAATGAGGAGCAACATATTCTACCCAAGCCACTGTTTGTGTTTCGACGCAATAGAAATTTGAGAGATAGACTGGTGAAAGCAAGACCCAGGAGGAACTCTCAGTTCATCCAGAATTCCATTACAGGACCCAACTCTTTCAAAGGGAACCACTGCTGTGGTCAATGTCATGCATGTGATACAGTCATTGTTTCCTACTCTATCACATATGGAAAAAAGATAGTGAACTTTGTTAACATGACTAACTGTAGAACTGAAATTTGGTATATTTCATTATTTGTCCCTGTAATTTGGGATATGTTGGAGAGTCCAGTAGAGAATTCACAACTTGATACAGTGAACACAAGTCTGCAATCCAGAACAATAGATTGCAAGCACCTATGGTAGATCACTGTATGGCATTCAAACAAACTGAAAGTCAACTGAAGTGGATCATTTTAAAACAAAAAAGCTGAAATACCAAACAGAGATAGCACAACATACAGAAAAAAGAGAGAAGTTTTCTGGATATTTCATTTGGATACTGTAAAAAAAGGTCTTAATGACTGTATTGCGTGGGAGAATGTTCTGCAGCAAATATACCTATCTGTGATATGGTGGCTCCCCCTCATATCCCATATGGGACTCTCAGGTTTGGGTTTACCTCAAGAAGTACTGGATTTCAGTTTTTGTGACAGCTGCCTGCTTTGACATGTCAGTCTGTGGTTGGATATGTTAGAGGTTTCAGTAACAAAACTGCCCTCTGATCTGAATTTTCGAGATTTTTTCTGATTCCTCACCACTCATGTGTTTACCAGACCATTCAATATGGTTGCCAAAGCTACTTTCCTCCTCTCTAAATGCTTTTCATAGGTGAATCCATATACACTCCCAGAGCTTGGCATGAGGAGGGAGCCAGGAACTCTTTTTCTGTATTGACTTAGTTTCTCTAAATTATTTTTCTGTTTTTTGTTTCCCGTGTGTCATTTGTGAGCTTTTTTCTTCCTTCTGTCGGTTTGGTAAGCCAGGCACATTGTAGACGTCTTCCAAAATGGCTGCCACCTAACTCCATACTTCATGTGGGCCGAAGGACGAGCCTCATTGATTGAGTCCTATTTTCATTTTTAGGCGGGGCTCGTTCTCCCAGCCCAGTCATAAGCCTGGATGAGTTTACCTACTGGCACTTGCACTTTTGCCTGCTGCGGGAGAGTACATCTGACCGAGCACTATGACGACGTTCATTTGCAAAGACCCAACTCTTTGAAAAGTAGGAATGAGGGAAGTGTAACTATCCTTGGGGCCAGTTCTCTTTTTTTATTGGAAGTTCCCTTCTAGGAATTCTTCATTTCCTCCCCTGGCACCCAGTTTCCTCTATCCATTTATTCTTCGCTTTTTTCCTCATTCTTTGGAACCTTCCGGGTCTTGCGGCCTAGGGAAGATTTGCCTTCACTCTCGTTGTGTGCACCAAGAAGACAGTACATTTAAGGATATAATTTAACAGGTAATCGTGCTTTGCTCGTCGTGATGCGTCCTCCATAGCCTTGCACTGTTTCTAGGTTCCAAAATGTTTAACAAAGCTGCATTTATGTATTTTCAGCTTAACACAATTTGCTTTCGCATTGGGTGCAAACTGAATTCCAAATTCTTTAAGAGGATAATTTCTCCCCATTTTGACATCATTTCAGTTCTTTCCTTTAAGACAAGATGCTACATTTTGCATTTAGCAACTTTTTCTCATTACACCAAACGGGTGTCAATCTGCATGGCCCCTTTACCTGCACAGGGATTTTTGCAGTTGGAAATAACACAACAAATTTAAATACAGAAGAGTTATAAGGTAATAATTGGAAATGGCGCAGAGAAATTAAGGGTTATAAGGTAACTTCCTGGTCGGTGAACACCTCTCACTATGAAGTATGATAGGCCTCCACAACTATTGGTTGTGGCACACTGGTTGGAACCTATTACCAGTGAGTGAATGAGTGCATGAATGTGTGGATGCTTGGGTGAATGATTTATGGTTTTTGTAAAACACTTTGAGGTTTTCGCTTATTTTTAAATTTCAAATTTTTCCCTTCTGCATTGTATCTATGTTGTGCCCATTTTGCTTTAGTCCCCCTTTCTATGTTTTTAATGGCTACTGATTCATAAACCATCAGTGTGTGCCCTGTAGAAAGTGGGTGGCCGGCTGATCACTGGCACCGAAACACTCGTCGGCATCAGCGCTTGAGACATTAGGACACCATTGAAAAAATATGATCTGTTTAAAATGTATACACAATAGAAGCTGCTCCTAAAGTTTTGACCGAAAACTCTTAAATCTTAAGTGAAGATGCTGGCATCTCACAAAAAGTGAAGGACTGTCCTCACACACCACCAGGTGTCATGCTTCATCATCGGCAGTCCTCGCTCTCTAGAAACTAGGTTTGGTAGAGAGCGTGCCTTCACCTGAAGACAGGGAGGCACTTCTAAAGCTAAGTGGGGGCCCATGAAAGTGAGTGATGTTTAAAAACCAATATAATTACCAAATTACATTTAATTAGAAAGGTAACTATGTGGTATTAAAATACAAGGACGGTGAAGCTGGGGAATGTTACTGTCTCGTGATTGCACCTAGTTGTGTCTGCTCTGCCTCCTGATCTTCAGGGAGGCAGAGCAGACACAACTAGGTGCAATCACGAGAGACGCACCCTGATGCAAGTTTGACAACAGGGGTCTTTCCTCCACTCTCCTCCCATGGAGCATGTAGGATACTAACTTAGGGGGTGATTAGGATGGCGGTCCGCCCGCCATCCCAACCCGAATTACCCCCGCCATATTATAATGGCGGGGGGTATCGCGGCGGACGCAAAGTGCGTCTGCCGCTTTTCCGCCGGTCGGCAATCGTTCCGATTGCAGGGCGGGCGGACTTGGGCCTCAATATGGTGGCGGTGCCTAGCAGGCACCGCCATCCATATTAGGATGCTTGGTTTTAAAGGCCTTTCCATGGCGGGTTCGCCGCCATGGAAAGGCTGGCGGGGATTTGAAATGGAGGCCCATTGCGGGCCCCGGGGGGTGCGGGGGTGGGGGGTGCACTTGGGGGTACCCATGGTACCCCCCTCCATTCCCATGCACAAGGTGGCAGGCACCGCGCGGTGCCTGCCACGTTGTGCATGGGAATGCACAACATGGCAATTTGGCATTGCGGCGGCTGCTGCTGTATGCAGCATCCGCCGCAATGTCAGAGATGCGGAATGCGACCGCCAGGGTGGCAGTCGCATCCTAATTAGCGGTCCGGGACTGCCACACTTCTGGCAGCCGGTCCCAGCACTGCGAGGATGGCGGGCAGACTAAAGTCCGCCCTCCATCCTAATCATCCCCTAAGGGTTTGTTGAGGATAATTCCTGGTAGAGTTTGACACAGGTCAACCTACCAAGTGGTTTTTTCATACCATTAATTTGGTAAGAACGGAGCCCTTATCATTTATTTGTCCTGATGAATACCGCGGATCCTTTGGGCCATGAAGGCAGAAACATGTTGACTAAAGTAATCACTACGGTGAGGGGGCAGTAACATTCCCCCAGCTTCACCGTCCTTGTATTTTAATACCACATAGTTACCTTTCTAATTAAATGCAATTTGGTAATTATATTGGTTTTTAAACATCACTCACTTTCACGGGCCCCCACTTAGCTTTAGAAGAAGCTTCTATTGTGTATGCATATCCGGTTGGAGGCTAGCTTGCTCCTAGTGCCCCGCACCTCTAGTCCCCCCCTAGGAGTTCCCTTGGGTTAGTGTTTTGCACTGTTTAAAATGTACCCTATATGTATTTATCATAAGGAAAAGACAATATATACTATATGTGGTAGGATACTAGAACAGATGCAAGATTTTTATAAATTGTTTATTTTTTGATAAATCAGTCTCTTTGACCATTGGCGGACATTGAAAAGGATGTTCCTTTCTATGGCTCTATACACTATATGCTTTTATAATATGTATGGTAGACTGCAATGTTTTGGTATGGATGGTGTGTGTGACATGTGAGTGATGTGAAATACACGTTTTAAAGGGTGGGAGGTTGAAGACTGTTTCAGAAAATATATGATGTTTATTGAAAATGCATGTGACATATATGGTATAAGGAAAAACAAAAGAAGTTTAAAATATAAATAAAACATATTCGAGAATATTTCCAATGTTTCGAAAGGTTCTTCTGTGGCCCGTATATTTTGCGGCCTCTATTGTAACTTGCTGATGGGTTTTCCTTCTTGTGTTTTGGTTTATTTCCCTGTCCCGCTCCAATATTATAATTTCTGTCTGGGGAACCCCTTCATTAGACAATTTGGCCTCTTTGGGAAGGCTTTAGGTGTTGTGCATGAGCAATCAGAGTTGTACTCTTTTCCTGTCGTAGGGTCCTGCACCTATTCATGTACCAGGAAGAAGAGGAGTGAGAGATACAACACATGCACTTTACATTAATTTATTGCTGCACCTGATTGGTCTCAAATACATCCACCCAGGAGCAACAAAAGAACAGTACATGGCATACATTGGATATAGACTTTCATAACGGTCTCTGACACAATATCCAAACCAGAAATATTGTGCAACAGAAATATTGTGTCAAAAATATCGAGCACAAAAATAAAAGTTTCCTATACGTATACAGATAAGTACAAAGATATTGAAAAAAAATATTGTTTTACACTAATATCGACAAAATATGGACAAAATAATCCTAAATATTTAAACATATAACATTAATATAATGTAAATTAAATATGTTTAAGTATTATTTAAAAACATATATAATATACTAATTTAAACAAACACACACATATGTATATGTATGTGTGTATGTTTATATACACATATATCATGTAAAGCAATTACAAAATATATACATTTTATTGTATGTTATAATTTTCTAATTTTTTTAAATTTACTACTGTAACAAGTATATATATATATATATATTCACTGAAAAAACCATAGGTTTTAGGGACAGTTATAGTTAGTTGGACATTGCACTCGTACAAAACCCGTGAAATTCCCCTGTTATAGTTAGTTCAGCTAACTATAACTCGCGCCGCCGCAATGCACTGCTGATGACGTCACATATTACATCACTCATGACATGGTCAGTGACATCACTGATGACATCACTGATGACATCTCAAATGACATCACTGATGACATCACTGACGACATCATCCAGTGACTGTGTGTTTCTGTAAAGTTTAAATATGTTTAATATATATAGGGAAAGGCGTATTGAAGAATGAGTGGGTGTATAAGTGTCTGAATGGATGATTTAGTACGTGAGTGACTGACTCTACAAGTGAGTGATTAAACGTATCTTACTGAATGCATGGGTTAGTGACTAAACTGTGTGAATGTCTGTATCCGTCTGTTTGTTGGTGTGTAAGTGGATGCATGGATTTGTGAATAGCTACATGAGTGTCTATATGGGTTATTGATTGGTTCTCTGAGTATCTGTATGGCTGCCTGAGTGTTTGTGTGGGTGGGGTGTGTGTGACTCTATACATAGATGTGTGAGTGGGTGATTCACTGGGTGCATGATTTCAAGAGTGCATCTGTGATGGACTGCTTGGGTGGGTGAGTGTGTGTATGGGTGTGTTAGTGAGTGAATGTATATCTCAGTGGTACATGTGCGAGTAACTACATATGTAAAAGGCAGTATATATGTGTGTTAGAGTATTTAAATGGCTATAAGTGAGAGTGTGTTATTGTGAGAGTGGCTGTATGGATGCGTGTGTGCTTGTATCAGTTATTGTATAAGAGCGTAAGAATGTGCTAGTATTTGTATGAGTAAGTGAGCTGGTGTGTGTATAACTGTATAGGTGAGTAAATGGGTGTGTGATTAATTTTTTGCATGACTGACTAGGTGTGTGAGTACCTCTATGGATGAGTGGCGGTGTGTGAGTGTTTATATAGGGTATGAGTGCATATGATAGTCCTGTACTGAGTGACTGTAAGTATGAGTGACTGTACAGGTGAGTGAGTGGATGTGTGTGTAGACCTAAGAATCAGTGAGTGGGTATGTAGTTTTTGGTGTTGGAGTGTCTATGGTTTTGAGAATGGCAGTCTGTAATTTAGAGTGGGTGTATCAAAAGTTATATTAGGGTGTGAGAAGATGCATGAAATTATCACATGGATGATGTCATCAGTGATGTCATTTGAGATGTCATCAGTGATGTCATCAGTGATGTCACTGACCATGTCATGAGTGATGTAATATGTGACGTCATCAGCAGTGCATTGCGGAGGCGCGAGTTATAGTTAGCTGAACTAACTATAACAGGGAATTTCACGGGTTTTGTACAATGTCCAACTAACTATAACTGTCCCTAAAACCTATGGTTTTTTCAGTGAATTTCAAAGGTTTTTTAAATGCTAATTTCTAACTATAACGTATCTGAAACCTATGGTTTTTTCAGTGAATTTCAAAGGCTTTTTAAATGCTAATTTCTAACTATAACGTGTCTGAAACCTATGGTTTTTTCAGTGAATTTCAAAGGTTTTTTAAATGCTAATTTCTAACTATAACGTGCCTGAAACCTATGGTTTTTTTCAGTGAATTTCAAAGGTTTTTAAATGCTAGTTTCTAACTATGCCAACAGAGGTAGGACATGTGAAGAAAGAAGAAAAAACGCACAGAAAGAAGCAAAAGATGTGCAGAAAGAACCAACAGAGGAGCAGAAAGAGGCCTTGTTGCAAAATCATCCTGTGCCCACAACTTTTTCAGACGGGTACTGGTGGTAACTGACTCTGACTAACCAGAGCCAGTGCGCGTTTGCACAGTGGTGAAGGGAGGGGGGCCTGAGGTGACATGTGTGCAAACGCGCCCCGTGGAGCGTTTTAAGTTGCGGGATTAAGTCCCCTTGAATCCTGAGGGTCCCTGGGGCCCAACTATCCCCCCAGGTACCTACAGTTAGGACCACAGAGCTGAGTTGCAGAGAGGCGTTCCGAGGCCACGCACCTTTTTCACCTCTCTGCAACGCACCTCTGTTGTGCTTACTGAAGGTACCTGGTGGGCTAGATTGGCCCCCAGGATTCAAAGGGAATTAACTCCCCAACTTAAAACGCACCACAGGGCGTGTTTGCGCACATGTCACCTGAGGCCCCGCCCCCTCCCTTCACCACTGTGCAAACGCGCCCCGTGGCGCGTTTTAAGTCGGGGGATTAGGTCACCTTGAATCCTGAGAGTCCCTGGGGCCCAACCAGCCCACCAGGTACTTCCAGTAAGCACCACAGGCCTGCGTTGCAACGCCTGTAACAAATTGTGCAGTTGTGTTTAGGTAGTGAAGCGGGTCGTGCTGGGGTAGTGTTTTAGAGTTTAGGGTAGTGCAGTGGTGTTTGTGTAGTGTAGGGAGTCATGCTGGGGGTAGATTTAGGGTTTAGGGCAGTGCAGTGGTGTTTAGGTAGTGTAGGGGGTCGTGCTGGGGGGAGTGTTTTAGGGTTTAGGGCAGTGCAGTGGTGTTTGGGTAGTGTAGGGGGTCGTGCTGGGGAGAGTGTTTTAGGGTTTAGGGCAGTGCAGTCGTGTTTGGGTAGTGTAGGGGGTCGTGCTGGGGGGAGTATTTTAGGGTTTAGGGTAGTTCAGTGGTGTTCGGGTAGTGTAGGGGGTCATGCTGGGGGTAGTGTTTTAGGGTTTAGGGCAGTGCAGTGGTGTTCGGGCAGTGTAGGGGGTCGTGCGGGGGGTGGTGTTTCATAGTTTAGGGCAGTGCAGTGGTGTTCGGGCAGTGTAGGGGGTCATGCAGGGGGTGGTGTTTCAGGGTTTAGGGCAGTGCAGTGGTGTTCGGGCAGTGTAGGGGGTCGTGCAGGGGTGGTGTTTCAGGGTTTAGGGCAGTGGTGTTCGGGCAGTGTAGGGGTCATGCTGGGGGTGGTGTTTCAGGGTTTGGGGCAGTGCAGTGGTGTTCGAGCAGTAAAGGGGTCATGCTGGGGGTGGTGTTTCAGGGTTTAGGGCAGTGCAGTGGTGTTCGGGCAGTGTAGGGGCGGTGCAGGGGTGGTGTTTCAGGGTTTAGGGCAGTGCAGTGGTGTTCGGGCAGTGTAGGGGGTCGTGCAGGGGGTGGTGTTTCAGGGTTTAGGGCAGTGCAGTGGTGTTCGGGCAGTGTAGGGGGCGGTGCAGGGGGTGGTGTTTCAGGGTTTAGGGCAGTACAGTGGTGTTTGGGCATTGTAGGGGGTGGTGCTGGGGCTGGTGTTTCAGGGTTTAGGGCAGTGCAGTGGTGTTCGGGCAGTGTAGGGGGTCGTGCTGGGGCTGGTGTTTCAGGGTTTAGGGCAGTGCAGTGGTGTTCGGCAGTGTAGGGGGTCATGCTGGGGCTAGTGTTTCAGGGTTTAGGGCAGTGCAGTGGTGTTCGGGCAGTGTAGGGGGTCGTGCTGGGGCTGGTGTTTCAGGGTTTAGGGCAGTGCAGTGGTGTTCGGGCAGTGTAGGGGGTCGTGCTGGGGTGGTGTTTCAGGGTTTAGGGCAGTACAGTGGTGTTTGGGCATTGTAGGGGGTGGTGCTGGGGCTGGTGTTTCAGGGTTTAGGGCAGTGCAGTGGTGTTCGGGCAGTGTAGGGGGTCGTGCTGGGGCTGGTGTTTCAGGGTTTAGGGCAGTGCAGTGGTGTTCGGCAGTGTAGGGGGTCGTGCTGGGGCTGGTGTTTCAGGGTTTAGGGCAGTGCAGTGGTGTTCGGGCAGTGTAGGGGGTCATGCTGGGGCTGGTGTTTCAGGGTTTAGGGCAGTGCAGTGGTGTTCGGGCAGTGTAGGGGGTCTTGCTGGGGATGGTGTTTCAGAGTCTAGGGCAATGCAGTGGTGTTCGGGCAGTGTAGGTGGTCTTGCTGGGGCTGGTGTTTCAGGGTTTAGGGCAGTGCAGTGGTGTTTGGGCAGTGTAGGGGGTCGTGCTGGGGGTGGTGTTTAGGGCAGTGCAGTGGTGTTCGGGCAGTGTAGGGGGTCGTGCTGGGGCTAGTGTTTCAGGGTTTAGGGCAGAGCAATGGTGCTCAGGCAGTGTAGGGGGTTGTGCTGGGGGTGATGTTTCAGGGTTTAGGGCAGTGCAGTGGTGTTAGGGCAGTGTAGGGGGTCGTGCTGGGGGTGGTGTTTCAGGGTTTAGGGCAGTGCAGTGGTGTTCCGGCAGTGTAGGGGGTAGTGCAGGGGGTGGTGTTTCAGGGTTTAGTGCAGTGGTGTTCGGGCAGTGTAGGGGGTCGTGCTGGGGTGGTGTTTCAGGGTTTAGGGCAGTGCAGTGGTGTTCGGGCAGTGTAGGGTGTCGTGCTGAGGGGTGGTGTTTCAGGGTTTAGGGCAGTGCAGTAGTGTTTGGGCAGTGTAGGGGGTCGTGCAGGGGTGGTGTTTCAGGGTTTAGGGCAGTGCAGTGGTGTTCGGCCAGTGTAGGTAGTCTTGCTGGGGGTGGTGTTTCAGGGTTTAGGGCAGTGCAGTAGTTTTCGGGCAGTGTAGGCGGTCGTGCTGGGGCTGGTGTTTCAGGGTTTAGGGCAGTGCAGTGGTGTTCGGGCAGTGTACGGGGTTGTGCTGGGGCTGGTGTTTCAGGGTTTAGGGCAGTGCAGTGGTATGCGGGCAGTGTAGCGGGTCGTGCTGGGGGTGGTGTTTCAGGGTTTAGGGCAGTGCAGTGGTGTTCGGGCAGTGTAGGGTGTCGTGCTGAGGGGTGGTGTTTCAGGGTTTAGGGCAGTGCAGTAGTGTTTGGGCAGTGTATGGGGTCGTGCTGGGGCTGGTGTTTCAGGGTTTAGGGCAGTGCAGTGGTGTTCGGGCAGTGTAGGGGGTCATGCTGAGGGTGGTGTTTCAGGGTTTAGGGCAGTGCAGTGGTGTTCGGGCAGTGTAGGGGGTCGTGCTGGGGCTGGTGTTTCAGGGTTTAGGGCAGTGCAGTGGTGTTCGGGCAGTATAGGGGGTCGTGCTGGGGCTGGTGTTTCAGGGTTTTGGGCAGAGCAGTGGTGTTCGGGCAGTGTAGCGGGTCGTGCTGGGGGTGGTGTTTCAGGGTTTAGGGCAGTGCAGTGGTGTTCGGGCAGTGTAGGGGGTCTTGCTGGGGGTGGTGTTTCAGGGTTTAGGGCAGTGCAGTGGTGTTCGGGCAGTGTATGGGGTCTTGATCGGGGTGGTGTTTCAGTGTTTAGGGCAGTGGTGTTCGGGCAGTGTAGGGGTCTTGCTGGGGGTGATGTTTCAGTGTTTAGGGCAGTGCAGTGGTGTTCGGGCAGTGTAGGGGGTCTTGCTGGGGGTAGTGTTTCAGGGTTTAGGGCGGTGCAGTGGTGTTCATGCAGTGTAGGGGGTCGTGCTGGGGGTGGTGTTTCAGGGTTTAGGGCAGTGCAGTAGTGTTCGGGCAGTGTAGGGGGTCATGCAGGGGGTGGTGTTTCAGGGTTTAGGGCAGTGCAGTGGTGTTCTGGCAGTGTAGGGGGTCATGCTGGGGGTGGGGTTTCAGGGTTTAGGACAGTACAGTGGTGTTCGGGCAGTGTAAGGGGTCATGCAGGGGGTGGTGTTTCAGGGTTTAGGGCAGTGCAGTGGTGTTCGGGCAGTGTAGGGGGTCGTGCTGGGGCTGGTGTTTCAGGGTTTAGGGCAGTGCAGCGGTGTTTGGGCAGTGTAGGGGGTCTTGCTGGGGGTGGTGTTTCAGGGTTTAGGGCAGTGGTGTTCGGGCAGTGTAGGGGGTCTTGCTGGGGGTAGTGTTTCAGGGTTTAGGGCAGTGCAGTGGTGTTCGTGCAGTATAGGGGGTCGTGCTGGGGATGGTGTTTCTGGGTTTAGGGCAGTGCAGTAGTGTTCGAGCAGTGTAGGGGGTTGTGCAGGGGGTGGTGTTTCAGGGTTTAGTGCAGTGGTGTTCGGGCAGTGTAGGGGGTCGCGCTGGGGGTGGTGTTTCAGGGTTTAGGGCAGTGCAGTGGTGTTTGGGCAGTGTAGGGGTCATGCACGGGGTGGTGTTTCAGGGTTTAGGGCAGTGCAGTGGTGTTCGGGCAGTGTAGGGTGTTGTGCTGGGGCTGGTGTTTCAGGGTTCAGGGCAGTGCAGTGGTGTTCAGGCAGTGTAGGGGGTCGTGCTGAGGCTGGTGTTTCACGGTTTAGGGCAGTGCAGTAGTGTTCGGGCAGTGTAGGGGTCGTGCTGGGGCTGGTGTTTCAGGGTTTAGGGCAGTGCAGTGGTGTTCGGGCAGTGTAGGGGGTCATCCTGGGGCTGGTGTTTCAGGGTTTAGGGCAGTGCAGTGGTGCTCAGGCAGTGTAGGGGGTCATGCTGGGGGTGATGTTTCAGGGTTTAGGGTAGTGCAGTGGTGTTCGGGCAGTGTAGGGGGTCATGCAGGGGCTGGTGTTTCAAGGTTTAGGGCAGTGCAGTGGTGTTCGGGCAGTGTAGGGGGTCGTGCTGGGGCTGGTGTTTCAGGGTTTTGGGCAGAGCAGTGGTGTTCGGGCAGTGTAGGGGGTCATGCTGGGGGTAGTGTTTCAGGGTTTAGGGCAGTGCAGTGGTGTTCGGGCAGTGTAGGGGGTCGTGCTGGGGGTGGTGTTTCAGGGTTTAGGTCAGTGGTTTCGGGCAGTGTAGGGGGTCTTGCTGGGGGTGATGTTTCAGGGTTTAGGGCAGTGCAGTGGTGTTCGGGAAGTGTAGGGGTTCTTGCTGGGGGTAGTGTTTCAGGGTTTAGGGCAGTGCAGTGGTGTTCGGGCAGTGTAGGGGGTCATGCTGGGGGTGGTGTTTCAGGGTTTAGGGCAGTGCAGTGGTGTTCGGGCAGTGTAGGGGGTCGTGGAGGGGGTGGTGTTTCAGGGTTTAGGGCAGTGCAGTGGTGTTCGGGCAGTGTAGGGGGTCGTGCTCGGGATGGTGTTTCAGGGTTTAGGGCAGTGCAGTGGTGTTCGGGCAGTGTAGGGGGTCATGCAGGGGCTGGTGTTTCAGGGTTTAGGGCAGTGCAGTGGTGTTCGGGCAGTGTAGGGGTCGTGCTGGGGGTAGTGTTTTAGGGTTTAGGGTAGTGCAGTGGTGCTTGTGTAGTGTAGGGGGTCGTGCTGGGGGTAGTGTTTTAGAGTTTAGGGTAGTGCAGTGGTGTTTGTGTAGTGTAGGGGTCATGTTTTAGGGTAGTGCAGTGGTGTTTGGGTAGTGTAGGGGTCGTGCTGGGGGTAGTGTTTTAGGATTTAGGTTAGTGCAGTGGTGTTTGGGTAGTGTAGGGGTCGTGCTGGGGGTAGTGTTTTAGGGTTTAGGGCAGTGCAGTGGTGTTTGTGTAGTGTAGGGGGTCATGTTTTAGGATAGTGCAGTGGTGTTTGGGTAGTGTAGGGGGTCATGCTGGTGGTAGTGTTTTAGGATTTAGGTTAGTGCAGTGGTGTTTGGGTAGTGTAGGGGGTCGTGCTGGGGGTAGTGTTTTAGGGTTTAGGATAGTGCAGTGGTGCTTGTGTAGTGTAGGGGGTCGTGCTGGGGGTAGTGTTTTAGGGTTTAAGGTAGTGCAGTGGTGTTTTTGTAGTGTAGGGGGTCATGTTTTAAGATGCAATGCTCCAATACCTGACCAGTCTGCACTACATAAAACTGCAAAAAAACTAAAAATAAAAAGTGTTTTGCACACTTTTGTCATTGGGCTATATGTGGGCTACATCTGGGTAATATTTGTGCTACATTTGGGCTCTTTTTTCACTGGTGGCCATCTTGGAAGACTTCTTTGTTATGAAGTTTCCTAATTTCTTCATTTACTGCAGTCTCCTCAGTAGGAAATGCTTTCAGTTTTTTACTTTGATTCCATCAAGAAGGCATTCAGATGTCTCACTTCTGCCATAAATTCAGAATGTAAGCACTCTAGTTGCTCATTAGATCACTGGAGTAAAGCTACTGCTCACCAGGGAGTTAACTGGTAGTCTGCTGCTGGTATTGAAAGTGATTGTTTCAGTCTGCTTGTCAGAATTTTCTAATGAAATAGAAGAGGATTTGAGATCTCACTTAAAACATGCCCTAATTTTTCTTTCTGCAGCACTAACCATAATTTCTATTTCAAAAAGAACCCCTCATTTTGTTCCTTTTTAAATTAAATGTTTTAAGTGTTACTGGTTTATTCCAATCAAGATGGCTTCAGGTGTGCCATACTTTTTGTCATAAGTAAGGCTGTTAGCGCTCTAGTTGTTCTTTAGAACACTCTGGGAAGCTGCAGTAGAACACAAAGGCATCAACTGGCAGGCTGCTCCTGTTGAAATATAACAGGAAGATATTTGAGATCATACTTGAAATATGTCCTAATTTTTCTTTCTACAGCACTAACCATAATTTCTATGACAAAATGAACCCCATCATTTTGTTCCTTTTTAAATTAAATTGTTTAAGTGTTACCAGTTTATTCCAATCAAGATGGCTTCAGGTGTGCCATACTTTTGTTATAAGTAAGGCTGTTAGCACTCTAGTTGTTCTTTAGAACACTCTGGGAAGCTGCAGTAGAACACAAAGGAATAAACTGACAGTCTCTGCCCTTGTTGGATGTACATGTTTTACTGAGAATGTCAGACTTCATTCTCACATGAGTGAGAAAGATAATGTGAATTTACAGAAAATATGCTCTCATTTTAGCTTCTGGAGCACCTTCCAAACCTCCATGGGACAAGCATGAGAAAATAGTGTTCTCTCAAACATGATTCATGATATCCCAGCAGAAGGTTTTTCACATGGTAAAATCACCTTAGAATACACCACAATTCCTAAAATTAGTATGGTACCATCAACAAATAAATTCTAATGTAACTAAAGCCTGTTATCACCCTTTATAGTTCTCCTTTTGGTGACCCTCAAAATCTTCTATTCACTACAATGCATTTCAATGAGGTACTATCATTTATATTGGTCCCAAGATGGCTGCCAGCAATTCCAGGATGAAGTGCTGACAGCCAATCAGATCTCACGATGACATGTGTGGTTAGGCTCCGCCCAGATATATATGTGACTTTACTTTTGATTTTCTCAGGAACTACTGAACGGATTTACACCATTTAAGCAAAAGGCATGACACTGAACCAAGGGCTACCTCTTTGCCAAATTTGGTGTAATTCCGTTCAGCAGTTCGGGCTGTAGCTGCGACTAAAGGTTCCTATGGAAAAATGAATGGGGAAAACGCGTTTTGAGACCCCCTTTTTCTCGGCCCCCGCTTGACGTATCACCCCGAGACTTTCAGGATAAGAGCGGACCGGAGCGCCCCAACAAGTTGGAAACTTTCGCGAAGATTCGTCAACCGGCGCCAACGTTATTTCAAATAGAATGTCGCGGATTTCCTATGGATAATAGGTTTTAACTATAACTATCTACTGGCGACCGCCAGTAGATATATATATATATATATATATATATATATATATATATATATATATATATATATATATATATATACCAGAAAAATAAAAATGTAACAAATGTACTACAAAAAACATTTACAATATTTACAATTTTATTACACATAAAAACAATTAACAAAAATCCGTTTTACTAAAACTATCTTAAACATTTCATAAACTTATAGATATAAAAAATATGATATTAAATACCCAAGCACATAATAATATATATTTAAAAAGTTTTAACAAAACTATTAAACTCTAGGAATAATAAATAAATTATTCTCACTCCAAACCATACAACAGTAGGGTAAGCATTGGACTCAGGAGGAGTAACATTTACTATTTCCACTCAAGTAGGTGCAACAGTAGGGAAAGCGTTGGACACCAGACGGGTACAATTTTCTTTTCCCACTCCAGTCAGTGCAACTGTAGGGAAAGCATTGAACTCAGGAGGGGTAAAATTTACTATTCCCACTTCAGTAAGTGCAACAGTATGAAAAGCGTTGGACGCCGGTGGGGTAAGATTTTCTATTCCCACTACAGTCTGTGCAACAGTAAGGAAAACGTTGGACTCAGGAGGGGTAAAATTTACAATTCCCACTTCAGTAGGTGCAAGAGTAGGGAAAGCAGTGCAGTCAGGAGGGGTAAAATTATTATTCCCACTCCAGTAGGTGCAGCAGTAGGGAAAGCGTTGGACACCGGAGGCGTAAAATGTACTATTCCCATTCCAGTACATGCAACAGTAGGGAAAGCGTTAGACACCTGAGGGGTGAAATTTTCTATTCCCACTCCTATTCCCACTCCAGTAGGTGCAACAGTAGGGAAAGCGTTGGACACCAGAGGGGAAAAATGTACTATTCCTACTCCAGTAGGTGCAAGAGTAGGGAAAGCAGTGCAGTCAGGAGGGGTAAAATTAGTATTCCCAATCCAGTAGGTGAAGCAGCAGGGAAAGCGTTGGACACCGGAGGGGTAAAATTTACTATTCCCACTCCAGTAGGTGCAACTGTAGGGAAATCGTTGGACACCTCAGGGGTAAATGTTACTATTCTCACTCCAGTAGGTGCAACAGTAGGGGAAGCGTTGGACTCAGGAGTGGTAAAGTTCACTATTCCCACACCCGTCTGTGCAACAGTAAGGAAGGTGTTGTACACCGGAGGGGTAAAGTCTACTGTTCCCACTCCAGTAGGTGCAACAGTAGGGAAAGCGTTGGACAGCAAAGGGGTAAAATGTACTATTCCCACTCCAGTTTGTGCAACAGTTGGGAAACTGTTGGACACCAGGGGGTGAAATTTACTATTCCCACTTCAGTCAGTGCAACAGCAGGAAAAGCGTTGGCCTCAGGAGGGGTAAAATGTATTATTCCCACTCCGCTCTGTACAACAGTAGGGAAAGCGTTGGACTCTGAAGGGGTAAAATTTACTACTCCCACTCCGGTCTGTACAACAGTAGGGAAAGCGTTGGACTCAGGAGGGGTAACATTTACTATTCCCACTCCAGCCAGTTCAACAGTAGGAAAAGCGTTGGACACTGGAGGGGTGAAATCTATAATTCCCATTCCAGTCTGTTCAACAGTAGGGAAAGCGTTGGACACCGGAAGGGTAACATTTACTATTCCCACTCCAGTCTGTGCAACAGTAGGGCTCTTTGACTTTAATGAAATGATATGTTCAATGATTGAAACCATTTTAACTAACAACTTCTTTCTTTTCGATAACCGCTGGTTCCAACAAATAAACGGAAGCGCGATGGGCTCCAAGTTTGCTCCCTCGTACGCCTGCCTCTTCATGGGGTGGTTCGAGAGGGAGCACGCTTGGGAGCAAGGTGCCTCCCCTGGACTAATTACATTGTGTACTGGGGGAGGTACATCGACGACATCATTTGTTTGTGGTCTGGAGCAGAGGGACAATTATATGAATACTTGACCTATCTGAATAGTAACAACTACAATGTAAAATTTACCATGGCTTGTAACAAGGAAAGAATTAACTTCCTAGATATTCAGTTTTACATTAAACAGGGTCAAATACACAGTACTCTCTTTAGGAAGGAGACTGCGTGCAATTCTATATTGCACGCTACTAGTGCACATCCTAAGTCTGTTATAAATAACATCACTTTACGGAGAAATGATAAGGATCAGACGTAATTGTAGTGAGGAAGAGACATTCAAAACGCATATCAAAGCCTCTAAAAATAGATTTGTAGAACGAGGATACACCAGTAAGATATTGGAAAAGGCGGAATCAAGAGCATATGAACTGGACAGAGACGACACACTAAGGGACAAGCCTCTTGTTAGTATGAATAACAACAAAGCCAGATTTATAACTCAGTACACTGTATATAGTAGTACTATTTATAACATCTTTCGTAGACATTGGCATCTATTGAGAGAAATCCCAGGTCTAAATAATGCTATTGATGAAACACCATCTATCACATATAGAAAGGGAATGGCTTTAAGAAATTCACTTTGTCCCAGTTATGTGGTCACTCCTAAAATGACACAAACCTGGTTACCCTCTAAACCGAAAGGTTTTTATAACTGTGGGATGTGCAATATGTGCCCGTGGGGTAGAAACAAGACTTTATCGTTTTGTTATAATACACCCAAACATTTTGTCATAGGCCATTTTTTGAACTGCAACACCACACATGTTGTCTATGTCCTTGGCTGTAGATGTGGTACCATTTATGTTGGTAGCACAACCCGTTGCCTAAAAGTGAGGATGCAAGAACATCGCCGAGCAATAAAAACCAATGATGACCGGTACCCTATTACTAACCATTATCATAGAGAACACCCAGATGATTTAACTTTTTGGTTTCATGCAATAGACCATGTACCTGTACGTATTAGAGGAGGAAACAGGGAACTCCAACTCAGGCAGATGGAATGTAAATGGATTTGCCGTTTAAGAGCAGTCTCCTTAGGGCATAATACGGATGGGGAGATGCACTTCTTTCTGTAATAAGAAATAATAATTTGGGTCCAGTGGATACTGGGCTCTCCCCCTGGTATATTGGAGATTTTACACGTGAATGAGTCTAATAGGTGCCCTGTGTGCACAACATATGATGTTAAGGATAAAATGTAAACCTTTGAATTATAGATTGTACTTCATTTTTCATCTTAATTCCTTATTTCTGAGAAGGATCGACACAGGGGGGACTCAGACATTACAGTATTAAGCGTGTGTCACTAATGTCTCTTAATGGAGCAAAACATTAATTAAATCAGACTTGTATTGTGACGTTTGCTGGTGACTTCGTATGAGAAGACATGTTGACCGGGATGACCTGGAATACGATGAGAAATAGTGCTTGGTGAACGAAAGGAATATTGATATGTTTATATTTAATTTTAATTTAAATCACTATGTGTATTTTTATATTTTAGAAGGGCAATCTGATAGCGATGCAATTTGACAAATATTCGAATCGTTTCCCACGAATATATTGGAAATGGGGTCGTCCAATATGGCGCCTACTTGCACAGGAACGAAGTCTAGGAATGACCACAGCATGTTCACATGATCACTAGTAGCGATACACGCAACGTGTGTAAAGGAAACTTGTTATTTAAAGCCGGACAATTATGGCGCGGCTTTTTGAAACCCGGGAAATAGGAATCTTCGTGCTGCCTTGACCAGGTGAGAATGCCGAGTGCTAGTACTGCGGCTGTGTCGGCGGTATTTGAGGTTTGGTGATGTACGCCCTGGGTCTTTGCATAAAAATGGGGGTCCGATTGCGCGATTGCCGAATGAGTTAAGGGGAATGTATAGGGGCTGTAGGCTCGTTGTTGTGGGAGCCGTATTTGTCCCATGCACTGAGGAGCAGATGGCTTGGTATGGGTCCTTGCATAATAATGGGGGTCCGATTACGCGACGTGTGAATGAGTTGTGGGGAATGTACAGGGGCTACGTGCCCGTTTTTGTGGGAGTTGTAATTGTTCCTTGGACTGAGGAGTATGTGGCTTGGTATGTGAGTTCACGGTTAAATGTAGGGGTGTCCCTATGCCTCCCCGAAGTTCTGGGTATGGACCTTACAGGATGGGGGGGTCTGATGTGAGATTTGGGCATGGACTGAGGAGTATGTGGCTTGGTATGTGAGTTCACGGTTATGTGTAGGGTTGTCCCTATGCCCCCCCGAAGTTCTGGGTATGGACATTACAGGATGGAGGGTTTGGTGTGAGACTTGGGCATGGAGCCGTACAATTTACAGTGTAAACTATCTTGTAGTATCAATAGTTAAACATATGGTATGTATATTCATTATTAATACATAGCTTCCTTTAATTAGGTATTGGCCGTCACACTGGCCACCCACAATATGGGATATTAGACCTTTATATTTGACTTGATATCAATATTGAGGCGGTAAGGCGCCGATTTAGGAACACACTGCATAGTATATTTATAATAATGTGGGTTTATGTGACATGAGATGTGGAACTCACGGATCTTTGAGCCTAAATACTAAGTGTTTGCCTTGACGGGATAATCTTCCTTGGGTGCTTGGTAGTATATACTGAACTGGGACCTTGGTTTGTTATGATTTCCCCTTTTTGTGGTGTTGGTGTGATCTTAGGATATCACGGTGTGATAGGTACACGTTTCTTTACTGCATGCGGTACTTTCGGAAACTTATCTATGGTGTTGGTATAGTTTGAGGACAGCAACAGCTTAAGTTCATGTTTCTTTTTCCAGCCGGAATTGGGTTACTCTGTCTGATTGTTTGATTCTGGATATACTGAAACTAAAGTACAGAAGCTTTTCATAAGATTTGATTTATCCGCTGGAGGTAAGATGCTCCTAAGAATATTAGAAACTATAATTGCAATAATTGATTAATAAGATGCTTTTATGAATATTAGAAATTTAATTTATAATAATTGAATAATGGGGTTGTATCCCCCATTGTTGAAATGATATGAACATTGAGAGGTCATGTATTTATTGGTGTTTACAATTGAGCTTAAACACTTTTCTAGGTATGTTTCTTGGTATAAGTTATCTTCATCGTTTCTATTTGCCCTTGATTGATTATTTTATTATTTTTCTATGTTCTCTGTCGAACAATTTTTTCTTTTTCTCTCCTTCTTTATAAATATATTGTGTTGTATAGGTTTGAGTATTTATCTATTTGTGATTTTATAAAAAAACTGTATGGATTAAGGGGGTTATGTTCCAATGTATATTATTTTGATTGTTGCATAGAATGTGTTGGGGTTTTATGGATTTATACATTGTGCGTATATTGGTGTCTTCAAAATATTTAGTTTTTATATGTTTTGTTTTGTCTCAACAGCAAAATGGATTGTGTTTGTAATGGGTTTTATAATTGTATATATATGAATTTGTGTATTTTACGTATGTGTTTTTTCATGTGATTTGGAAATATAATGTTGATATGTGTAGTTTGTGTGCTCGTCTTTTTATGTGATTTTTTTATGTGATTTTTATGTGATTTCTATGTGATTTGGAAGTTATATGTCGTTTGTTATTATGTTTTTTCAGCCCTGATGAAGTTCCAGGATTGGAACGAAACGCGTTGGCTGATGTTCAACTTTTAATCTGCAATTACAATAAAGATATTTTTTGGATACACTTGGAGCGTATGGACTTTGATCTGGTGCACCTTCCTCCTTTTCTTATAAAAACAGTAGGGAAAGTGTTGGCTCTGGAGGGGTAAAATGCACTATTCCCACTCCAGTCTGCGCAACAGTAGGGAAAGCATTGGACTTCAGAGGGGTAAAATTTACTATTCCCACTCCAGGCTGTGCAACAGCAGAGAGATAGTAGTTCACTTCAAACAAATAACTTATTAACCAAAAATATTAAATTCTAAGTATAAAAACTGATAGGCCTCATTACGATGCCAGTCGGACGAGCGTCAAACGGGCATCATGTCGGAAACGGTACCGTCCGACAAGGAGTCGATGGTCCCACCTCCCAAATGACTATACGACTGCCTTGATGGCAGTCAGAAAGTGTATGGTTCCTATTACGGCTTGTGCATCGGGCTGCAGCACAAGCCGTATTCGGAAACATACTCTTTTTAAACATCCATGCACCGTTTGGCAGGCACCATGTGGTACCTGCCATATGATGCATGGATGTTTGGGGGGGCACCACGGGTGCACCCCAGGCCTCACAGGGGAGGCCGTGGGGGTACGGAGGCCCTCCTAGGGGCCCTGAAAGTCCATTTCCGATAGCCTTTCTATGGCGTTCGGACCGCCATAGCTAGGCTGTCGGAAACGTGCATCGTAATCCCCATGGCAGTGCTTGAGCAGGCACTGCCTTCATTTTGTGGATTACAATACACCCTCCCCCCCGACGAGCTCCTTTAGTCTGTTGGAGGTGGAGCGGATTCCCCCCACTAGCATCGGCCGGACCGGCTGTATCATAATACAATTTTACAAATTACATAATTATTACAATTTATATTATTAATTTAATTAAAAATCCCACACTCTATTCCCACAAACATCACAACCAACAATTAAAATGTAATTGAAGTAAAAAAAAGTATAACACAATTAACATATTAGGTAATAAATAAAACACTTTGTAATAAATTAATACATATTTTTTAATTTATTGTTGCTTAAATAACTTCCCACCGTATTCTCATACAAACACAACAAAGCACACCTAATATATGACATAGTAAAATACATTATTACATTTTTTACAAAAGTATCAATACATTCTATATTTCAATTAAAATTAATAATTAGTGAATGATTTCTTAATTATCTTCCCACTTAATTCCTCTACAAACTAATGAAGACACACCTAAAATAGAACTTAACAAATATGATAATTTCACAATTTACATAATTTTCAATTAAATAATTAATTATAAATAAATGATTTCTTAATTAACTTCCCACCCTAAACCCCTGAAAGCCCAACAGCCCACACCTAAAATATATCTTAATAATTACAATAATGACACAATTTACATAATTAATTATCAATTGAACAATTATTTTAATTAAAATTAATGATTAATAATAATTTACTTCCCACCTTTTCCCGTTACAAATTCCACAACCCGCACCTAAAATTAAACTTAAAAAATTTATTAATTGCACAATTTACATAATAAATTAGCAATTAAATATTTAATTTAGATTAAACTAATTATTAATTAAATATCATTAATTTACTTCCCCCCCTTTACCCCTACAAATCCCACAACCCAACCCTAAAATAAAACTTTAAAAAACCAATTAATTACACAGTTTACATAATCAACTAAGTGAATATTTTTAATGAAAAGGAATTATTGATTAATTATAATTAATTTACTTCTCACACTTTACCCCTACAAACCCCATGTGCTGCTACGACACTAAAAATTACAATAAACAATTAAATCACATTTAAAAACAACTGAAAATGTACAAACTATATTTAAAAACATTAACAACAATTACACAAACTATTTATAACATATATAATTAAAACATATAATAAAATATAAAAAGATGATTAAAAACAATATTTTTTACAACTATATTTTTGTAAATGATATTTCCAACATCAATATTTTTGACATCGATATAACTTATCTTAGAAAATCAATATTCTAGTGAACAATATTTCTGGATCACAATATTTGTGATCACGATATAAAAAAACTCAATATTTCTGCATCTCGATATTTTTAACTCAATCATAACAGATGCTCTATATAACCCCTTGGAGTGACACAAGAGCTGCACACAAGCATGGACTTTCCACAGTCAATACAGAATAACCCACACGCATGCACTGGAAAAACCGGCCTTAGTGACAATAATGGAGTAATTCACAAAAGTGTATTCCGTCTAGACTTGATGATAAGTCGTCTATTTGGTGTACATGACATTCACTGGTGATAGGGAGTATGGATTTATGCATTAAGAAGGGACAAAGGAGCAATTCACAGTGTGCACTGGTCACAGATAGGGTAAATGATCCATGGGGTCGATTCAGGAGTAGAAGAGGAGCAGCCCATAATAAGCACTCGATAGATGCAGCCATCTTACTAATGGAAAATTTCTGTTAAATACCATAACCTACCAGGGCACAGAGGGAGGAATAGGGCCACAGCAAATGATCAGCAAATGAAAAATATAGGGCAGTCCATTGGCATGCACTGGTACCAAAGAACACAATCAGGTGTGCAGGTCTAAAGAAAGACACTTGACTAAGGCAGCCACTGAATGCAGCAGTTATCCCCCTCAGCCCTTTTCAGGCCCAAAAAGGCCCAAACAAGAAAGTCTCTAAATGAAGTTACCCTTAACCTTTCCATCCTCTAACTGGACACCCGAGTTGGACACTCGGGGAGAAGAGGTCAAGCGGGTACAGCATAAGAAGGAGAGTAACAACCATGGGGCATATTTGAAATAAACTGGCAGAGCGAGGAGTTACTCCAAAATTGGTAATGCTGCTCTCTGTCAGTTTTAAAATGCAGGGATGCACCGTATTTACAAAAATACAGCACTCCCCTGCTTCCAATAGTGCTAAAAAAGCTGCCTAGCGCCAGCGCAGGCACCCTAGCGCCATTTTGCTAGGGTTCCTGTGCTGCATGGGTGATTGTTTATGTGCAGGAAGGGACACCTTACTGCACAAAACACCTCCTAGAAAATGATTTTTATGGGACATTAACATTGTGCACAGAGGAAATAAACACTAAATGAAACTTTACACAATGGTCTTTTTCTTCACAACCATAATTATAATATAGTAAAGGGGACACAAGCACATAACCTTATAATGTCTGAATAGCACATTACTTCAGCTAAGTCAGCTAACGAAAAATATTACTTCATGTACAGTGACAGAATGTAGCTGAATTTCAATGAAAATCCAGAAACACGTGTCTAGAGATGAACAGGTCTACCTGCACCAACGTTTGTGAAATACTACTACTAATATTCAAGTAAGCGCTAATTGTGAACTGCATTTACCATAAAGCAAAGGTGTGAACTCTGTTGGGATTTTAGGCAGTGTGCTCCTATCCCCCTTCTGTTTAAAAAGGCTCCCTTCAGCCAGTGAGCTGACAAGCTCTTGGAGATGCACCTGTAAACCTGTGAGAGGTACTGAGACCTGAGATGACTGTGGCATGCAACTACTAATATTCAAGTAAGTGCTAATTGTGAACTGCATTCACCATAATGCAAAGGGGCAAACTTCATTAGGGTGTGAGTCAGCATGCTCCATCCCCCTTCTGTGTAAAAAGGCTCCCTTGAGCCAGTGAGCTGACCAGCTCTTGAAGATGCACCTGTGAGAGGAACTGAGACCTGAGAAGACCGTGGAAGCATTCTCAGCAACCCCTCATAAAATTGGTTTTTGATCTCTACTGATGAAGGATACAATCCAGAAACACATGTGTAGAGATGGACAGCACTACCTGCACCAACCTTGGTAAGTGCTAATTGTGAACTGAGTTCACCATAATGCAAAGGGGCGAACTCTGCTGGGATGTTAGGTAGTGTGCTCCCATCCCCCTTCAGTTTTAAAATAGAACTTGTACATTAAAACAATAAGGCTACTAACTTCCTAAACACCTCCTAGAAATTTATTTTCGTTAGACATTAACATTGTGCACAGAGGAAATAAACATGAAATGAAACTTTACACAATGGACTTTTTCTGCACAACCATAATAACAATATAGAAATGGAGAACACAGCACATAGTAAACACAAGGAGATGAAGGACGGAGCGCTGGAACTTTTCAGACACTCATCCCCAGTCTAAGATCTGGGTTGAATCCATCATAGTTCTTTAGCTCACTTCACCACCCCAGTTCAGACCCAGCTATATACAAATCAGTCTTCCCCTGTGCCTCATGGGAACAGTCTAGCCCGAACTGCCAAGCCAGGTCCTCCCAGTTGGCAGGGTATGCCAGACGTGGGGCTCTTGCTCACTTTGGGACTGGATTCAAGCTAGCCTGGCTGATGAGGGGTGTTGCCCCGAAACCGGTCTCAGGATGCTTGTTTCCGGCCCAGGAAGACCCTGCCCGGCATTTTGGGCTGGACTGTTTCCATGAGGCACAGGGTCAAGACTGATTTGCATATGGCTGGGTCCAAACTGGAGTGGCGAAGTGAGCTAAAGAACGATGATGGATTCAGCCCAGATCTGTGACTGGGGGTGAGTGTCTGAAAAGTTCTTCGGATTTCCGCGAGCTCCGCGTAATGCGGAGTGCGGAAAACTCTGCAAACTCTGCGAGCAGAGCGGAGTTCACCACCCAGACTTAATTAAGATAGCAAGATAGATGAGGAAGTGATTGCTTGTGATTGTTTATTGTTAGGTGAACTCTACATTACTAATTGGCATTTGTTCTGTTGCAGTTTATGGACATGTGACACAGAAGCTAATTGGAATCCCAGGGTGTATTTGTTAAATACAGAATATGTATGTAGTAAGAAGTGCATAATAGCCCTGAATACTCTGCCTATTTTACATAGATTGTAATTGTGTCTCAGCTCTAGGAAGACAGACTTTCACCAGATGTTAGAGAATTGTAAGTACAAAAATTGTGTAAATGTATATTATATACAAGATTAGTAATTAGGTTCTGGAGCAGACAAAATAAAAAGTAGGAAATGCTTCCTCTAATCTTTAGGTATCAACTCTCCTTCAGTTGAAGACAGTATCCAGCTGTGAGACCAGGCAGAGGGGTGATATCCGGGGTCTCTGTTTCACTCTCTTAATAAATTCCAATTTCACCAAATTTACTCTTCACCAACATATATTTCAGTGTAAGACTGGAGGTCGGCTAGGGGAAATATAGAACCACACCAACCTCTGTAAAAAAAGTAGTGCAGTTTCCTAGGCTGTGCTAATTTATTTAGAAGATTCATTTGTCAATTCTCTGAAATAGTACGACCCAGGACAAAGCTTCTCCATAAAGAAGCTGCTTTTGTATGGTCCAGAGAAGCTGATCAAACTTTTTGTGTTTTTTGAAGAAGTGATTTTGTTGTACGTCTATTTTGAAACACCCAAATATTTAGCATCTGTATTTTGTTGAGACAGATGCCTCACATCTTACTCTGGAAGGGGTTTTGTCCCAGAACAATCCGGTGACTGGACAGGTGCACCCAGTGGTCTAATTTTCCAAACGTCTTCTTCAGCAGAAATAGATTACACTATCACAAAGAACATTTAGACATTAAGAGATCTTTTGAAGAGCAGAGGTATCATTTAGTTGGAGCCACATACACAGCAGAGGTTTTCACTGATCACAGAAATCTACAGTTTTGAAGTCAGCTAGAGCACTGACTCTAAGATCCTAGATAGCTTAGATGGGCTTTGTTCTTTTCTGATTATGATTTTGTGATGTACTATAAACCAAATCCAAACAGTCAATGTGTAAATGAAAATAAGGTAGTTTGTGACCTCTACCATTAAGTTTATCAACTGAAACTCAAAATAGTGATTTTTTAGCCTTAATCAATGTTGAAGCATGTCTAACAAAAATACTTACAGAGTTGTGGTCATTGATTAAGAAGTGTTTTAGATAGATAGAAGAAAGAAGGATGAATATAAGGAGTGTCATAAGAAATAAATGACACCAAAATGACTAAACTCCAAAAAGGGAGATCAGAGATATGTGTTCTTAAACTATTAAGGCATAAAGTACCAAGGAAAAGTGAAAAGCTAATCAGAAATATTTGTTTGCAGTTCACTAAGACCTAGGCACAATTTCAGGTGTAAAGCAACAGAGTGGAGGCCAGATACACCAAAAGCATTGTCTTGGTCACTGTTTTTATTTTCTGACTTAGGGCTTGATTTAGAGTATGGCAGATAGAAAACTTGTCAAAAACATGATCGATATCCTATCCACCATATTGCACGTGCATTATGTCCAATAGAACTTGTAATGTGTCAAACTGAATATATGCCCCATTTGTGATGGAGGATCTCATCCAGCAAGCTCTAAATCAGGCCCTTAGTATTTTTTATGGAAGTAATTCTCAAGTGGTCAAGGTTGGGGATGTATCCAGTGAAGTCCTCTCTAAGAAGGCAAGCTGTTGGGCTAGTTCACACTGAAGCCATTGATATTTGGTAGTAAAAGCTACAACTGTGGAAATATTATGGCTGCTGAAGTCCTGTCATCGGTCGGATACTTTTCGTGCCTTTACCCAGTCAAGATTTCTACCTTCAGACATAAGTCCTGACTACAAGTTGCTCGTTATATTCTATCCCATGCATAAGCCCCTGTTTATGCATAGGTCAGAATTACAAGTTTGAATGTATTTAACCCATCTAATAATTATCAGATGCAATAAATAACTCAACCACTGTTACATTTTGGCAGGTAAAACCTGGTGAAATTTAACAGGGGAAAACCATACGATATTTACTATAGCATGCAGAGTGCATTAAACATAAAAATATTCCTGTTATTCCCAAACAACTCGTAATAGGTGGTATTTATCACAATTGATAATTAACGTACCTGTGGTTTTGTTATTTATCATGTGCGATAAATACCACCTATTCTCGTAATCCGGGCCGTATGGAGTTCTTTGGAGCTCTGAATCTTCCTGCAGACCAAGCCTGAAGCTGTACCTTCTGAGGTCTACCTTTTGAGGTCTTCTCAAAATTGAACACCTTTGCAGTGAGGGCCCGTTGGAGCTCTAGAGGTTTTGGAAGTCAAAAATGTTTCTGAAAAAGCCCCACCTTTTCAGACTTTCTGGAACAGTTCCTGGTCATCACTTTAAAGACTCCCAGGACCTGAGGGATGGCGTGCAGGTGACAGGACACCCTCCAGCAGAGGCTGCTAAGGACCAGTCAAGATTCAGTTATAACTGGTCAACTGGTCACTTCAGAAAAAGGCCCTCTGTGCCGCTTTTGATGTCCTGTTAACCACTCAGGATGCCAGCAAACTCATCCTTTGAGTTCACCTTTTAGTGCTGGATATAAGTAGGAGCAGGCCCAGCTCTTCAGGTTTCCACAAAGGCTACATATGGCAGGTCCAGCCCTCTTCTATTCTTTCACAGGTCCAGAGTTGTTCTGAGGAACAGGGGTTGAGGTGCTATGTTCAGTTTACTGGACAGTGGGGATGACGATTCATGGACACTCACTGTCCAATGCAGAAAAAGTTCCCAAAGGCACACTTTCATACTTTTGCAGTGCATCCTGTTTGCCTCACTATAAACATTCCCACAGTGTACCATACTCAGTAAAATCCAGCGTGGTGTTAAGTTTCATATAGGTACCCCAATATAGGCTCAGGTAGTCACCTAACCTTTCACCTATATTCTCCCCTACCATTACACTACATAACGGTTCTTGGGACTGACCTTTTACCTAGTTACAGTACTGCTTACAGGACGCAGGGTTTTTCCTGGAAACTAGCCTCATCCATTATCTATGAGGATTCTTGGAAACTCAGCAGGACTACCATCTCCTGCATAATAACTGTGAATGAGGGTCATTCCTTCTGTCATCCTAAGTCCGATATGACATAGCAAAGGTAGAACCCCTAAGGGTACCACTTTGGGTATATAAACACCATATCGTGCTGGTGTAAGACAGAGGCGAAAAGGACTTCCATGCTGACACACTGATGCGAGACGCTGAGGTTCCTGCACACATTCACTCCAGCTCGCAGTGGTCTGACATCCCTCGTGGGGTGTCCATCTTGAGACCAAGACGGGGTCCCACAGTCTCTCACTTCAGGTAATGGGGTTGAATTCATCCTAGAGGGATTCCTGGCTTTACACCTACATACATGCTAGGTACACTTAGGTACATCTAGTTAGGGTCGCATTGTAGAAGTACGCATTTTACTGTCATGTATTTTATATGCTTGCCTGTATTCATTGTTTCAGCACAATGGTAGAAATCTACCATCCTTTTACTCTGTTGGTGCTTCTAATCATTTATATCTGTTTCTGTTTAATGGTTGTTTCAGCACACTTATTTTACACTAGAATGACGCTGGTTCAATAAATGCTTATTGAAAAACATCCCCACCGTTTATTCTGTGTATCTCTCTGAGACAAAGTGAGCATGAATGACTGAGCGAAAGGTATTGCACTGTTTCCACGATCCTGAGGGATCAGGGTTGTCATGTTCGATAGTTGCCAAGAACTATTCTCTCCTTGGGAAGAAGGGTTTCTAGTGGCACTGTGAGCTAGCTGGTATACAGGCGAACATACTCGGTGGGGGTGTCTGGAGCAGTCTAAACACCAATCCCACAGTCTATGTTGTCTAAAAGCACAGACCCTTTATAGGTTTATAGGAACTACACGACATGACGCCGCCAACGTTGGTTTGGTACTTATTTAACGGTCAAATCTGAGTAGTTCAGTCTTGCTGTTATCAGAGACCCCTATTCACATTTTCCCAGAGACGTCTGGAGTGGGAAGGGAACTATTCACCACAGCTGAGTAAGCATATCCTACATATTGGCTGTAGGTTTATCAAGCTTAAAGGACAAACAGTTCCTATTGTGCATAAAACATTATCTCAGTTTCCTTGAAATTTCTTCTTTCAAAAAACAATGGCTGACGAAGAAGCCGCTGTGCAGCACAGCGTGCTACAGTTAGGGAAGAAGGAGAGGAAGATGAAATAAACATTTCAGAAAGTGTCAGAACTGCCCTTACTTTAAAACTAGCTGACTATGGAGTAACAGCTAGGGGAGGGACAGTAACATTCGTGATTGAGGCACACAAATCATATAGAACAGAGGTATCCTATTCATGGGTTGAATTCCCACAAGCAGACACACAATCAAACACATTTCATTCTTACACTGAAGATCAAACACCAAATGAAATCTGTCCGTATGAGGACATTGAAGTTCCGCTCACCTACCAGGAACACATAAGCTGGTTTAAAGGCACCCTCCCACACACAAAATAAAAAGTGAGACTGGGTCCGCTTGGAAGAGATTAAGCAACTTGGCCAGTCCTAGCTGCCTACACACCACATCCAGACATTAACCCAATGCCAGTAGCAGACTTATGTCCACTTCATAAAGAAATAATAAAACTTTACAGAAACCTGACACAGTTTGTAATGAGAACACTCACACTTCAGCCAACAAGGGCTACATAAACAGGACAAATTCAGGGATCTACAACTAAAATAACACCACAAACGCTACACGCAGTTATGGGTAAAAAGCCCGCTAGACGTGAGCAAATGCCATTCTGGATAGCTCAGAAAATAACACAGCTAGAGGCAGTATTTCCACACACAAGCCCTCAAGAAAAACACAGAATGCTAACAATCTGCTTGTCAATGGGGATAGCTCCCCAGGAAGAGGATTGTACCACTTGGGGTACAGTTTTTGCTGCTATATAAACAAGAACTGATGGTATCCCTTCATTAGCACAAGACAAATACAGAATGAGTATGGAGCAGAACCTGCTCTGAACTTAGAGATTAAATTATTAGGAAATTTTGCCTAGGTATCAGCTATCATATTAGCTAACATAAAAGGGAGGCAGCAGCAGTGGCAATATGCCAACGCCAGAGGGATTTCACTCCTTTACAACAGGAACGTGAATTACCTAAAATTATCGAATACACCTATGCTGAATTAGGTAGAGATAGTTTGGGAGCTAGAGCAACAAAACCTCAACTCATGTGTGGTCCTGAAAAGGATAACTCCAAGCAAGCACCTGATTCTTCCAAGAAGAAATGGGATAATAACAATAAAAAACAAAAGAATAGAGAGAATAGATCTTAATCCAGGGGTGGGTCTCCTCAACAGGAGCCCTCTGAAAGGAGGTACAACCTTAGGAATAGAGATAACATTAAAAAACCTGACAGGTATCAGGATACTGATACACGTTCCTCTCGATCCTTTCAGGGTTCATCAAAAAATTCAGAGAGGGAAGGACGGTCAGAACACAGACAAGAAGAGCATACAAAGTCCAGAGACACACAACGTGCTTCAGACTACAGCTCTAAAAAAGAAAGAAGAAAAAAATCAAAACCTGATTTTAAAAAGAAGAAAGTAGCAGGTCTTAAAGTTAGACATGCCCAGAATTCTGAGGACTCAACTTCTGAATGGGGAATGGGCTCTGACGATGCTAGACAGCACAGCAGAAGTAACAACAGCTCCCCAGAACCTGATGGAATTTCTGGTGACAGCGGAGTTGAATGAGCATATCACGGTGGGAACACCTGATACAAGGGTAAGTGTCCCACATAGGTTACATGAAATAACACTCCAGATGGAGGGGGACAAACCCAGAAAAATTAAAGGTCTCTTTTGGGAGAACCTGACTTGAGGCTATGACATCCTTTTAGCTGAAAAAGATTGGCCGCCTGAAATTGTTATGGTTTGCCCAAAGGGAGAAACAGTAATTTACCAGCTTTTTCCGACCTCTTTCCTATATACTTAAAACACACATGCGCGGAAGAGTGGGCGGTAGCCCGTGCTCCAGCATTATATCGCAACCATGTTGGGTGGGATGCTGAGTCATTCACCATTCGATCCCAGTAAAAACAACTCCAACTCCACAGAGACAGTACCCAATAAAACAAGAAGCGAAAAAACAGGTCAGAGAGATCTTAGATCAACTTGAATACCAGGGTGTAATTGAAAGTTGCACCTCTTCAATGAATAATCCTTTGTTTCCCGCAATGAAACCCAATAATTCATACCGTCTAGTTTTAGACTACAGACATCTGAACACATGCACTAAAACGTTTGCAGTACAGAATGCACACAGTGCCGCATTAATGAATAACAGTGTGCGGAAAAAATACAAAACAACTCTAGATATCTCAAATGGATTCTTCTGCCAAAATATAGTGCCTGAAAGCAGGTATTTGACAGCATTCTCAGCGCTAGGTTCCCAGCGTCAATTTTTTGGACGCCCTCAAGGGTATAAGAATAGCCCTGAGTTGTTCTCAGCTAGGGTAACAGAATTACTTCAGAATTTGGATGAAGAGGCATTGTCCTATGTAGATGATATTTATCTGACGGATGATGATTTAAATGATCACTTGACCAGGGTGAGCATCATCATTTTGGAGTTCGCCTCTGAGGGTTACAAATTCAACTTTAAAAAATCGAAAATAGCCCACCTCAGTGTCCTATTTTTGGGTTATGAGCTTTCAAGTGAAGGTAAAAGTCTGGCAGCTAACTTTTTAGAAAAGTGTGCGCTGCTCCAACCTCCTAAATCGTTGAAAAACTTACAATCCATATTGGGATTCCTAAATTTTGGCAGAACTTACATTTTAGATTACGCAGAAAAAGTAAAACCTTTCTACGACTTAATAAGACCTGATTTTTCAGTTAGGCATTGGACACAGGAACATACAGATATCCTTTGTTCCCTACAAGCTGACATGATAGCATCAAAACACTTGCAGACACGTGTAAATGTCCTCAACCTGGTGATCAGTGTTATAGCCGGTCAATCTGGGTATACTTACCTAACCTTCAATGAAGGAGAAACATTACCCATAGCATACAAATCACACTTGTACACAAACGCTGAAATGCGTTTTGCTTCTACAAAAAAAATTCTGACAGCAGTACAGACCGCTGTAGTGAGAGAGAGAGCACTGGCTCAGGGGAAACGAATAATGGTCGTAACTCCGGTACCAGCCTTAGAGGCTGCTACAAAGGCAAGTGTTCCTAATGCTAAAGCCTTACATCCAAGATGGATACAATGGGCTAATTCTCTCACTGCGACGGATGTAGAATACAGATATGACCCTAGTCCAAAAACATAAGCATTTCTGCAATATGAACAAGAATATCCTCTCCCAAATGAAATAATGCCTCTAGATCAGTATGAATACATTATTTGCACTGACAGATCTGCTCAGCCAGCCGTAGGAAGTAAACAGCAATACAGCGCCGCATGTGCAATTGTGAAGGGTCGTATGCAGGACGGCAAGTTCCATCCTAGCAGTACGAAGACACAGTCTCTAGGAGGCTGCACGGCTCAGCTGGCAGAACTAAAAGCCCTGCTACTGGCACTAATAAATACGGATCGAAAATTCCACACACTGATTGTGTGCGATTCTTTTTACTGTGTCCAGTCATACAATGAATATCTACACTACTGGGGTCAAAATGGGTTTAGAGACTCAAAAGGGTGCCACAATTAAACATAAAATGCTATGGGAACAGGTATGTTCAATCACTTATACAGGGTCCAACGAGCACTTAATAATAGGCCAAGAAGTTCCCTATGAGGTGTCACCCCTTACGAGGTCCTATTTGGGATGAGAATGTGGGTACCTGATCTCGATTGTGAAAGCACAGTGGCGGATGAAAAAACATTTGACATCAATAAACGTTTGGCTGTTATAAAGGATCTCAATGAATTCTGGGCACTACAAAGCAACGTGCAAGTAAAACGCACCGCCACTGGTCGAAGTCAAATCAGTCACGGCAAGACCTGCCTGGATCCCAAAAGTCGTGGATCTGGTCAGAGAAAAGATTGTGGACAAGAAAGAATTTGGGCCATCATACAGAAAGCCAGTCCCTGTCTTGGCTGTCGAAGGAACAAGAACAGTACTTCTTCAGCCTCTTGCCGGCAAAAAAGAAAAGAGATTCGTCTCCATTGATCTGATCAAACCACATTATGTGGCTGATACTGTATAGTAGGCCTTGTGGGCTCCTGGGTAGCCGACGCTCTCCTCTCGCTACCGTACAGGAAGTTCAGACAGAAAGACTCATAACATTTAAAGAGTCACCAATACAACATTATGGAATTTCCAGCAATGAAATGGAACTCGTTCCTCTTGAAACAGAACTTCAAAACACAAATGAAAGACAAATTTCAATTCGGCCTAACACCGATGTCTACATAAATATGCCTCTACAAGAGACATCTGCCAGTTCAACAAAACCTGCTGAGCTACCAAAAATAGATCGAACTGGATCTGGCTACTTCATCGATTTTGATACCTTCTCTCTGGATCCCAGTGAACCTGAAACAACGCCAGCTCCAGTTTCCCGTAAGCAGCACATTCGTGACTTCTACATTTTTCTGAAAAAGAATTACCTAGTATCACCTTGGCTCCAGCTCTGGATAATAACTGGAATACTGTTTTTTCTGTTCTGGATTGGCCTAGTGACTGTCTTTTGCTTACTCATGAATGGAAATTATCTTTCAGAATGCTCTGCAGTATCAAATGTGAACTTGGTCCTGAAACCTCATACATCATCTCATCATGAACAAAGATACTTGTCCTTCGTGAACATTACAGCTGTTCCAATTCCTGATGGTATAGTTTGGGGCAAGGTTGATTATGATGTATTTTGTCCCACTGAACTTACCTCATGTATTTAAAATTTCTCTAAATGATATCATTACCTCCAGTACATTTTCTGATGATTGGGATTTTGAAACTGTAAATAATATGTTGCCTGATTTAGAACAATCCGCTGCCATTTCAGGCACTGAAATGTTAGAAGACACATCAGGCTATAACACTATGTACTGTTACCATCATTATGGTCATCACTTTTTACACAAATCCAGTATCCCACAAAATGTTTTCACATACCACCAATGGGAACATTGCCCAACACCACCAAAAGGTAGTTCAAAAACGTTTGCACAGAAATGTTCTTATTTTTCAGGGTTTAACACTTCAGACCCGACCTCATATTACTATAGGTTTGCACCTACATCTGCACAGAAAAATATGATGACTAACACCAAACAGATTTACTCTGCATCCTTTATTTCCCAACTGTCTGAGCAGGGTTTTGACTTAGGGAAGGACGCTATAGACATAAAATCAGTCTGGGGTTCAAAGGAATGGCAAGTTCAAGGAACAGAAGCGCTATTTAGAGCGTGCCTCATTCCACAGCAGATAATATTTCTCAATGACACTGTGCAACAGACTTCCTGTCTTGGGATAGCCAAGAACAAGGATTTGAACACACCTCGGATTCCAACATCGTCACACTTTGAGGGGTGGCAAAACCTTACATCACGTGGAGGGGATACAATAGATGACATCATAGAGTACAATTCATCAGACCCCAATTGGAAGGGATGGTTAGTTTGGCCCACAGACACAAACAGATGTCAATCAAGATTCAACCGAAGGGTTTAGTATCCATAGGCCGGACCAATGATATGTACAAAGAGAACATCCGGGGGTGGTGACATCATACAATGTTGGGAAGTTGTGCCTCGATTGGCTAAAATCCTTGACACTGTCCCAGGTGAAACGGCACTTAACCTTATTCTCAGATGAGGTGGATCTAAGGGATTTTTTATTAGGTCCCCGAAAGCCACGTCAGAAACGTTTCTTATAGGCTGTCTATAATGAAATCTGGAGGATCTCTCAACTAGAAGCTGCGGAGAGACTTCATGGAATAGATAGAATTCACCTAGAAAAGGCATTAGCTGTAGTTGACAATGGTATGACTACATTAACATCCAGGATTTATTCACTGGGCAACATTGTATCTTCTGCTATAGATAAACTAGAACAGGACTTGTCCATACTGCAACACGGACAATCTCAACTACGTTCTATTATGTTATTAAGCTGGACGCTGCAATCATTGCGCGCTGGTTATGTGCCTTGGCGATTTATCAACAGGGCGTCCCTATTTTCTGCATACAATCTAACTGAGAAGCAGAAAACAATGGCACAAAGGGGAGCAAAATATACAATGCTGCGTATTGAAAAACTGGACCAATTACCTTTTACTGTGGCAGAGTCACCATACACAGAATGGCTAATCCATGGCCATATAACATTACCGGTCACAACTTTCCAGTTTCAGTATTGCCTAGAACAACAACAGGTGGGCAGATATGAAGTGATGGGTAGGCAATTCATCAAGGAATCTTGGGAATTTCCATACATATTTTGATGCCGAGTGGGGACATGCAAGTGTTTCTAAGCGGTACAAACTGCGAGAACTCTTTAAGTGGATCTCTCATATAACAGGATATCATGCTTCACCGGACCTGTAATGGTTCAGTTGCTAACTTATCCTGTCACTTGAAAGGGTCCCCAGCTGCTGTGATTAATCCGGTGTTCAAGTTGCTTTCAAATGGGAGTTACTTGATGCTGAATGATCAAGGTTGTTGTGGGATGCTCCTGGGCATCGCATATCTTGTTACTGAAAGCTCCAGGGTTACTTGCTGTATTCAAGTATTGTTTCCACCGACCCATACAGTCAGGGAGGTGCCGTTATGGCCTTCATTGAATGTTTCCTTTATACGGTTTGATACTCTGAGTCGAATGAAAACCATGCTTTTACAGAAAACTGCGCCCTTAACCTCCGCCTGAGAAACTTATGATCTACAGGTTGCAAGGTCCTCGGCTGAGATACAGACACTAGTAAGAACAAACTGCCATTTCCATTTCACAGAAATGGTGCAACGTATCTTTAACATGTTTGATACGAAGGGTATAGTACACCTATTTAAGGCCATAGGTTCTGGACTGTTAGGCACCTTTCAGACAATCTTCGGAGTTATTCCTAACTTCATACACTATGTGTTTGGAAGCATTTTTGGAGGACTTCCACTGATCCTGTTCCTAATAGCAAGTATCCTGATTGTCATTTTTCTGCTATGCAAAGGATGACCCAGTCACTAAGGAAATGGAAAAAACGCTCTTGGATCGCCGATACCGTGATCGCATGGTACTCCATCTGGGCACACCTCACCTTCGCGAACTAAGTGAATCTTGGTTCCTATCATTTAGACCAGTCTGGATCGACTGTATTCCGCCTGTCCTCTGATGCCTGTTCTGCCGACAAGAATGCGTGTTGGATCTCTAACACTTCCATCAGTTGGGCCACCAGACGTTGATGCTTTACTGGACCCGATAACGGCCCATGTTCTGCTGTGTCCTCAGCTTATTCCAATGTTGATATCTGCATTCTTAGAGCCACCACAGGATGCTTCAGCTCCTGTCGGAATGGATACCGGCTCCTCAACAAGTACTGAGGCCTTGGTTGTCACACAGGCATCCCCAGCAGCGGCTGTGGAGAAAACGGAGTAACATCTGTGCTCGATTGACCTGATCTGCGAGGTGTTGCAGGGACCGTCATCTGCGATTATAGGAAACAGTGATGTTGTGTCTCCCAGCCGGGACACATAAACATTTGGCTCGTCGTGTGCTGGGAAAATTCGGCTTTTTCAAAAACAACCAAAATTTAGAATTTTAAACAATAGACGCTTTTACTCAGCTGCATGGCTTTCAGTCACTCATAGGTAAGGCAAGCCCGTCTGCACCCGTCCGCGCCCGATACGCGACCAGGGCCAGAAATGCTGCCGGTTTTGGATCAGATCGTTGTTTTTATACAAGAAAAGAACTTGTAGCACTCAAGCCAATAGCCAATATCTGCCAACCCCCCACGCTTACAGAAAACATCAAAGGCCCTTTCTCCTGCCTTGCTTGTAACTATACCTGCAACCATGTGGCTGGAGGGATTGCGCTGGACAAGGGAAAAACTCAACCTAAACAGCTATGTTGTGGCCTTATAAACGCTAGATCTCTAGCGAAAAATGCCTTACATATTCAAGATATGCTGATCGATTGGAATTTTGATTGCCTTTTTGTCACGGAAACATGGCTAACGGAATGTTCCAATCCCAATATAACACAAGCCCTTCTCTATGGTTATACTATTTCCAGATTAGACAGAAACAGGCAAAAAGGAGGTGGTATAGCTATAATATATAAGGACCACTTGAAGTGCTCCATCTCTTATATTACAGAGCTAAAGGAAGCAGAAAGCTTCTGTTTCAGTTTTAAATTAGACAGCTGCACTACGTTTGCGGGGGCCCTGATTTACAGGCCCCCGGGTTCTGCTCTCAAGTTTTTAGATACCTTGGGCGAAAGCATAAGCTCTTTTGTGGTCAGATACTCAAATTTTAGGTGATTTTAACCTCCATCTTGAGGCCACGGATACTCCTAATACAAACACCTTCACAGAAATCATAAATACATTGGGGCTAAAACAGCTGACAGAGGGGTCTACACATTATGCGGGACACACCCTGGATGGGATATGTACAAATGCAGCCAACCTAACCACCGCCCCTCCAGTGATGATAACTTGGTCAGACCATAAGCTAATCCCTTTCAAGTTTGACTTTAATAACGTCCAATTAGAAAAAAACCCTGGGCAATCAGGCCTCACACGGAGGTGGAATAACATGCTCTCCAATCCCAATTTGCAGAGCATAGCAGAAGCCGAAAAACCCACTCTTACAGGGGATCCTGTAATCGACAGCAATCTTTTTAATGACTGGATGCTGTCACTGGCCAACACTTTAGCTCCCTAAAGAAAAACATTATAAAAAAAGGTCAGCTCCATGGTTTACCCCTCGTTTAAAAGCCTTGCAGGGACAATGTAGAAAATTAGAAAAGCAATGGCGGAAAAACTATAAAACAGAAGACCTGGGGCTTTTTAAATTAGCACTTAGATCCTACCACCAGCAAATCAAAATAGAAAAAAGACACACTATTCCAATCTAATAAACAAAGCAGATAACCAGAAGACCATTTTTAATATCGTAAAATCATTCACTAACCCAAAAAGCCTAGAACTGGAAATCCCTCCATCACAGGATCTATGTGATCAAATTGCCGATTTCTTTGACAACAAAATTCTCAATTTAAAGAAAGACTTTACGAAAACACTCCCCCAACCTAAAAAGTCCAGACCTTACGGACAAAAAAGGAACTCACATGTTTTAAGGAGATTAATTTAGGACAATCTAGGCAAGCCATCCTCTCCTGCAAATCGGGCTCGCCTTTCGATCCATTTCCCCCAAAAATCCTACTTGCGCTGGTGGACACTATAAATCACATCATCAATCAGATTATTAATGCCACCTTTAGGCTAGCAAAAATCCCGGATATTTGGAAAACCGCCGCCATGAAGCCACTTCAAAAAAAGAAACTCTCGTATCCCACTACCCTTTCCAATCTTAGGCCCATTTCATTGTTGCCATGTTTGAGTAAAATTGCAGAGAAACTAGTTAACATCCAACTCAATGATTTCATGCAAGAAGCTAACATCCTACATCCTAAGCCCTCTGGTTTCAGACCCGGCCATTCAACAGAATCAGTACTACTCAAGACCACCGAGACCTTAAAGCTTGCCCTGGATCAGGGTAAGGATGCGGTACTGGTTCTGTTGGACTTGTCAGCGGCGTTTGACACAGTCTCTCATGATATCATGAGAGACAGACTTGCACACAGTGGAATCACAAATAATGCATTGGCTTGGATCACATCTTTTTTAGAAAACAGGCATCTGATTGTAACATTGGGAAGTTACAAATCGGGAGAAAAATGGCTGGCATCAGGGGTTCCTCAGGGCTCGTCCTTGAGCCCAACCCTTTTTAATCGCTATATGACACCACTTCTCTTTCTGATGGATACTTATGATGTTGAATCCATTGCCTATGCAGATGACACTCAACTGATCCTCACCCTTGATAAAAACTCTACAGTGGCGGAAGAAAAATTTCACCATTGTTTAATAGCAGTGATGGACTGGATGAAACTGAATCATCTTAAATGTAACAGCTCTAAAACAGAGATTATTCTGTTTGGCAAGTCCAACATATTTTGGCCTAACCAGTGGTGGCCGTCAAATTCGGCTCCACCTCCTAACACAGTAGACACAGTGAGAAATCGGGGAATAAAATGTGATCACACATTATCCTTCCACAAGCAAGCTCTCGCTGTGGCAGGCACTTGTTTTCAAATAATAAAAATTCTCAGAAAATTCTTCGATCTACTCCCGGTGCCTGCTAAGAAGACGGTTGCGGCAGCCTTAATTTTATCTCGCCTGGACTACTGTAATAGTGTATATGCAGGAACCAAAAAAACGGTCCTGAAAAGACTACAGGTACTCCAGAATGCTGCAGCGAGGTTGGTACTCAAACTGCCCAGAGACTCCTCCTCAGCAACAGCACTAAAAACCCTCCACTGGCTGCCTGTTCATAAGAGGATTCTTTTCAAAGTTCTGACCATCATCTATAAAACTACAAAAAAAAAACGGACCAGAATACTTAAATTCCAGAACCAAGCCATACACCACGCAACGTACTCTACGGTCATCTTCAGAGAATCTTTTAACAGTCCCCAATTTCAAACTTAAAACTAGAGGTGGAAAGACAATTGCGGTTCTAGGGACAAAAGCCTGGAACTCCCTACCAACACAACTCAGACACACACAAACGGAACTATTTTTAGGAAGTCCTTAAAATCCTGGATCTTCGCTATCCCAGATAATACTGTGTGGTCTTTTATCTAAGCCCTGCCATTTTTGTTCTTCTCCTCTCAGGTGTTCTTCCTCCGCTAAAGCGCCAAGATACTCCTTGGAGTGAACGTTGCGCTATATAAAACTACACATTCATTCATATACGAACATATTTTAGTAAAGACTTCGATCGATTACACTATTATCTTAGCATCTTTTAAAGAATTTTTACATTTTTAAATACTATTTTCTCTTTTGGATTTATTAATTTTAATTCTATGCGTACAATGCTTACGAATACGTTAGGATTTTAGTATGTCGTCCAGTCGGATGAGGAGTGGGTGTTATGTTTCATATAGGCACCCCAATATAGGCTCAGGTAGTCACCTAACCTTTCACCTGTATCTCCTCTACCATTACACTACATAACGGTTCTTGGGACTGACCTTTTACCTAGTTACAGTAATGAAATAAGTTACAGTACTGCTTACAGGATGTAGGGTTTTCCGTGGAAACTAGCCTCATCCATTATACATGAGGATTCTTGGAAACACCGCAGGACTACCATCTCCTGCATAATAACTATGTATAAGGGTCATTCCTTCCATCATCCTAAGTCCGACATGACACAGCAAGGTAGAACCCATGAGGGTACCACTTTGGGTATATAAACACCATATCTTGCTGGGGTAAGACAGAGGAGAAAAGGACTTCCATGCTGGCACACTGACGCGAGACGCTGAGGTTCCTGCACGCACACACTCCAGCTCACAGTGGTCTGACATCCCTTGCGGGGTGTCCATCTCGAGACGAAGACGGGGTCCCACAGTCTCTCACTTCAGGTAATGGGTTTGACTTTATCCTAGAGGGATTCTTGGCTTTACACCTATTTACGTGCTAGGTACACGTAGGTACATCTAGTTAGGGTCGCATCGTAGGAGTACGCATTTTACTGTCATGTACTTTATATACTTGCCTGTATTCATTGTTTGAGCACGATGGTAGAAATCTACCATCCTTTTACTCTGTTGGTGCTTCTAATCATTTATATCTGTTTCTGTCTAATGGTTGTTTTAGCACACGTATTTTACACTAGAATGACGCTGGTTAAATAAATGCTCATTGAAAAACTTCCCACCGTTTATTCTGTGTATCTCTCTGAGACAAAGTGAGCACGAATGACTGAGCAAAAGGTATTGCACTGTTTCCATGATCCTGAGGGATCAGGGTTGTCATGTTCGATAGTTGTCGAGAACTATTCTCTCCTTGGTAAGAGGGGTTTCTAGTGGCACTGTGATCTAGTTGGTATACAGGCGAACATACTCGGTGGGGGTGTCTGGAATCAGTCTAAACACCAATCCCACAGTCTGTTGTCTAAACGTGCAGATCCTATATTGGTTTATAGGAACTACACGACAGTGGCAGAAGCGTTCTGCCCCTGGAGGGTGCTTATGGCACCTCTACAAGTATGTATAAGGTAATAGGAAGTCCCTTCTCACTCAAACACTCCAAACTGGTTCTGGGGCCAGCTCTGCCCTCCACTGACACTAAAGTCAGGAGGCCAAAGTGTATTTTTTGAATGAAAAGAACCCTCTTGTATAAGCTTCTTTTTCCACTAATCTATAAATGTACAGGTCTCCTGCTGGTTCCTTTCAAGTTAGAAAAGATCCTTGACTCTTATTAACTGCTCTTCTTGGGTTAAACTGTGTTATATTTTTCACACACGCCATCTTGTGAAGCCAAAACCATTGTCTCCGATCTGAGACCAATATTTCTCACCTCACCAAAGACTACGCTGACAGGACAGCTGCAGGCAGGCTAATGCTAATTAGCCTGTTGAAGTTCAGGCTGGCAAATTCAAACTTTTCAAAAATTACTTTTCCCGCATATTTATCAAAATCAAACTTGACCATTGAATTGGATTTTTAATAAATATTAAAAAAGAGGCTGAATCATTTCTGTAGCTCATTCTAAACCCAAGTTAAAAAATAATATATATATTTTTTTTATTTCAGAGCATTTTATTGTTATTAGGAGATACAAAGATAAGGGGAGGGAAAAAGGTGCAGGTTTTAATGCATTCATAATGAGAGAGATACTTGCAGAAAACGTGTACAGTTAAGAATAAAACCAAATACAATTGGCCGGTATGGATCCAAACACATGTGTAATTATAGGGTTATTAATTGAAATAAACCTGGGTGGGGGAGGGATGACATAAGGGGACTTCAGAAAGAGAGATAGGGATTAATGAGAGACAGGGAGAGAGAGAGAGATAGGGATAGATGAGAGACAGAGAGAGAGAGAGAGAGGATAGAGATGTCTAGAATGACATTTTACTGGTGATGTGCTGGTAAGTATTGCTGCCCTCACCTATAGTCAAGTGTGGGGGGAATGGGTTAGTCCCAAACTTGATGGTCAGGGAAAATGTAGTTTAGGGAGGATTATTTTTTGCATGTACAGGTCTAGTCTATTCCATAGTTTCTGATAGCTCTGACTATTATTGGCATAGTCTGCGAGAGTATTGTCAGTGCTTCTCGTGAAGCAGACCCATGCCCACCAGGTGTGAAACGAGAGGTTTTGTAAAGATTTCCATTCACATAGAATGTTTTTAATTCCTATCGTTAAAAGGAGGTTCAGCTGGCACATGTCTGATTGATTTATTTTCAAAGTGATAGGGTGTACCCAGGGGCCTAAGGTGACTGTATGAAAGTCAAGGGTGATGTCAATGCTGAAAATTGCATTATTGGTTTTCTGAATTTCGTTCCAGAAATGGAGGAGCTCATCACAGTTAAATAGCATATGAGTAAGAGTCCCTGAGGAACTTTGGCAGTTCCAACAAATATCTGATTCAAAGAGCCCTACTTTTACGAGTTTTTCGGGAGTCCAATAAGCTTAAAGTAGTATCCAGTATTTACATTGTGATAGAGTGGGGGAGATTTTATTTTTAAGAGAGTGTGTCCAGATCTTTTTCCGCGATAAATCATTTAAGATTGAAATAGAGGAGGTAGGGGCTGGCTCAGCCCATTTAGCTTGAATCTCCAATATGATTCTTGTGTTGGCATTGGTGGAGTTCAGTGATTTATATATTATTAATTATATATTGAGGATAAAGCATGTGAGGTTTTAGATAATTTAAGAAGTAGGGGGATTAGGTCTGAGATGTGTCGTGTAGGATTCTTTTTCATTGCAACCTTTAGTTTGAGGAGGTTATAAAATTTGATATTTCCCTGGCTATACGCCTTCTGAAATTCTTCAAATGTTTTCGGAAAATTCGGTGTGCAAAGGTCTTTGAAGAACAAGATATTATTGGCTGACCAAGAGGTCCAAGAAGGAGAGGTGCCATCTATTTTGATTTTAATGTTGTTCCAGGGGGAGGCATAGTCTGAGTTCAGGATTTTGTGAGGAAGCATTTTATCCAATGACTTGAGGGCTAAGATAGTGTCCTTGATAATAGTGTTAGAGGGTTGTGTCAGTACCGTTTTCATAGTTAGCAAAGAGATTAAGGCATATGGTTTAATCAGTGATTCCTCGATCTGTAACCATAGTGGGGAGCCTAGTGTCACAGGGTGTGACCACCAAGTGGCTTCTTTGATTAGAAAAGCAAATTGGTATTTAAAAAAGTTGGGGATGTTGAGTCCCCCGGAGCTTTTATTTAGTTTTCCCCTTCCAGATAAATTCAGAAATTATGGTGTTGATGTGTTTATAGAAGGTGTTTGATGATAGTAAGGGAACATGGACGTAATTTTTTTTTTTTCTGGAGCAGTCATCATTTTAATGCATTCCACTTGGCCCCACCAGGTCATACATTTTGGGGACCAGGCTGTCAGGCTTTCTTTGATTTTATTTAGAAGGTAATCTTCATTTCATTTCCTTCTGTCTTCAAGGTTGCTTTTAAAGTAGAGGCCTAGATATTTGCTCTGCTAGGATTGCGAATGTAATTTGGTGTTGTTCACAATGGATGGGAGAGTGAGGTTATTCAGAGGGAAAACGTTGGTCTTCTCAAGGTTTAGGGAGTAACCTGAGATGTGAGCGTAGTAATTGATATCAGCTAAATTGCCAGGATAGCAGTATCAGCCTCTTATGAAAACATGAGCACATTGTCAGCATAGGCGGCAATTTTATAAGGAGTTTTTCCAAAAGAGTTGCCTTAAATAAGAGTGTTTTTTCTGATGGAAACAAGGAGGGGTTCGATGTCTAAAAGGTAGAGAAGGGGGAAAGCGGGCAACCTTGTCTAGTTCCTTGAGCAAAATTTATTTTACTGGATAGGATCCCATTAACTCTGAAATGGGCCGAGGATTGGGCATATAGAGTAAATGTTTGGTGAATGAAAGTTTCTCCAAGGTTTAATTTGTTCATGACAGCTCGCAGGATTCTCTGAATCCAGAGCTATCGGGGCCGATTCACAGAATTAATCTGAGACAAAATCCTAAACTTACTACTTCTGATATTCACAGAAGGCACTTATGATTTTTGGTATTCACAGAAATCACTTACGACTCCTAACTTTGCGTCCGCACTCAGGCTGGAATGTCCGCACCCGGAGCGGAATTTCCGCACCTGGGGTGGAAATCCCGCACTTGTGCCGGAATTTCCGCACCCGGGCCGGAATCTCCGCTTCCGGGCCGGAATACCCGCAGTCTGGCCGGTTGAGCATTTTCCTGAATGCTAAACACCTGTCCAAGTGCCTACCATCCCCCACCATACATCAGCTGACACACTGGAGCCCAACAGCCAATCCCAGCCCTGTAGCACGTAGGAAAGCAGAGCAGACTCACACAAACTCTTTCAACATGTCTCTGAATGTGTTTGTTGCTCTGCCCCTTGCCATGCGGCAAGAAGACTTGAGGAGGAGGAGAGAGTAGAGAGGATCTTCAGACAAAGGATCAACCTATTTGGGATATCCAGCAAAGATGTCAGGGCCAGATACCGTTTCCCTCCAGAAGTCGTCTTGGAGATGGTATGTGAGTGGGAGCAGGAACTTGACTCTGTGACCTGCTGCTCCCATGCCTATCTCAAGATCCATTCTGCTTTCCATTTCTTTGTGACGGGGTCGTTCCAAAGGGTCTCCAGTGACCTTGTGGGCATCTCTCAGGCAAGCCAGTTGCAGTGCTTGCATCAGGTACTGAGCTGCATCAATTCTAGAGCCCACCTCCACATACGAATGCCCCATACACTGGCCAGCAGACAAAGGGTAGCTAGGGATTTCTGGTTCATCTCTCGCTTCTTACGTGTGCTGGGTGCAATTGATTGTACCCATGTGGCCCTTCAGCCACCCCGCCGCACTGCACACATATTCTGCAACAGACACCGATGGTATTCCATCAATGTGCAGGCTGTCTGTGATGCCAGTGGGAGATTCACAGATGTGCATGCAGTGTTTCCAGGCAGTACCCATGACAGCTTCGTATTCCGCATGTCACCTCTTGCCTCTGCTTTGTGATGCGGCAGGCACAAGGTGAGTTATTTTTTGGATATTTTGTTTTTATTTTCCCTATTCCGTTGTTTGTTGAATTTCCTCTGCCCCACCCCAACCCCCCTGATGTTCTTGACTGACCCAGCTGCGTCTGGATGAGTGGAAGGGGCGCTTTGTCAATTGCTACTTAACAGTGTTAGGTATATATGCTAGCAGTACTGGGCCCATGTTTTCAATTGTGGGAGAGGGATTTGCCATTTCTGATACAAAGGATTCTGGGGCTTGTGGTGCAACATACGGAGGTAAACACATGAGCCTCTGACTGACTATATCTTTATATAAACTTTGAACAACTTCCTTAATCACAATGGGGGTGCAACACAGACAGTCTTTATATACTGGTTCTTGTCATCACATTTACCTGGTACCACGTTGCGGACATCACTCACAGGCAGCCCATGGAGCATGTGGGGGTGGATTGTAGTGAGGACATCCTCCTCAAGAGTGGTGAGACGGAGGCTGGTTCCGGATTGTGGGGCAGGGAGAACTCTGTTCAACTCAATCCTGGCATACTTCTCTTTCACCCTCGCCTTTCATCCTGCCACTTCTTCTTGATGTCCTGGACTGTACGCACATCCTCCCCCAATGCTGTGACAGCAGTGGCTAAATGCTGCCATAGAGCTGCCTTCTGTGTTCCACTAGTGCAGTAAGGGGGGGGAGACCATATAGCCGTTTGTGGTGCCTCTCAATGAACTCCACAATCAGGGTAGTCTCCTCAGTTGTGAAGTTTTTCTTCCTCCTCAGTTGGTACATTTTCCAGTAGCGATGCACAGCAAATGAAAACAGGAACTCTCTGTGGCCAAACCTGTTCCTTGAATGTGTGCAGCTTTTATGTGGTTTGTGGTGCTGGTCTTGCAGTTGGTGTTAATTGACTTCATCTGATGCATGGTGGGGGATGGTAGGCACTTGGACAGGTGGTTAGCATTGAGGAAAATGCTCAACTGGCCAGAATGCGGGTATTCCGGCCCGGAAGCGGAGATTCCGGCCAGGGTGCAGAAATTCCGGCACAAGTGCGGGATTTCTGCTCCTGGTGCGGAAATTCCGCTCTGGGTGTGGAAATTACAGCCCGAGTGCGGACATAAAGTTAGGAGTCGTAAGCGATTTCTGTGAATACCAAAAATCATAAGTGCCTTCTGTGAATACCAGAAGTAGTAAGTTTAGGATTTTGACTCAGATTAGTTCTGTGAATCGCCCCATCGCCATTGTTGATGACGTTATCAGTTTAGCTTTTTCAATGATATGGCAGAAAAGTCTAACATTTTTAGAGCCATGTCTGCCTTTAATTAAGCTTATTTGCGTCTATGAATAAGGGATGGGAGGATATTTTCTAGTCTGCTTGCCAGAATTTTAACATAAATTTTACAGTACAAATTTAGGAGAGAAATGGGCCTATAGTTTTTGACCTCAAGTGGTCTTTTCCATTGTTATGGATCACAGTAATGTTACCTTCAGAGGTTGTGCCTGTGATTAAACCTGATTTTTCAAAGTGAGTAAAAAGGACTCCAGGTGGGGGATTAGTTTGTTTTGGAAGTTTTTGTAAAAGCTGGCAGAAAACCCATCAAGCCCTGGTGCCTTGCATAGCTTCAAGGAATTTATTGCTTTCGCAATCTCCAAGCAAGTGAAGGGTTGGTTGGGAGAAATGTGGTCAGAGTCTCAGAGGGCAGGGAGCTGGATTTTCTCCAGGTATATCTCACAATCAGCTGTTGATATAATTATATTGAGGTTGTAAAGGTCGTTGTAGAAATCTCTAAAGACGTTAGCTTTTTCTGTACGGTCAATTATCATTGTTCCGGATCTGTTTTTAATAGATGGGATATAGTTTTGGTTCTGTTTATATTGTAAGTAATTTGCTAGCACTTTGCCTTCCTTGTTTGAGTCTTTGAAGATTTTCATTTTGTTCTGTTGTACCCACGTGTGCGCTGAGTTACTTAAGATCTTACTATCTTGTATCTTAATGTTTTGAGTTATTGAAGAAGTTCTTGATTTTTATTAACAAAGAATTTCTTCTCCAGTTGTCAGATTGACTGTTCTAATTCAATGATGCGTTTGTTAGTTCATTTGTTTACGTTGGACAAAGTGTTAAGGAATTCCCCCTGATGGTTGCCTTCACAGCATCCCAAATGGTTTCTTTAGAGATTTCATTGGAGTCGTTATCATGGAAGAAGTTGTCTATGTAGTTTTTATTTTGTCTATGAGTATTTGGTCTTTGAGAACTTCTACGTTGAATCTCCACCGATTTCTCCTAGGTGGGTTGTGATCGATTTCTAAGTCCACATAAGTGCAAGCATGGTCTGAGATTAGTATTGGTTCGATTGTCTGGGTGTGAGTAAAATGTAAAGTCACTACCAGTTGGGTTTTAGAGGCGCCAAATATCATTTAGGGAGTGCACCTTACATAAATTCATCATTTGTTCATGTGATTTGTTTGGTCTATATTTGCAGGCGGAATTCCTGTCTAATGCAGCATCCAATGGTAAGTTAAAATCTCCGGTCAGAAGAATGCTAGAGTGATTTGGTTATTCACATATCTGTTTGTTTAGGGTGATCCAAATTTCAGGATTGTCAGCTGCGGGGGCGTATATATTAAGAAAATATAGAACGAGGAGTGACTGTTTTTAATTTGGGTGATTAGCCACCTGCTGTGGGTGTAGTGTGTGCTGTCCACTAATTCTATATTGGCTTTTTTAGAAATCAGGGTGATGACTCCATTTTTCTTTTTATTGGCCGGGAGCCAGAGATGCTCTGGACACCTTAATAGTGCAGGGAGTTGCAGTCCTTGGAACCCAGTTTGGTTTCCTGCAGTAGTATTATATCACCCTGAGTTTAATACAATTATCAAGGACTTTCCTGCATTTTACAAGGTGATTGATATCTTTTGTATTAAGAGAGAGCACTTTTAGTGTATTCACAGCCATGGTTTCTAATTGGTGTTGAGGGGGTCTGATTAAATATATGGTATAAGATTCGTTGAGGTTGATGGAAGGCTAGGATGATAACAAGGCAACATGAGACCCAGCAGTCCTTCTGTGGGACTGTGGTTATTGTCAATATGAAGGAGGAAAAGAGAGTTTATAGAAAAGAAAGAAGGATAGAGATAAGGAGAGCAGAAAGTGAAACATCGGAGGGGATAGGAGGAAAGGAAGAAAGGAAGAAAGGAAGAAGGAAGAAAGGAAGAAAGGAAAACCCCAAAACCCACCCATTACCCACCAGCTGAGCACCTCCCAGGAGAAGAGAGGAGATGAAGACCCTGGGAATTCCGGCCACTAAGGGGAGGGGGAGGGGAAATGTAACATGGAAGCAGCAATCCCCACGAGGGGAGAACAATTAGTGGGAGAGCAAGTATAATAACAATGATATTAACATTAAGTTTAACTTATGCATTTCAATGTATAGCAATAGGCAAACCAAAACAACAAAACATGTTAATGACAAGATTACAGTGTCTACAAATGAATACATTGGATTACATAAGGAAGCAAAGATTGTCACTAGTGATTAGTGAAGGCATCTATATAAGTTTAAATAAAGTTTGAATATTTGAATACTTTGAATATTTGAATAATAGTTCTCAAAAACCTTATGTGGGTCGCAATCAGATATAAAGTATATACAACATGTCTAATATATATGTGTAGTTTAAAGATCACAGAATGCATATTGCTATAACTATAGCAACTGGCATTCAGTAACAAATATTTATCTGAATGTATTTGGAGTCAGATGCTCAACTGATGGATTAAGCACCTATTAGAGTGAGACTGTCTTAAACGTTTGCAATTAGACATAGCCGTTTTAGCCAAGCTCATTATGGCATGGAAGTTATAGCCATGCAAGCTGAGGTAATCAGTGCGTGTAGAAACAAGTCTGTTCTATGGTGACTTACGTTAGTGAACAGGTAATGCAAATATGTTAGTTAACTATATGTCAGTTAAACAAAATTAAGAGTGTTAATATGAATACTCACAAGCATGCATATTGCGCATGTATTGTGGAGAATCGACTCTTGTTGGGAATTTTGGTTATTGTGGTAGCCAAGAATGAAAAGTAACTCAGGATTGAGTCAGGAAACAACCCTCGTTGTCCTAATATGGGGACATCTAAATGTATGATACCTGGAACAGTGACGAGATACACAGATAAAATTGTGTTGATCCAAATATTGTGATGTAGTATTATTATATGTCCATCTTCTGTTGTGTGACTTCATCTAGGAAGCTTTCTAGCTCTTTTAGCTCCTCAAAAAAGTAAGCTTTGCCATCTTCAGATATTCTTAGTTTTGCTGGGCCCGCAAATGAGAAGAGAAAGTTCATTGACTTCAATCAGCTTCTTTGGGACAGTAAGGCCTTCCTGCGGTAAATAATTTCTTTGGCATAATCTTGTGAGATGCCGATTTTGTGGCCATTATATGTAATTGTTCTCAGAGATCTTATTTTGTTAAGAATTTTCTTGGTGTGTTCGTATCTCAAGGGTCTGAAAATCATAGGACATGATTCTTTAAGGAATTGCTGTGGTCTGGTTGGGACGCTGTGAGCCCTTTCGATTTCGAATTCTCATTTGAACTCAATTTTCAAGACTTGCACTAGGTAGGCTTCTAGGGACGACACACAAGATTCGTATTCACTTTCTGTCTTTTCAGGTAGTTCAAAGATCCTAAGGTTACCTCTTCTGTTTGTGTCTTCCAAGTTTGTGATTTCTTTTTCAAGGATTGTTATCTTTTTTTCATTGAATTGTAGTTTTTTCTGTAAGTAATTAGATTGATCTTCGACCCTACTGACTCTATTCTCAGCCTCTTTGACTCTTAGTGTTATGTTTTGAAGTGTTCATACATCTCTGTTTGTAGGTTGCCCGTGTTAATCTTGGTTGAGCTTGTTAGCTCATGAAGGGCGTTTAATTTCTCCAGGATAACGTCCATGTTTGCTCTAGCTTTGGGTCTTCCTTTTACTGGAATATCTATGGTTGTGGATCAGATTTTGTTCATTTTTTATTCAGTTTGACCTGGTTTGTGCTCTCTAGTGTCTTTAGCATCTTTGTCCTTAGTTCTGTAATCCGCCATATTTGTGATTATAATCAGTGCTTAAAGCTTGACTTGCTCTGTTTTGTTTCTATTTATGGATCTGTTTTATTCTGTTTTATTTAGGGATCATGGTTGCTAGGCCTTGATTATCCGATGGTAGCTGGTGCTCACTGATTTGTCCTGCTTTTGAGCTGAAGTAGCCGAGTGTGTATGAAGGAGATACTCTGCTTCTTTCAGCATTCACACAATTTTAGAGCACCAACGTTAGAGCACCAATGTCAGAGCACCAATGTCAGAGCACAATGTTAGAGCACAATGATAGAGCACCTCACAATTTATTTCTGAACATTTTGTTAACGGAGCAGCATGCATTTTCGTACTTTCACTTGCACTTGAGATATGCTTCATTTGCACCTAGTAGCTAAAGCTTGCCTGTAGTGCACTGGGTGGATAAGGTGCTCTTCACGATTCTGCACAACTTTGCATGAGCGCTGGGTTTTATTTATTTTCCACTGGTTAATGGTTGATCGTGGAAAGACGATGGCATGTATTAAATTAATTTTATTGTCTACTGAATACAAGGCACTGAGGCCTACGAGACCTTGTGAAATTCTGTGCCTTGTGTAATGTGCCTCGTGTAATGTGCAAGCGTATGTGCTCCAGAGTGTTCTGGGGTTGATAAGTGGTTGGTTAGTGACTTGCAAACAACCTCAGGCTAGAGGATCTTGCTCTGGCCAGTATCAGCAGACTAGAAAGCAATGAGCAATGAGACCAAGCCAGGATGAAACAAGGTGGAACTTTGATGAGTCCTGTCCGGTCCGGTCTGGTCTCGTTAATATCAATGGATGCACGGAGCATGGAGCATGGAGCTGCCCGCGGGAGGTACTGTACGCAAACGGTACAGGGAGCACTTAACGCTATGCTGCTATGGGCAGCTTACAGCAGCTCTCCAGATTACCACTCGACTTCACTGGGATATAACGCCACAAAGACTGTCAGCACTTGTTGCTCACAGTGTTCGAGCCATTAGCGGAGTCAAGCGGAGTCTAGTGGAGCATGGTGGGTGCCGCCATTTTGATTCCTCATGTCACCTGGTGGAGTCTTGCGATTTCGGTACTGGAACGGACTTAGATGTTCAGAATAGTTCTTGTGGCAGGTCTTCACCATATACTGAGGTTGGGGTAGAGAGATCACATGGATTATGCCATTTGCCGATGGTTCTCTCCTCGATGCGGCGGAGCTGCATGGTTAAGTTGCCATCTTGCCTGGGCTCAAACCACACCCCCAAAACATAATATTTTAATTGCACTTTAGCTTTTTGTTACAGGAACGCTAGAGACACATACACTGAAAATAGTTCTTAGGGACTAGCCATTGTATTAATATGCTAACACGAAATTCTTATATGTTCCACTCTTAGATATTAGGCACTCAAGCTTGGGGGCTACAAGGTCTACTATGGCTCACAGTAAAGATGTCTCCACTTACTTAAGCTGTGTCTCACTTACATACCCTATGAAAGTGCACAAAAATGTAGGCTTATCTCAGAAGACTTCATGATGAAATAGATTAGTGTGGTATGTCTTTTTCTATGATATATCACAGATGACATTTGGAGGTGTATGCAATTTGTGTTTATGTAAAATACATGTCATGTGCTACAAGTGTTTCATCAGTATATTCTATTACCTCTTCAGGCATGGGCATTTCTAATGTGTGAAACTTCACTAGACTGTTTTGAAGTGTAAATTTCATGATGACATATTTAGTTGTTTTGGCAAGTAATTCTTTGCTATAACTGGCCTTTTGTGTGTGAATATTTGTGGAGTTGTTTACTACATTAACTAAGAAACCATCTCCAATTTTACCATCCCATAAAATTTAGTATCTAATTATGAATTTATATCACAAAGTTGAGGGAACTCTCTGTTCTGTCAAAGGTTAGTATCCAAATTGGGGAGCAGGATGGAGGTTGATTGATTTCAAATTAAGGGATGCATTAGGGATGTCTGAATTTGCATTTTCACCACCTACCTTATGCCACATGTGGTTAGTGGAAAACTCTGTGCATGCTATGGAAATTTTAAGAAAACAGGAAAACAAAATAGGAGAAATTGACCTGCATGCCAGGCATTATGGAAGGGCCCTTAACGGTGCTATACATCAATCAATTGTGATAACCCATCGCAAATGAGAATTGTGGGAAAGTGTATTTTAAGACATATGGATGCTTATTTACACTCCCTATGTATATTTCCTCGCGCATAACAAATGAAGGGTGATGTTTTGTGGAAAGATGACAAAAGTTTAGACTGTGGTTTTAGAGATTTGACTCTGGCGATAAATTTTTTGGGGGGGAGGAGTCAGGTCTTCTTTTTTATGTGCGTTGTTGTTGATGTGTGCCATGTATCTTTGTTTTTTGGACTTTTAGGTGTACTTTTGTATGTTTTTTGTGCTAATATCTGAATAGTGTCTCTTAAGACAAGGGCCCTCTTTTACAAATTTATTTTTTAAATACATTTTAACTTTTTACAATTGGGCATCTATTGTGAACACATATTGTTATATATGTATATATATTTTTTCAACCACCAGAGTATCCAAAAGGATTCATCGCACACCAGGAGAATGTTCAATTTTAGACTTTTATTTGCAAACGTGCAAATTACATCACTTCCACCATCAACGCGTTTCAACCCACCACGGGTCTTGCTCACAGTATTGTGAGTCCATCTTTACTTTCCCTTTATATAGTTCTGGCCCATTAGTGCCCATAATGAGACATTCTGGGACATGTAGTTACTCATATCAGGTTTCCACTAATAATGTGTATAAATCAAGTGTTATTACTATTTATCCTGGGTTCTGTATCTTGTAGATGTTCAGATACGTTTCTCAGTGATGTTCAGAGTTGTGAGCACCGATTCTGATAATGCGTTCTTGGGCATGACACATCCTCGTGATGGCATCTCATTCATCTATCAATGCGGCGGTGGTTTTCGGATCGCTTGAGTCTAAGATAGTCTGCCACGTATTTATACTCTTGTCCGTTCACGCCGTTTAGTGTCAGCATTTTATGATCAGTATTGTACTGTCATTTTGGACATTGCAGTTGTTACGGCTATAGTGGCTCAGTGCCCATACATGCCTATGCTTCCTAGACGCTTAGTGCTGTTGGCAGTTTATCTCTTGTTAGTTACTCCTACCACCATCCATGTTTGTCCCCAGTTCATAAGCTTAGTGCTCAAACCACATTAGTTGTGCCATGATGCTTAGCTTCCTTGTGATTGCTGTGCATGATGTATCATCCTCTTTATGCCTCAAATTGTTCTTTTAGTTAATGGTTGCCTCCTTTCAGTGGTCATCTTGCTTCATAGGTGTATCCTATAACTCGCGCCCCGTAATGCGCTGCTGATGACATCACATATTACATCATTCATGACATGGTCAGTGACATCACTGATGACATCACTGATGACATCTCAAATGACATCACTGATGACATCATCCAGTGACTGTGTGTTCCTGTAAAGTTTAAATATGTTTTATATATATATATATGCCAAGGTGTATTGAAGAATGAGTGGGTGTATGAGTGTCTGAATGGAAGATTTAGTAGGTGCATGACTGACTGTATAAGTGAGTGATTAGACGTGTCTTACTGAATGCATGGGTTAGTGACTAAACTGTGTGAATGTCTGTATCAGTCTGTCAGTTGGTGTGTAAGCGGCTGCATGGGTTGGTGAGTAGCTATATGAGTGTCTATATGGGTTATTGATTGGTTGTCTGAGTATCTGTATGGGTGTCTGAGTGTCTGTGTGGGTGGGTGTGTGTGACTCTGTGCATAGTTGTGTGAGTGGGTGATTCACTGGGTGTATGGGTTCAAGAGTGCATCTGTGAAGGGCTGTATGGGTGGGTGAGTGTGTGTATGGGTGTGTTGGTGAGTGAATGGATGTCTCAGTGGTACATGTGTGAGTAACTACATATGTGAAAGGCAGTATATGTGAGTGTTGGAGTATATAAATGACTATATGTGAGAGTGAGTGATTGTGAGAGTGGCTGTATGGATGAGTGTGAGCTTGTATCAGTGATTGTATAAGAGAGTAAGTATGTGTTAGTATCTGTATGAATAAGTGAGGTGATGTGTGTATAACTGTATAGGTGAGTAAATGGGAGTGTGATTGATTCTTTGCATGACTGACTAGGTGTGTGAGCAACTCTATGACTGAGTGGCGGTGTGTGTGTCTGTATAGGTGTATGAGTGCATATGATAGTGCTGTATTAATGAGTGACTGCATGTATGAGTGGCTGTATGGGTGAATGAGTGGATGTGTGTGTAGACCTAGGAATCAGTGAGTAGGTATGTAGTAACTGGTATTGGTGTGTCTATGGTTTTGAAAATGGTAGTCTGTATTTTAGAGTGAGTGTATCAAAGGTTATATTAGGGTGTGAGGAGGTGCATCAGATTATCACGTGGATGATGTCATCAGTGATGTCATCTGTGATGTCATTTGAGATGTCATCAGTGATGTCACTGACCATGTCATGAATGATGTAATATGTGATGTCATCAGAAGTGCATTGCGGGCGCGAGTTATAGTTAGCTCAACTAACTATAACGCCCGAATTTCTCTGGTTTTGTACGAGTGAAATGTCCAACTAACTATAACGTCCCTGAAACCTGTGGTTTTTTCAGTGGATTTCTAAGGTTTTTAAATGATCATTTCTAACTATAACGTCCCTGAAACCTATGGTTTTTTCAGTGAATTTCTAAGGTTTTTAAATGCTAATTTCTAACTATAACGTCCCTGAAACCTATGTTTTTCAGTGAATTTTAAAGGTTTTTTAAATGCTCATTTCTAACTATGACTACAGAGGTAGGACACGTGCAGAAAGAGGAAGAAAGGTGCAGAAGGAAGCAAGAGAAATGCAGAAAGAGGCAGCAGAAGTCCAGAAACACAAAGAAAAGTGCAGAAAGAAGCAAGAGATATACAGAGAGAACCAACAGAGGTGTAGAAAGAGGTCTTGTTGCAAAGTCATCCTGTGCCCCCAACTTTTTGCTGACTGGTACTGGTGGTACTTTTGTATGTTTTTTTGTGCTAATATCTGAATAGTGTCTCTTAAGACAAGGGCCCTCTTTTACAAATTTATTTTTTAAATACATTTTAACTTTTTTACAATTGGGCATCTATTGTGAACACATATTGTTATATATGTATATATATTTTTCAACCACCAGAGTATCCAAAAGGATTCATCGCACACCAGGAGAATGTTCAATTTTAGACTTTTATTTGCAAACGTGCAAATTACATCACTTCCACCATCAACGCGTTTCAACCCACCACGGGTCTTGCTCACAGTATTGTGAGTCCATCTTTACTTTCCCTTTATATAGTTCTGGCCCATTAGTGCCCATAATGAGACATTCTGGGACATGTAGTTACTCATATCAGGTTTCCACTAATAATGTGTATAAATCAAGTGTTATTACTATTTATCCTGGGTTCTGTATCTTGTAGATGTTCAGATACGTTTCTCAGTGATGTTCAGAGTTGTGAGCACCGATTCTGATAATGCGTTCTTGGGCATGACACATCCTCGTGATGGCATCTCATTCATCTATCAATGCGGTGGTGGTTTTCGGATCGCTTGAGTCTAAGATAGTCTGCCACGTATTTATACTCTTGTCCGTTCACGCCGTTTAGTGTCAGCATTTTATGATCAGTATTGTACTGTCATTTTGGACATTGCAGTTGTTACGGCTATAGTGGCTCAGTGCCCATACATGCCTATGCTTCCTAGACGCTTAGTGCTGTTGGCAGTTTATCTCTTGTTAGTTACTCCTACCACCATCCATGTTTGTCCCCAGTTCATAAGCTTAGTGCTCAAACCACATTAGTTGTGCCATGATGCTTAGCTTCCTTGTGATTGCTGTGCATGATGTATCATCCTCTTTATGCCTCAAATTGTTCTTTTAGTTAATGGTTGCCTCCTTTCAGTGGTCATCTTGCTTCATAGGTGTATCCTATAACTCGCGCCCCGTAATGCGCTGCTGATGACATCACATATTACATCATTCATGACATGGTCAGTGACATCACTGATGACATCACTGATGACATCTCAAATGACATCACTGATGACATCATCCAGTGACTGTGTGTTCCTGTAAAGTTTAAATATGTTTTATATATATATATATGCCAAGGTGTATTGAAGAATGAGTGGGTGTATGAGTGTCTGAATGGAAGATTTAGTAGGTGCATGACTGACTGTATAAGTGAGTGATTAGACGTGTCTTACTGAATGCATGGGTTAGTGACTAAACTGTGTGAATGTCTGTATCAGTCTGTCAGTTGGTGTGTAAGCGGCTGCATGGGTTGGTGAGTAGCTATATGAGTGTCTATATGGGTTATTGATTGGTTGTCTGAGTATCTGTATGGGTGTCTGAGTGTCTGTGTGGGTGGGTGTGTGTGACTATGTGCATAGTTGTGTGAGTGGGTGATTCACTGGGTGTATGGGTTCAAGAGTGCATCTGTGAAGGGCTGTATGGGTGGGTGAGTGTGTGTATGGGTGTGTTGGTGAGTGAATGGATGTCTCAGTGGTACATGTGTGAGTAACTACATATGTGAAAGGCAGTATATGTGAGTGTTGGAGTATATAAATGACTATATGTGAGAGTGAGTGATTGTGAGAGTGGCTGTATGGATGAGTGTGAGCTTGTATCAGTGATTGTATAAGAGAGTAAGTATGTGTTAGTATCTGTATGAATAAGTGAGGTGATGTGTGTATAACTGTATAGGTGAGTAAATGGGAGTGTGATTGATTCTTTGCATGACTGACTAGGTGTGTGAGCAACTCTATGACTGAGTGGCGGTGTGTGTGTCTGTATAGGTGTATGAGTGCATATGATAGTGCTGTATTAATGAGTGACTGCATGTATGAGTGGCTGTATGGGTGAATGAGTCGATGTGTGTGTAGACCTAGGAATCAGTGAGTAGGTATGTAGTAACTGGTATTGGTGTGTCTATGGTTTTGAAAATGGTAGTCTGTATTTTAGAGTGAGTGTATCAAAGGTTATATTAGGGTGTGAGGAGGTGCATCAGATTATCACGTGGATGATGTCATCAGTGATGTCATCTGTGATGTCATTTGAGATGTCATCAGTGATGTCACTGACCATGTCATGAATGATGTAATATGTGATGTCATCAGAAGTGCATTGCGGGGCGCGAGTTATAGTTAGCTCAACTAACTATAACGCCCGAATTTCTCTGGTTTTGTACGAGTGAAATGTCCAACTAACTATAACGTCCCTGAAACCTGTGGTTTTTTCAGTGGATTTCTAAGGTTTTTAAATGATCATTTCTAACTATAACGTCCCTGAAACCTATGGTTTTTTCAGTGAATTTCTAAGGTTTTTTAAATGCTAATTTCTAACTATAACGTCCCTGAAACCTATGTTTTTCAGTGAATTTTAAAGGTTTTTAAATGCTCATTTCTAACTATGACTACAGAGGTAGGACACGTGCAGAAAGAGGAAGAAAGGTGCAGAAGGAAGCAAGAGAAATGCAGAAAGAGGCAGCAGAAGTCCAGAAACACAAAGAAAAGTGCAGAAAGAAGCAAGAGATATACAGAGAGAACCAACAGAGGTGTAGAAAGAGGTCTTGTTGCAAAGTCATCCTGTGCCCCCAACTTTTTGCTGACTGGTACTGGTGGTACTTTTGTATGTTTTTTGTGCTAATATCTGAATAGTGTCTCTTAAGACAAGGGCCCTCTTTTACAAATTTATTTTTTAAATACATTTTAACTTTTTTACAATTGGGCATCTATTGTGAACACATATTGTTATATATGTATATATATTTTTCAACCACCAGAGTATCCAAAAGGATTCATCGCACACCAGGAGAATGTTCAATTTTAGACTTTTATTTGCAAACGTGCAAATTACATCACTTCCACCATCAACGCGTTTCAACCCACCACGGGTCTTGCTCACAGTATTGTGAGTCCATCTTTACTTTCCCTTTATATAGTTCTGGCCCATTAGTGCCCATAATGAGACATTCTGGGACATGTAGTTACTCATATCAGGTTTCCACTAATAATGTGTATAAATCAAGTGTTATTACTATTTATCCTGGGTTCTGTATCTTGTAGATGTTCAGATACGTTTCTCAGTGATGTTCAGAGTTGTGAGCACCGATTCTGATAATGCGTTCTTGGGCATGACACATCCTCGTGATGGCATCTCATTCATCTATCAATGCGGCGGTGGTTTTCGGATCGCTTGAGTCTAAGATAGTCTGCCACGTATTTATACTCTTGTCCGTTCACGCCGTTTAGTGTCAGCATTTTATGATCAGTATTGTACTGTCATTTTGGACATTGCAGTTGTTACGGCTATAGTGGCTCAGTGCCCATACATGCCTATGCTTCCTAGACGCTTAGTGCTGTTGGCAGTTTATCTCTTGTTAGTTACTCCTACCACCATCCATGTTTGTCCCCAGTTCATAAGCTTAGTGCTCAAACCACATTAGTTGTGCCATGATGCTTAGCTTCCTTGTGATTGCTGTGCATGATGTATCATCCTCTTTATGCCTCAAATTGTTCTTTTAGTTAATGGTTGCCTCCTTTCAGTGGTCATCTTGCTTCATAGGTGTATCCTATAACTCGCGCCCCGCAATGCGCTGCTGATGACATCACATATTACATCATTCATGACATGGTCAGTGACATCACTGATGACATCACTGATGACATCTCAAATGACATCACTGATGACATCATCCAGTGACTGTGTGTTCCTGTAAAGTTTAAATATGTTTTATATATATATATATGCCAAGGTGTATTGAAGAATGAGTGGGTGTATGAGTGTCTGAATGGAAGATTTAGTAGGTGCATGACTGACTGTATAAGTGAGTGATTAGACGTGTCTTACTGAATGCATGGGTTAGTGACTAAACTGTGTGAATGTCTGTATCAGTCTGTCAGTTGGTGTGTAAGCGGCTGCATGGGTTGGTGAGTAGCTATATGAGTGTCTATATGGGTTATTGATTGGTTGTCTGAGTATCTGTATGGGTGTCTGAGTGTCTGTGTGGGTGGGTGTGTGTGACTCTGTGCATAGTTGTGTGAGTGGGTGATTCACTGGGTGTATGGGTTCAAGAGTGCATCTGTGAAGGGCTGTATGGGTGGGTGAGTGTGTGTATGGGTGTGTTGGTGAGTGAATGGATGTCTCAGTGGTACATGTGTGAGTAACTACATATGTGAAAGGCAGTATATGTGAGTGTTGGAGTATATAAATGACTATATGTGAGAGTGAGTGATTGTGAGAGTGGCTGTATGGATGAGTGTGAGCTTGTATCAGTGATTGTATAAGAGAGTAAGTATGTGTTAGTATCTGTATGAATAAGTGAGGTGATGTGTGTATAACTGTATAGGTGAGTAAATGGGAGTGTGATTGATTCTTTGCATGACTGACTAGGTGTGTGAGCAACTCTATGACTGAGTGGCGGTGTGTGTGTCTGTATAGGTGTATGAGTGCATATGATAGTGCTGTATTAATGAGTGACTGCATGTATGAGTGGCTGTATGGGTGAATGAGTGGATGTGTGTGTAGACCTAGGAATCAGTGAGTAGGTATGTAGTAACTGGTATTGGTGTGTCTATGGTTTTGAAAATGGTAGTCTGTATTTTAGAGTGAGTGTATCAAAGGTTATATTAGGGTGTGAGGAGGTGCATCAGATTATCACGTGGATGATGTCATCAGTGATGTCATCTGTGATGTCATTTGAGATGTCATCAGTGATGTCACTGACCATGTCATGAATGATGTAATATGTGATGTCATCAGAAGTGCATTGCGGGGCGCGAGTTATAGTTAGCTCAACTAACTATAACGCCCGAATTTCTCTGGTTTTGTACGAGTGAAATGTCCAACTAACTATAACGTCCCTGAAACCTGTGGTTTTTTCAGTGGATTTCTAAGGTTTTTTAAATGATCATTTCTAACTATAACGTCCCTGAAACCTATGGTTTTTTCAGTGAATTTCTAAGGTTTTTTAAATGCTAATTTCTAACTATAACGTCCCTGAAACCTATGTTTTTTCAGTGAATTTTAAAGGTTTTTTAAATGCTCATTTCTAACTATGACTACAGAGGTAGGACACGTGCAGAAAGAGGAAGAAAGGTGCAGAAGGAAGCAAGAGAAATGCAGAAAGAGGCAGCAGAAGTCCAGAAACACAAAGAAAAGTGCAGAAAGAAGCAAGAGATATACAGAGAGAACCAACAGAGGTGTAGAAAGAGGTCTTGTTGCAAAGTCATCCTGTGCCCCCAACTTTTTGCTGACTGGTACTGGTGGTACTTTTGTATGTTTTTTGTGCTAATATCTGAATAGTGTCTCTTAAGACAAGGGCCCTCTTTTACAAATTTATTTTTTTAAATACATTTTAACTTTTTTACAATTGGGCATCTATTGTGAACACATATTGTTATATATGTATATATATTTTTTCAACCACCAGAGTATCCAAAAGGATTCATCGCACACCAGGAGAATGTTCAATTTTAGACTTTTATTTGCAAACGTGCAAATTACATCACTTCCACCATCAACGCGTTTCAACCCACCACGGGTCTTGCTCACAGTATTGTGAGTCCATCTTTACTTTCCCTTTATATAGTTCTGGCCCATTAGTGCCCATAATGAGACATTCTGGGACATGTAGTTACTCATATCAGGTTTCCACTAATAATGTGTATAAATCAAGTGTTATTACTATTTATCCTGGGTTCTGTATCTTGTAGATGTTCAGATACGTTTCTCAGTGATGTTCAGAGTTGTGAGCACCGATTCTGATAATGCGTTCTTGGGCATGACACATCCTCGTGATGGCATCTCATTCATCTATCAATGCGGCGGTGGTTTTCGGATCGCTTGAGTCTAAGATAGTCTGCCACGTATTTATACTCTTGTCCGTTCACGCCGTTTAGTGTCAGCATTTTATGATCAGTATTGTACTGTCATTTTGGACATTGCAGTTGTTACGGCTATAGTGGCTCAGTGCCCATACATGCCTATGCTTCCTAGACGCTTAGTGCTGTTGGCAGTTTATCTCTTGTTAGTTACTCCTACCACCATCCATGTTTGTCCCCAGTTCATAAGCTTAGTGCTCAAACCACATTAGTTGTGCCATGATGCTTAGCTTCCTTGTGATTGCTGTGCATGATGTATCATCCTCTTTATGCCTCAAATTGTTCTTTTAGTTAATGGTTGCCTCCTTTCAGTGGTCATCTTGCTTCATAGGTGTATCCTATAACTCGCGCCCCGCAATGCGCTGCTGATGACATCACATATTACATCATTCATGACATGGTCAGTGACATCACTGATGACATCACTGATGACATCTCAAATGACATCACTGATGACATCATCCAGTGACTGTGTGTTCCTGTAAAGTTTAAATATGTTTTATATATATATATGCCAAGGTGTATTGAAGAATGAGTGGGTGTATGAGTGTCTGAATGGAAGATTTAGTAGGTGCGTGACTGACTGTATAAGTGAGTGATTAGACGTGTCTTACTGAATGCATGGGTTAGTGACTAAACTGTGTGAATGTCTGTATCAGTCTGTCAGTTGGTGTGTAAGCGGCTGCATGGGTTGGTGAGTAGCTATATGAGTGTCTATATGGGTTATTGATTGGTTGTCTGAGTATCTGTATGGGTGTCTGAGTGTCTGTGTGGGTGGGTGTGTGTGACTCTGTGCATAGTTGTGTGAGTGGGTGATTCACTGGGTGTATGGGTTCAAGAGTGCATCTGTGAAGGGCTGTATGGGTGGGTGAGTGTGTGTATGGGTGTGTTGGTGAGTGAATGGATGTCTCAGTGGTACATGTGTGAGTAACTACATATGTGAAAGGCAGTATATGTGAGTGTTGGAGTATATAAATGACTATATGTGAGAGTGAGTGATTGTGAGAGTGGCTGTATGGATGAGTGTGAGCTTGTATCAGTGATTGTATAAGAGAGTAAGTATGTGTTAGTATCTGTATGAATAAGTGAGGTGATGTGTGTATAACTGTATAGGTGAGTAAATGGGAGTGTGATTGATTCTTTGCATGACTGACTAGGTGTGTGAGCAACTCTATGACTGAGTGGCGGTGTGTGTGTCTGTATAGGTGTATGAGTGCATATGATAGTGCTGTATTAATGAGTGACTGCATGTATGAGTGGCTGTATGGGTGAATGAGTGGATGTGTGTGTAGACCTAGGAATCAGTGAGTAGGTATGTAGTAACTGGTATTGGTGTGTCTATGGTTTTGAAAATGGTAGTCTGTATTTTAGAGTGAGTGTATCAAAGGTTATATTAGGGTGTGAGGAGGTGCATCAGATTATCACGTGGATGATGTCATCAGTGATGTCATCTGTGATGTCATTTGAGATGTCATCAGTGATGTCACTGACCATGTCATGAATGATGTAATATGTGATGTCATCAGAAGTGCATTGCGGGGGCGCGAGTTATAGTTAGCTCAACTAACTATAACGCCCGAATTTCTCTGGTTTTGTACGAGTGAAATGTCCAACTAACTATAACGTCCCTGAAACCTGTGGTTTTTTCAGTGGATTTCTAAGGTTTTTTAAATGATAATTTCTAACTATAACGTCCCTGAAACCTATGGTTTTTTCAGTGAATTTCTAAGGTTTTTAAATGCTAATTTCTAACTATAACGTCCCTGAAACCTATGGTTTTTTCAGTGAATTTCAAAGGTTTTTTAAATGCTAATTTCTAACTATAACGTCCCTGAAACCTATGTTTTTCAGTGAATTTTAAAGGTTTTTAAATGCTCATTTCTAACTATGACTACAGAGGTAGGACACGTGCAGAAAGAGGAAGAAAGGTGCAGAAGGAAGCAAGAGAAATGCAGAAAGAGGCAGCAGAAGTCCAGAAACACAAAGAAAAGTGCAGAAAGAAGCAAGAGATATACAGAGAGAACCAACAGAGGTGTAGAAAGAGGTCTTGTTGCAAAGTCATCCTGTGCCCCCAACTTTTTGCTGACTGGTACTGGTGGTAACTGCCTCTGACTAACCATGCCCGGAGCCAGTGCTATGCTGAAAGACACTTAGAATACAGTGAAAACACTAACATACACTAGGGTACACTATGGGTTGGGGTAGCCCTGTGATTGGCATGACCTCTCCTGTAAGGCCCTAGTACATAATAGGGCAGGGGGATTAAAACTACCTCTAACTCAGAGGTGCAGAAAGAGGCAAGAGAAGTGCAGAAAGAAGCAACAAAGGTACAGAAAGAGGCAAGAGTGGTGCAGAAAGAGGGAAGAGAGGTGTAGAAAGAGGCAAGAGAGTTGCATAAAGAGGTAAGAGTAGTGCAGAAAGAGGCAGGAGAGGTGCAGAAAGAAGCAACAGAGGTGCCGAAAGAGGCAAGAGAGGTGCAGAAAGAAGTAAGTGAAGTACAGAAAGAGGCAACAGAGGTGCAGAAAGACGCAAGAGAGGTGCAGAAACAATCAAGAGAAGTGCAGAAAGAGGCAAGAGAATTGCTGAAAGAAGCAGCAGAGGTTTAGAAAGAACCAAGAGAAGTGTAAAAAGAGGCAAGAGGGGTGCAGAAAGAGGTAGGAGAGGCGCACAAAGAGGCAAGAGAGGTACAGAAAGAGGCAGGAGGGGTGTAGAAAGAAGCAAGTGAGGTGCAGAAAGAGGCAAGAGAGGTGCAGAAAGCAGCAAGAGAGATGCAGAAACAGGCAAGAGAATTGCAAAAAGAGGCAAGAGAGTTGCTGAAAGAAGCAACAGAGGTGTAGAAAGAAGCAAGAAAAGTGCAGAAAGAGGCACGTGAGATGCAGAAACAGGCAAGAAAGGTACAGAAAGAGGGAAGACAAGTGCATAAAGAGACAACAGGTGTGCAGAAAGAAGCAAGACAGTTGCAGAAAGAAGCATGGAAAGTGCAGAATGAAGCAACAGGCGTGTAGAAAGGGGCGAGAGAAGTGCAGAAAGAAGCAACAAAGGTACAGAAGGAGGCAAGAAAACTACAGAAAGAGGCAAGAGAGTTGCAGAAACAGGCAAAAGGGGTACAGAAAGAGGGAACAGAGGTGCAGACAGAGGCAAGAGAGGTGCAGAAACAGTTCAAAGAAGTGCAGAAAGAGTCAAGAGGGGTGAAGAAATTTGCAAGAGAGGTGCAGAAAGAAGCAAGAGCAGTGCAAAAGAACCAACAGAGGTTCAAAAAGAGGCAAGTGAGGTGCAGAAGGAGGCAAGAGAACTACAGAAAGAGGCAAGAGAGTTGCAGAAACAGGCAAAAGTGGTGCAGAAAGAGGGAACAGGTGGGCAGACTGAGGCAAGAGAGGTGCAGAAAGAGGGAAGAGGGGTGCAGAAAAAGGCAAGAGGGATGCAGAAATTTGGAATAGAGGTGCAGGAAGAAGCCAGAGCAGTGCAGAAAGAACCAACAGAGGTGCAGAAAGAGGTAAGAGGAGTCCAGAAAGAGGCAAGTGAAGTGCAGAACGAACCAAAAGAAGTGCAGAAAGAACCAACAGAGGTAGAAAAAGAGGCAAGAGGGGTGCAGAAAGGGGTAGGAGAGGTGCACAAAGAGGCAAGAGGAGTACAGAAAGAGGCAGGAGAGGTGCAGAAAGAGGAAGAGAACTGCAGAAAGAAGCAACAGAGGTGCTGAAAGAGGCACGAAGGGTGCTGAAAGAGACAAGACAGGTGAAGAAAGAAAGAACAAAGGTACAGAAAGAGGCAAGAGTGGTGCAGAAAGAGGAAAGAGAGGTGTAGAAAGAGGCAAGAGAGTTGCACAAAGAGGGAAGAGGGGTGCAGAAACAGGCAAAAGGGGTGCAGAAAGAAGCAAGTGAGATGCAAAAAGAGGCAAGAGAGGTACAGAAAAAAAGCAAGAGAGTTACAGAAAGAGGCAAGTGAAGTGGAGAAGGAGGCAAGAGAACTGCAGAAAGAGGCAATAGAGGTGCAGAAAGAGGCAAGGGAGGAGCAGAAACAAGCAACAGAAGTGCAGAAAGAGGGAAGAGGGGTGGAGAGAGAGGCAAGAGGGGTGCAGAAAGAAGCAAGACAGGTGCAGAAAGAAACAAAAGAAGTGCAGAAAGAAGGAACAGAGGTGCAGAAAGAGGCAAAAAGGGTGCAGAAAGACATAAGAGGGATACAGAAAAAGGCAAGAGAGGTGCAGAAAGAGGGAAGAAGGGTGCAGAATGAGGCAAGAGGGATACTGAAAGAAGCAAATGAGGTGCAGAAAGAGGCAACAGACGTGCAGAAAGAGAGAAGAGAGGTGCAGAGAGTAGAAGAGATTTGCAGAAAGAGGCAAGAGAAGTGCAGAAAAAGAAAGAAATGTGCAGAAAGAAGCAACAGGAATGCAGAAAGAGGCAAGAGAGGCACAGAAGGAAGCAAGAGTGGCTTGCACACCATTAGTACCAATTTAACACCCACATTTAGCAATAAGTAACAGGTGACCATTCTAGGTTTGCAAAGGGCCTTCCACCACGCTGTAACACTTGTCACTGCATTTTTGGTAACGTTTGAGCCGTTTGAGCTAGAAACAAGGCATTTTTTGTTCAATCTGCAGATTAGGGAGCAGATGATGAATTATGTGGCTAAAGCAGAAAATGTATAATTGTGCGAAAATCGGTGCAGCCAAACAGTCGCATAATTCCAGTGGCCCTGCTCATACCTCTGACTAGGTCCACAAGTGCTCCTCAGTGATTCCTTCTTTTTTGTCTCACTGAGTTCATAGTTGAGCTTCTATGGAAACGAGGAAGACTAAACCTGACGTTACCACTCCACAACACAGACTACCATACCACATAATTACTCTCCATAATACATAATCCCACTCTACATAATTCCTATACACTAAATACCACATACTTTCTATCCACATAATTTCACTGCACAACATACCACATAATTCCACTACACACAACGTACATCCACTCCACTCCAAAAAACATTAGTAAAAACCTTTACATTTACAACACCAATAGCTCTAATTCTCGCAAATGTGAAACCTATTACATTGCAAACACTTCTTTAACTAGTAGTCGCGTTTACAGAGTGGTGGGGAAAGGGTGCTGGGCCTCCGACCAGGGCTCAGGAATTCCACTGCGTAGGACTTACAGGAGGTACCCGGAGGGCTTCTTGGCCCCCAAAGTCCCTCAGGAGTAAATTGGACTTCATCCCCATCCCGTAGTCTGCCAGGAGGCGCGTTTACAGAGTGGTGGAGAAAGGGGGGCATGGCCTCCGAAGACGTCTTAGCAATCCCACTGTGTGGGACTTACTGGAGGTAACAAGAGGGGTAGTTGGCCCCCAAGGACATCCTTGGGGGCCAACTACCCCTCCTATTACCTCCAGTAAGTCCCACACAGCAGTATTGCTAAGTTCTCATAGCAGGCCACACCCCCTTTGCCCACCACTCTGCAAACGCGCTCCTTGGCGCGCTCTTGGATGGGGCTTGAAGTCCCCTTCACTGCTGGGGGTCCTTTAGGGGCCAACTAGCCTACCTCTTACCTCCAGTAAGCCCCACACAAGGGGATTGCTGAGAGGTGGACAAAGGCCATGCCCCCTTTCCCCACCACTCTGCAAACGTGCCTCCTGGAGCGTTCTAAGTTGGGGTATTAAGTCCCCTTCATTCCTGAGTGTCCCTGGGGGCCAACTAGCCTACCAGGTACCTCCAGAAAGCGCCACACACCTGGATTGCTGAGAGTGGTCCGAGGCCACACCCCCTTTTTACACCATTCTGCAAACGTGGCTCCTGGCGCACTGCTGCTCGGGGGATCAAGTCCACTTGTGTCCTGAGGTCCTTTTTTTATATATTTATAGGGAAGGGGGGGCATCGCACCCCTTCCCTGGGCCACTTTTTGCCAGGAGGACCCCATCCCCCGGGGCATGGCCTCTATTAAAAAAAAATATTTATAGGGCAGGGGGGTCGCGTGGCCCCCCATCCCAGGGCCACTATTGGCCCCGTAAACCCCATCCCCTGGGGCTTGGCTATTTTTAAAATTATTTTTATTTGAGGAGGGGGGCCAAGTGGCCCCCCTCCCGGGCCACTTCTGGCCCCAGGGACCCCATCCCCAGGGGCCGGCCCTCATGTTGGGGACCGGGGGTGCCCCAATGCCCCCGCGGTCCCAGCCGGCCCCCTGCTTCCTGCGGGAGCCGGCATTGCTTTTGGGCAAGGGAAGCTGCTAACATGCAGCTCCCCTTGCCCAAAAGCAATTCTGCTTTGCTTCATTGAAGCGAGAGCAGGTTTCCTGCTCTCACTTCAATGAAGCAAAGCAGAGTTTGCTATGACAGGGCAGGAGCCGTGCTCCTGCCCTGCCATAGCAAACAGCAATGTCCCGGGGGTGGGCACCCCGGGACATTGCAGGAGCTGGCCCTGGAGGGTGGCAGTCCCCAGGGCCATCGAGGGCTCCAGGAGGGGGGCCACATGGCCCCCCTCCCAAGTCTTTAAAGCTCTGGGGAGGTGGTGGTCCCCGGGGCTTGGGGGGCCCGCGAGGCCACCTTCATTAATCAAGGAAGCCCCAGGGAGGTGGTGGTCCCCGAGGCTTGGGGGGCCCGCGAGGCCCCTTGCCTCAATTAAAATAAAGCCCCGGGGAGGTGGCGGACCCCGGGGCAGCGTGGGGGGGGTTGGGACGCCCCACACATTTATTGTTCAAGCCCGGGGAGGTGGTGGTCCCCGGTGCTTGGGGGGGCCTGCGAGGCCCCCCTCATTAATAACGGAAGCCCCGGGGAGGTGGCGGTCCCCAGGGCTGCGGGGGCCCTCACGGGCCCCTGCTAATTAATTAGGCATTGCCCCCGGGACCTGGCCCACCCGGGGGCTTATAGAAAACAAAGTGCGGGAGCCCACGCTTCGTTTTAAAAAAAAATAATTCCGCTGAATTTGCGGACCCAGCGCGAATTCAGCCGTTTAAAAAAAAAAATGCTTTTTTGGGGCCTGGGGGTCCTTCTGGGACCCCCTGAGCGGGCCTAGGGGGTCAGGGTGTTTCTACCGTGCCCCCTTTTCTTGTTTTTCATCTTTTTTTCACCCTTTTTCTTGTGACTCGGTTACCGAGTCACAAGATGGCTGCCAACACTTCCTGGTTTGGAGTGTTGACAGCCAATCAGAGTGCCCGGGAGGGTTCGCGAATCCTCCTCGGTGCTCATATATCGATATTTTTATTTTTTGCATTTCTCAGGAACTACTGTACGGATTTACACCATTTGAGAAAAAGCACGCTTTCTAGACTAAGACCTACCCTTTTGCCAAATTTGGTGTAATTCCGATCAGCAGTTCGGGCTGTAGCTTTGTCTAAAGTTTCCTATGTAAATTAACATGGAGAAAACGCGTTTTGGGACGCCCCTTTTTTCTCGGCCCCAGCTTGACGAATCACCCCGAAACTTTCAAGACAGGAGCAGACCAGAGCGCCCCATTAGTTTGGTAAAATTTGCGAAGATTCGTCAACCGGCGCCAAAGATATAGGCAAATCAAAAAACGCTTTTCCTATGGAAACGAGTTCCTAACTATAACTACCTAATGGCGACCGCCAGTAGGTAATATATATATATATATGTTGTGAGTGCGGCTGTGTCCTTTCCGAGAGGAGGGAGTGTGGGAGATATTCAGCGGCTTGGCTCCGCCGCAAGCTACGCACCACCAACAAAGAGCGCCCTGACTGTCCCGAAATTGAACCATTCTTCTCAGCTCGTGAAAACGAACAGGGACAGTAGTTGCCACCAAAGACCGCCTTTGGTATGGACTCTGCGCAACCTGAAAATTGGAAATGTGACGGAGCAACGGTGAGCACAACAAATAAATCATAAAAGAATGCGGCATTACCCACTGGAGGGTTTGACTGAGGGGAAGTGTACCACAAGTACCAGCATGCTTTGTGAAAAGGTCCCATTAGGGCGTCCACCAGAGGGCAAAAACTTTTAAACTGAAGCATGGTACTGAAGGGTGTGTTTCCTCAATATGCCGAGGCTTACCTTTGAAAAAGGTCTTGAAGACCGAAATGCGTCAGGAATGCCTACGTTGTTATTAAAATTGAACTTCATAGTTGTGAGTGCGGCTGTGTCCTTTCCGAGAGGAGGGAGTGTGGGACATATTCAGCGGCTTGGTTCCGCCGCAAGCTACGCACCACCAACAAAGAGCACCGAGACTGTCCCGAAATTGAACCATTCTTCTCAGGCCGTGAAAACGAACAGGGACAGTTTTTGCCGCCAAAGACCGCCTTTGGTATGGACTCTGCGCATCCTGGAAATTGGAAATGTGACGGAGCAACGGTGAGCACAACAAATAAATCATAAAAGAATGCGGCATTACCCACTGGAGACTTTGATTGAGGGGAAGTGCACCACAAGTACCAGCATGCTTTGTGAAAGGGTCCCATTAGGGCTTCCACCAGAGGGCAAAAACTTTTAAATTGAAGCATGGTACTGAAGGGTGTGTTTCCTCAATATGCCGAGGCTTACCTTTGAAAAAGGTCTTGAAGACCGACACGCGTCAGGAATGCCTACGTTGTTATTAAAATTGAACTTCATCGTTGTGAGTGCGGCTGTGTCCTTTCCGAGAGGAGGGAGTGTGGGAAATATTCAGCGGCTTGGTTCCGCCGCTAGCTACGCACCACCACAAAGAACGCCGTGACTGTCCCAAAATTGAACCATTCTTCTCAGCCCGTGAAAACGAACAGGGACAGTGGTTGCCGCCAAAGACCGCCTTTGGTATGGACTCTGCGCATCCTGAAAATTGGAAATGTGGCGGAGCAACGGTGAGCACAACAAATAAATCATAAAATAATGCGGCATTACCCACTGGAGGGTTTGATTGAGGGGAAGTGCACCACAAGTACAAGCATGCTTTGTGAAAGGGTCCCATTAGGGCGTCCACCAGAGGGCAAAGACCTTTAAATTGAAGCATGGTACTGAAGGTTGTGTTTCCTCAATATGCCGAGGCTTACCTTTGAAAAAGGTCTTGAAGACCGAAACGCTTCAGGAATGCCTACGTTGTTATTAAAATTGAACTTCATCGTTGTGAGTGCGGCTGTGTCCTTTCCGACAGGAGGGAGTGTGGGAGATATTCAGTGGCTTGGTTCTGCCGCAAGCTACGCACCACCAACAAAGAGCCCCGTAACTGTCCCAAAATTGAAACATTCTTCTCAGCCCGTGAAAACGAACAGGGACAGTGGTTGCCGCCAAAGACCGCCTTTGGTATGGACTCTGCGCATCCTGAAAATTGGAAATGTGACGGAGCAACGGTGAGCACAACAAATAAATCATAAAAGAATGCGGCATTACCCACTGGAGGGTTTGATTGAGGGGAAGTGCACCACAAGTACCAGCATGCTTTGTGAAAGGGTCCCATTAGGGCGTCCACCAGAGGGCAAAAACTTTTAAATTGAAGCATGGTACTGAAGGGTGTGTTTCCTCAATATGCCGAGGCTTACCTTTGAAAAAGGTCTTGAAGACCGAAACGGGTCAGGAATGCCTACGTTGTTATTAAAATTGAACTTCATCATTGTGAGTGCGGCTGTGTCCTTTCCGAGAGGAGGGAGTGTGGGAAATATTCAGTGGCTTGGTTCCGCCGCTAGCTACGCACCACCAACAAAGAACGCCGTGACTGTCCCAAAATTGAACCATTCTTCTCAGCCCGTGAAAACGAACAGGGACAGTGGTTGCCGCCAAAGACCGCCTTTGGTATGGACTCTGCGCATCCTGAAAATTGGAAATGTGATGGAGCAACGGTGAGCACAACAAATAAATCATAAAATAATGTGGCATTACCCACTGGAGGGTTTGATTGAGGGGAAGTGCACCACAAGTACCAGCATGCTTTGTGAAAGGGTCCCATTAGGGCATCCACCAGAGGGCAAAAACTTTTAAATTGAAGCATGATACTGAAGGGTGTGTTTCCTCAATATGCCGAGGCTTACCTTTGAAAAAGGTCTTGAAGACCGAAACGCTTCAGGAATGCCAACGTTGTTATTAAAATTGAACTTCATCGTTGTGAGTGCGGCTGTGTCCTTTCCGAGAGGAGGGAGTGTGGGAGATATTCAGTGGCTTGGTTCTGCCGCAAGCTACGCACCACCAACAAAGAGCGCCGTGACTGTCCCGAAATTGAACCATTCTTCTCAGCCCGTGAAAACGAACAGGGACAGTGGTTGCCGCCAAAGACCGCCTTTGGTATGGACTCTGCGCATCCTGAAAATTGGAAATGTGACGGAGCAACGGTGAGCACAACAAATAAATCATAAAAGAATGCGGCATTACCCACTGGAGGGTTTGATTGAGGGGAATTGCACCACAAGTACCAGCATGCTTTGTGAAAGGGTCCCATTAGGGCGTCCACCAGAGGGCAAAAACTTTTAAATTGAAGCATGATACTGAAGGGTGTGTTTCCTCAATATGCTGAGGTTTACCTTTGAAAAAGGTCTTGAAGACCGAAACGTGTCAGGAATGCCTACGTTGTTATTAAAAGTGAACTTCATCGTTGTGAGTGCGGCTGTGTCCTTTCCGAGAGGAGGGAGTGTGGGAGATATTCAATGGCTTGGTTCCGCCGCAAGCTACGCACCACCAACAAAGAGCGCCGTGACTGTCCCGAAATTGAACCATTCTTCTCAGCCTGTGAAAACGAACAGGGACAGTGGTTGCCGCCAAAGACCGCCTTTGGTATGGACTCTGCGCATCCTGAAAATTGGAAATGTGACAGAGCAACGGTGAGCACAACAAACAAATCATAAAAGAATGCAGCATTACCCACTGGAGGGTTTGATTGAGGGCAAGTGCACCACAAGTACCAGCATGCTTTGTGAAAGGGTCCCATTAGGGCGTCCACCAGAGGGCAAAAACTTTTAAATTGAAGCATGGTACTGAAGGTTGTGTTACCTCAACATGCCGAGGCTTACCTTTGAAAAAGGTCTTGAAGATCGAAACGCGTCAGGAATGCCTACGTTGTTATTAAAATTGAACTTCATCGTTGTGAGTGCTGCTGTGTCCTTTCCGAGAGGAGGGAGTGTGGGAGATATTCAGTGGCTTGGTTCCGCCGCAAGCTATGCACCACCAACAAAGAGCGCCGTGACTGTCCCAAAATTGAACCATTCTTCTCAGCCTGTGAAAACGAACAGGGACAGTGGTTGCCGCCAAAGACCCCCTCTGGTATGGACTCTGCGCATCCTGAAAATTGGAAATGTGACAGAGCAACGGTGAGCACAACAAATAAATCATAAAAGAATGCGGCATTACCCACTGGAGGGTTTGATTGAGGGGAAGTGCACCACAAGTACCAGCATGCTTTGTGAAAGGGTCCCATTAGGGCGTCCACCAGAGGGCAAAAACTTTTAAATTGAAGCATGGTACTGAAGGGTGTGTTTCCTCAATATGCCGCGGCTTACCTTTGAAAAAGGTCTTGAAGACCGAAACGCGTCAGGAATGCCTACGTTGTTATTAAAATTGAACTTCATCGTTGTGAGTGCGGCTGTGTCCTTTCCGAGAGGAGGGAGTGTGGGAGATATTCAGTGGCTTGGTTCCGCCGCAAGCTACGCACCACCAACAAAGAGCGCCGTGACTATCCCGAAATTGAACCATTCTTCTCAGCCAGTGAAAACGAACAGGGACAGTGGTTGCCGCCAAAGACCGCCTTTGGTATGGACTCTGCGCATCCTGAAAATTGGAAATGTGACGGAGCAACGGTGAGCACAACAAATAAATCATAAAAGAATGCGGCATTACCCACTGGAGGGTTTGATTGAGGGGAAGTGCACCACAAGTACCAGCATGCTTTGTGTAAGGGTCCCATTAGGGCGTCCACCAGAGGGCAAAAACTTTTAAATTGAAGCATGGTACTGAAGGGTGTGTTTCCTCAATATGCCGAGGCTTACCTTTGAAAAAGGTCTTGAAGACCGAAACGAGTCAGGAATGCCTACGTTGTTATTAAAATTGAACTTCATCGTTGTGAGTGCGGCTGTGTCCTTTCCGAGAGGAGGGAGTGTGGGAGATATATATATATATATATATATATAACTCGATGAACTGCAATCCCCAACCTCCACCAGGCGATGAAGAAAGCACGAACTCCGCTTGCTGGCGAAATTAATCTTTATTTCACTTGGAGCTGGTCATGACGCGTTTTGACTGCCTTAGCAGCCTTGATCACATACGGAAATGCGTTACAATCCAAATTTTTAAATACCACCCTTGTGTATCACGTGATCCCTCATAGACATGAACAACAGACTCAAACCGCTCTAAGACACTCTACGGGTTGTAGCATCATAATTGCAGTGTTACATACTGCAGGTATCACCAGCCGGTAACATCATACAGCAGGTAAGGACAATAAATATTATCATTTATAAATTGAGCATAAATAAACGCAATCTGCTTAAAAAACCTCTCCTTGTATAAATACATAAATATACTGTTCCAGTTAATCACCACAGTTAAAATTGACATCAGACATAACACTACATATCGAGATGAGGCCCCTACAAAAATCATATTCTTTTGATAATCAGGCTATGTCTATATGTGATCATATCGTCAATTTCTAGCTGAAAAAATGATTGGGCTATAATTAGGCTATAGAGGATCAATTGCTATTTATGCTAAAAAATGGTTTAAATAAATAAATAGATATCTGTCCTTATAACTGACTAAAACCCTTCAGTAACTGTGCAAATTTGGCGGTAAAAGTACTGCATATTAATAAATAAAGTGCAAATACTTAATAAAGTGCAAAGTGCATTTCCCTATTATTATTTAAATAAGTACAACAATTATTATAAAATATGTACAGTAATTACAATTAAGAAATATTTCAAATAAATCACATCTAAAAATTCATTTTTATGGGGATTTTATGTTTTTTATATTATCTAATTAAAAAAACCAGTTATTTTTATGATCAAAGGATGGTCTATACTGTCTTTACGGGAGCTATAATTCTTAACATTCTCACAAACTACCTCATTGTCATAAAATATGTGGGCAACCATTGCATTCAACTATATTTGGTAAAGTGTTTATCTTGATACCAGATATATTATATTATTATAAGAAATTGTGGAGGTCCTCTGTAGTATTAAGTCCCCTAGGGGCCTTACTGTCAAATTCCAGAATCATATATGTTTCTTTTTGCCTGAGCATGAGCTCTCTATTTCCTCCACGTCGGGGTACAGGAATAGCATCAACCACATAGTATTTCAGACAAGTCAGATCATTGTCATGAACAGCCTTAAAATGACGAGGTACTGGATAGTTTGCATCATTGTTGACTATAGCTCGCAAATGTTGTAAAATGCGAACATGGACTTGTAGTTTGGTACTGCCTATGTAGTTTAACCCACATGTACATGTAAGGACATATATCGCAAACTCCGTGCGGCATGTATAGTGGCCTATAATTTCTCTTTTGATCGGGCTGAAGGGTACTGTGTAATGGGTTGCATTAGCCCCGAATTTGCAAGCCCTACATGAAGAGCACTTAAAAAACCCCTGTTTCGGTTTTAACCATGTAGTGCTAGAAACAATTTCCGGGCTACTCTTCACTAATTCGGTTCTCATAGACTTGGCTCTTCTAAACGTGAGCGTTGGAACCAATGGTAGATCAGGTGCCAATACTCTGTCAGTCAATAAAATAGGCCAATTCTTATTAATTATGCCCCTTACTTGTCTCTGTTGTCGACTGTAGGTTGTAATCAGTCTTGGTACAGTACACTGATTCGTTGACTCTGGACCCATTTCTGTTGTATTTCTGTTGTTATGTAGTAGAGATTCTCTAGATCTTAATGCTGCCTTTTTCTTGGCTTCTACTAACACTCTCTCACTGTACCCCCTTTGTCTGAATCTTTCTAAAGAGGCTGATGTACATTTGGTCAGTTCCTCCTCTGTACTGGAAATCCTTTTAAATCTGAGTAGCTCGACATACGGTATGCTCGCTATAAGATGCTTAGGATGGGAGCTCATAGCATGTACGGTGGCATTGCCAGATGTGGGTTTTCTATGCAGAGTTGTTTCCAACTTCCCCTCTGCTACATACACTGTCGTGTCCAGAAAGTCAACTTTAGAATCACTTATATGTGATGTAAATTTTAAGTTTGCATCATTGATATTAATTTCTGCTATAAACTTTTCAGCACTTGTTTGATCCCCCTTCCAGATTATAAAAACATCATCTATAAAACGTAGCCAATGCACTATATGGGTATTGAGAACATTTCCTTGAGCTACACTGAGAGCCTGTTCGTCCCACCAGCCTACATGTAAACAGGCATAGCTGGGGGAGAAACAGGCTCCCATGGCAACTCCTCTGCATTGCCTATACATGTCTTTTCCAAACATAAAAAAAGTTATTAAACAAACACCAGTTAATCAATTCTAATAACATGATGTTATGACTCCGGAAATTTAATGGTTTGGTGTCCAAGTAATGTTTGACTGCAGCTAATCCCATGCAATGTTCAATACTCATATAAAGTGATTCTATGTCCAATGTTATCAGCAGACATCCCTCTTCCCAATGTGCTAGTTCCAATTTGGTGAGAAAGTCACCCGTGTCTTTTACATACGTAGGGAGCTTCTGAACATGATTTTGTAGAAAGAAATCAACATAACGACTGATATTCTCACACATGCCACCTATCGCAGAAATAATTGGTCTTCCTGGCACAGGTGTCTTATTCTTATGTATCTTAGGTATTAGATACAATGTTGGTATAATCGGGAATTCCTTGTGCATAAAATCAAATTCCTGCTTGGATATTAACCCTTCTCTTTTGTATGCCATTAGCTTTTTCTTTAATTCATCCTTAGCTTTTTTATATTTTGTCATAGATGTCTTTTCATAGCATGTTGTGTTTTCAAGTTGACGTGATGCTTCTTGGATATATTCATTACGGGGCCAGATCACCAAATTCCCACCATTGTCTGATTTGTTAATTATAATTTCTTGATTGTTTTTTAATTTAGAAATCAGATTGTCATATTCCTGGTCACAGAATTTTCTTCTTTTGTTATTACCACAATTGACTTTATGGTATAATTGTTTTAAATCTTCCGTGACTCTCTCATGGAAAATGTCTATTGCATCCTTCGGCATCATGGGATAAAAAGTTGATTTGCTTTTAAAAGGGCTCATACCTGCACATGATTGATTTGTACATATTGTGTCAAGTCTGTCCTGAGTAGAGCCTTGTGTCATACTGTTGTTTTGGCCCTCAGTTGTATTGCTACTTAACTCATGACGGGTAAGAAGTAACCTGGCATCAGACACTTGAAGATTAGTTTGTGTTCCATTACTGCTGACCTCATTGGTTAATATGTCTCTCTGCTGATGATTTCCTTCTTTGATAATAAAGAATTTCTTCAATTTGAGCTTTCTTATATAACTGAATATATCGACTCTCGTTTTGCTATAATTGAAGTTGCTTTCTGGACAGAACGAGAGTCCCAGCGCCAGAAGTTGTGTTTCTGCTTTTGTTAAAGTTATTGAAGATAGATTGATAATGGTATTGTCTTCTATCTCCTGCGCCAATGCCCTCTCTTTCCTTTTGGTGCTTCTGAGCTTGCGCCTTGCATTTTGCCTTTTGTTTCTTCTTGATTTGCTTGTTTCCTCTGATTGCGAGGTCTCAGCGTTTGTCGACGATCGTAAGATAAAAAATTCAACTCCTCTCCTGGGTTTAATTTCTTTCTTTCTTCTATTGTGCTGTGTGCATTGTTTCTTACTTCTTCTGTTCACTGTCACTTGTTAGTGAATTAAACTCAGAGGCTGATGAGTCAGCATTGCTGGTCCCTTCATTGATTTCCCTAGGGACATTGCTGGTACTTTTTGCCCTTGTGTTTAAGCGCAGTTTCTTTACATTTTCATATTTTTTTGCAAATGTAAAAATTTGGCCGAGTTCGTAATCCTCTTTATCTCGGGCAAATTTATGTACCTTTCTTATCTTAATTTTGTCCTCTTGTTTCTTTATTCGTTCTTGTATCTCCCTTCTGGTTTTGGATATATAATCAGTTTGTTCCAGTTTGTCAATTTGCTCATTTAATTTGTTGATCTCCTTAAACAGTTCATCTCGATCTATTTGGGCATATTTGATCAATATTTTCACTAAATTCATTGAGGCAGCTAAATTGCTTTCCGCCCATTCTGACAGCATATTAGGATTCGGATTTTCGAAACTCGGCGCAAATAAAATTCGAAGTCCTCTTGGGACCCTTCCTGCTTCTTCATATTTTTGCAACGATTTCTGTTCTCACCATTTTGTCATTTCATTCCGTAAACATTTTTCCAACGCTTTAAGGAGTGATTTAGCATCTCCCTCTTTCACAGTTATTTGTACAGTCTGATAGCGATTGGAAACAGTAGGTAGATTTTTAAATAATTCATCAGCTTCAGCCTCGCGTTCTCGTAGTGCACTCGCAGACATGCTCCTTTTTAAGTGAACGGCAGACGTGAGAGATATATACCCGCTGCCTTTATGAGAAAAACGCCAAAAACCTCGCCACCTGTGCACTAACTATTCACACTCACCACAGTGTAGCAGCTTCGGGCGCGTCCTCCGACTCTGCCTTTTGCCGCTTCCTGACTGGTAGTAGATTCCGTAGTCGCACAGGGGGCTGCCGCAAAAATTCCTTTCTGGATACTTCGTAAGACGTGGCTGAAAGCGGCAGCCTACTTTCGGCGAGGGGGTTCGTTAACAGGAAGCAGACCCACTTCCGTGTTGTATGCAACTCGATGAACTGCAATCCCCAACCTCCACCAGGCGATGAAGAAAGCACGAACTCCGCTTGCTGGCGAAATTAATCTTTATTTCACTTGGAGCTGGTCATGACGCGTTTCGCCTGCCTTAGCAGCCTTGATCACATACGGAAATGCGTTACAATCCAAATTTTTAAATACCACCCTTGTGTATCACGTGATCCCTCATAGACATGAACAACAGACTCAAACCGCTCTAAGACACTCTACGGGTTGTAGCATCATAATTGCAGTGTTACATACTGCAGGTATCACCAGCCGGTAACATCATACAGCAGGTAAGGACAATAAATATTATCATTTATAAATTGAGCATAAATAAACGCTATCTGCTTAAAAAACCTCTCCTTGTATAAATACATAAATATGCTGTTCCAGTTAATCACCACAGTTAAAATTGACATCAGACATAACACTACATATCGAGATGAGGCCCCTACAAAAATCATATTCTTTTGATAATCAGGCTATGTCTATATGTGATCATATCGTCAATTTCTAGCTGAAAAAATTATTGGGCTATAATTAGGCTATAGAGGATCAATTGCTATTTATGCTAAAAAATGGTTTAAATAATTAAATAGATATCTGTCCTTATAACTGACTAAAACCCTTCAGTAACTGTGCAAATTTGGCGGTAAAAGTACTGCATATTAATAAATAAAGTGCAAATACTTAATAAAGTGCAAAGTGCATTTCCCTATTATTATTTAAATAAGTACAACAATTATTATAAAATATGTACAGTAATTACAATTAAGAAATATTTCAAATAAATCACATCTAAAAAATTCATTTTTATGGGGATTTTATGTTTTCTATATTATTTAATTAAAAAAAACAGTTATTTTTATGATCAAAGGATGGTCTATACTGTCTTTACGGGAGCTATAATTCTTAACATTCTCACAAACTACCTCATTGTCATAAAATATGTGGGCAACCATTGCATTCAACTATATTTGGTAAAGTGTTTATCTTGATACCAGATATATTATATTATTATAAGAAATTGTGGAGGTCCTCTGTAGTATTAAGTCCCCTAGGTCCCCTATATATACCGCTAGTAGGTAATGCATTTTTTGTTTTGCTAAATTTTCATTTTCTTACAATATATATATATATTACATACTGGTGGTTGCCAGTATTTATTTTTAGGACTAAATTTCCATAGGAAAAGTGTTATTTGTTTTACGAATAACTTTGGCACCGCTTGAGGAATCTTCACAATTTTTTTTAACAACTTCCCCTTTTTGGTTCAGCTGCTGTGTTTGGGGCGATCCATCAAGCAGGGGCCGAGAAAAAAGGGGGGTCCCAAAACGCTTTTTTCCCATGTTGTGTCTATGGGGATGTTTCTGTTCTTTTAACACGACTACAGCCCAAACGGCTGAACTGAATTACACCAAATTTGGCAAAAAGCTAGATGTTGCTCCAGAAAGCATGCTTTTTGTGATTTGGTGTAAATCCATTCAGTAGTTTCAAAGATACTTAAGTTAAAAAAAAAATAGATATCTGGGAGCCCAACAGCTTACTGAGACGCTGCTGAAATTTGATTGGCTGCCAACACTTCAACCAGGAAGTGTCGGCAGCCCTCTCAGGACTCGGGTTGAGAACTGAGTCCTAGAAAAAAAGTTTAAAAAAAGAAAAGAGGGCAGGGCAGATATGGTGGGGTGGGAACCCACTGGGACCTCACCAGGGGATAAAAGCATTTTTTTTTGTTTGCCGCGATCCGCAGTTTTGCGGCAACATTAAAAAAATAAGAGCACGGGCTCCCACACACCTTTTGAAAGAAGCCCTCCAGTGGGCCAAATCTCGGGGGCTTGTTTATAAAAATATGTGGAGGTGCTCATGCAGCACTCCCCATGCCCCGGGGATTACCACCTCCCTGGGGCTTTATGTATTATTGAGCGCAGGGGCTCCCCTCCTGTTACCTTCAGTAAGTCCCACACTGTGGGATTGCTGAGAGGTCTTTGTGGCCCACCTCCTTTCTCTACCAGGCTGCAAACACACCTCCTGGTGCACTACTAGTTGGGGGATGAAGTCCCATTGGCTGCTGAAGGTCCTTGAAGGCGAACAACCCCTCCTGTTACCTTCAGTATGTCCCACACAGCGGGATTGCTAAGAGGTCTTCGGAGGCCACACCCCTTTCTCCATCACTCTGCAAACATGTCTCCTGGCGCACTACTGGTTGGGGAATAAAATCCTCTTGGATGCTGAGGGACCTTGAGGGCGATGAAGTCCTCCTGGTAGTCTCTGTAAGTCCTACACAGTGGGATTCCTGAAAGCTGGTCAGAAGCCCCTCCCCCTTTCTCCACCACTCTGCAAATGCCAGTACTACTTAAAAAACCATAGAAATTTACTGAAAAAAAGAAAGGATACAGGGAAATTATAGTTAGGAAATGGAATTAAAAAAACTTAGAAATTCACTGAAAAAAACAAAGGTTACAAGGACATTATAGTTAGACTCAGGTTTCACTCGTACAAACCTAGTGAAATTCAGAAGTTATATTTAGCTGACCTTACTATAACTTGCGTCTACAACAAATTTCTATGTTTTTTTAAATTCTATTTTCTAACTTTAACGTCCCTGTAACCTTTGTTTTATTAGTGAAATTCTAAGTTTTATAAAATTCTATTTACTAATTATAGCCTCCTTGTAACCTTTGGTTTTTTTCAGTGAACATCAATGATTTTTTAAATTGTACTTTTTATTTGTAACCTATAACCTTTGAGTGTGGGTGTGTAAGTGGCTGTATAGGTAGGTGTGTGTGTGTGTGTGAGTGGCTGTATGGGTTTCTCAGTGGGTGTGTGAGTGGGTTTGTGGGTGTGTATGTGGTTGTATGGGTCTGTGAGTTGGTATATGAGTAACTGCATGGGTGTGTACATGGCTATGTAAGTGGGTGTAGGAGTGCCTATGTGGATCTGTGAGTGGGTGAATGAGTGTCTGAGTGGGTCTGTGAGTGGGTGAATGAGTGTCTGAGTGGGTCTGTGACTGGATGCATGAGTGTCTGAGTTGGTCGGTGAGTCAGTGTGTGAGTCTCTGACTGGGTCTCTGAGTGGGTGCATGAGTGTCTTAGAAGATCTGTGAGTGGATTGTTGAGTCTCTGAGTGGGTGGGCAACACACTGCGGACGCTACAAACAGACTCCACACCATATGTATAAAACACTGGTCTTTGTATTACACACACATTGAAATCCAAAATGATATATCCATGAATATACACATTACACTTATTTGCAATTGTCAACTTTCCCATTAGCAGCAGAACGACATGAACCTACATGCCCTTATTCCACGGTATTCATCAACCACGAGATTCCCCAATATCACATACCACAACAGTTGCAATAGTCAAGAAATCACAAGTCTTTGATTAGGCCTTGTGTCCCAGCCCCACAGTCACTCAACTACACCAGCCAATGATACACGTTGCCCCTGCAGGAGCCATGTTGTTTAGTCTGTCGGAACTACCTAAAGCAGAAAGAAACAGTTACTTAGTTTCGTCCATCCGGATTAGACATCCAGGCGCCTCGTGGCACCTACATGAGGGCGGGATCGCTATACCCCCGTAGACAAAATGTTGTGACTCAGGAATCTGGCACGCTTCCAAGTCTGGAGAAATGTTTCCTCTCAAGCGGAGGTGCGAGCTGTCATAGCTCCTGACAGACAGCTGTAGGTGCCTACAAAACTCCTTAGGGCCCTGCCACGATGTTCTCCACAACAAAGTACCTTGTGGCATGGGTCCAGGGAGAGGAAGCCATCGACCTCGGACAAAGGCCACGATGCCAGGTACTGTCATCTTCCCAATCTGAAAGGTCGAAGACAGTCTCAGCTTCCGGCTCAGGTTCCCCAACACCCCTCGGATAGGGCCGCTATGGTGGAGGAGTGTCACCCCACTGCTTTTAAGCAGTGGGAAGCAGAAACCTAAAATGATAATAACTTTGTTTTATTATCATTTTCGGCTGCTTCCTGCAGCTTTGCTGGCGGGTGAGTGGGGGGGCTGCTCTGCTCTAGGATCAGGGCTCGGGACGAGTGGTTTTCCCACTCCTAAGTGTGCAATGACTGTTTGGTCGGCCGTCTCGGGCTGCCCAAACCAGCCAAGCGCATTTTCCCCTTTCTCCATGCAGGCTGCTGTACAGCCTGCATGGAGAACAAGCCCAGGCCCCCATTCCCCGGTTGAGCGTCAAACCAGGATGCTCAAAACCAATCATAGCACTGCATTGCAGCGTTGTGATTGATCGGAGGAGCCTGGGTGCTCACCAATCACAACGCTGCATTGCAGCATTGTGGTTGGCCAGTGGGGCCTGCTTCCTGTTCCTCGGTGTGCTCGAGGAGAGCAGGAGCAGAGACGTGGGACCCAGCCGAAGGCAAGGTAAGTTTATTTTTATTTTATTATAATTGATCCATGCGCGATCCATGCACGACTCCCCTGCGCTATCCCCTCACGCCCGCCCTGCCACCAGCAAGCCATGCCGGCCGCCCCTGCCCTCAGATACCACATGCTCCAGCGTGCAAGCTAGCACAGGTCCCCTGGTTTCAAGCACAGGTCCCTCGGACTTTGAAAGCTTTCCCCACACTTCTCGAATTCAGGCACCTCAGATGGGCTGCTGATCTTCATGAGCACACTCCTCTGCTCAGTGTGATGATGGTGTTTGTCAGGACGGTCCTTGTCCAAACCGACGATTACTTCCACCCATTTCCGCCACACCCTGCGCAATCCTTACTATCTCAAGAAAACGGGAAGATCCTTTCTGTCCCTGAGATCTCATAGACAGGAGGTCAGCCAACCGGCCCTTGGAGAGTACTTAGGGACCCGGCCCACAACAGTTGGCCCTTAGCTGCAGGCCAGCAATATCCAGGCAAAATCCACCAAGTGATAGTCCCCTTCCTGGAGTGCAACAAGCTCCAGGCCAACACAAGTCTGTGGATAGCCCAGTTGCAGTTTCTCCTGGCCTAATGTCTCCTCTTGTTGATGTCCCAGCGTTGAACAAATCCAAAAGCATCTCTAACTTCAAATGCCAGAGCTGCAGTAGTTATATCCACCATGGCCTTTGAAGATATAATCAGTTCAAAAGGCTGCCTTTGAAATGCACAGGCCCTCTCTAAATGTTGTCCTTTCTGCCATCCTACCCCTTGGAGGTTTGATCACTATCTTTAGTTGGACCAGGACCCTGCGCCTTGGAATGTAGGTGCCAATTCCACCCCCAGGCAATCTTCACAGAGGGGCCCTTCAGAGTCAGAGGTCTGCAGTTTCCCTTAAGCCCCTAGTTTATGGCCTTCTATCAGGGATGCACAGATGTAGCTGTCCCTTCAGCACCCAGACAGGATTTGCCATTTGAACTCATCGATATCAAACACAATACTGCTACTACTCTGACCGTAGGAAATACTGCTCAATAGCCTTTCCCTACATACCCTCATGCTAATCCAATGCAAGAAGCAGGCCCCATTGTACCGAACACACATCCGGTGTCATTCACAACCCTTGAATGTCACACACACATGCTTATGCCCTGCCTCTTCCTGACACAGCACCCTGTCCCAAGGGAGAACTTCAATATAGCAAAAGACATGCAGACTCTTGCCATATAGCTTTCTGAATGCCCAGCCAAGTAACAGTAACCTGCGCACACAGGCCTCACCAGGGAAAACCTGTGGCACAATTGATGAGCTAACTCTGTGAATGGCACAACCAGTGCTACAGGCCCACGGAGGAGCATTCGAGTTACAGACCCTGGGTATATGTCTTACCCCTTGACAAGGGACTTACAGCTAACTCGAATCAGCCAATCATGTAAACACCAATTACCAGTATGTATAGGACAAGCACATTGAGTTGACACTGAATGGCAGTGTCAAACGCTCTCAAAGTCCTAAGGCTAGCACATAGATCAGTGGAAAACCGGGAAGGAGAAAACCAAAAAGTTGAGGGAAAGCACCTTAGAAAGGGCCATTTCCAACAGGGGAAATGTTGAAACTGCAAGAATTCCACTCATCAACAGTTGAACCATGTGTGCTGCATCCGTCAACTACTTACTTCAGGTAAGGCAGGCTTTGGGGTAGTTTCAGTTTATTATTTGGATCTTCATCGCCAACGTTGGAATGTTAAATGACTGTTATTAAACAATGTAGATTAAATGACCCTCACTTATTTAATTTATCCCTTTACAAAAATCAATAACAATATTTGTGGCACGAAGGTGGCACAACGCACTAAGCTGGAATCATGTAGCCTGTAATTATGGGGTTTAAAAGGAAGCAGTACTTACATCTGGCCTGTTCCCTGCTCATGAGCAGTGATTGTTGGTATTTCCAGAAAGCACTAGCGACAATTAACAGCTGCCTTTTAATGTGAGTACTTATTAAAGATAATTCACATGCAAAGACTAAAAGTGAGAAAATAATTCGCGAGTAGCTGAAAAGACTCCAAGACAGTAATTATTTATGACTGCCTTCCCAAGACATATTCTTGGCATGAAATTATTTGTAATAGAAGCAATTAAGCTTCTCGGTCATTTATTAAATTTAAATGCTGTCATAATTCTTTATTCCCATTGCTCACCCTTCATTGTTCATTCTGTTTTCAGCTCATGAAATATTAACCTTGTATCTGAATCCAGATTCTCTTAAGACCTCTGCCCCACAACATTCTCATGAAACATCAATAACATGTGCTTTTACTCCGCTCACGGTGCCATGTTTGACTTACAATTCATTTATGTGTTCGTATCATGAAGTCAGGGGTATTATTTACATTCTATTTAAGACCTGCAACCCAATTTGTTTTGAAAGATGATCCAGGGTAGGATATGGCTATCCCTCTGCTTATGGATGTTTGGGTAAACTGGTGTGTAATGGCCCATTAGGCTTAGGCTGTGAGAGCGGATCACTCGATGCTGTGCGTGCACAGACGGGAAATGGTTTGAGCATTGTAGCAATTATTTGCATTAGAGATTTACCTCTCTGATCCAAACGGTGAAAACCAATTAGGCGATTGGGCTTGCAACAAGACAACACTATGAATGGAAATCTGCTGAAACAAGTCTGTCACAATTTTGCCATTCAACTCATTTTTAGTTCCATGTAAGTCTAATTATGTGAATTGTAATCCTCATCTCATTTTATAACAATTAACTAGAGATAATATGTAGGAACGTGTTTGTGTGCGCGCATGTATCCTACGACTCTGCAAGCGCACCCATGTACTGTTTTGTACCGTTATTCTGACATGTCAACAACCCTGTGCACCATTTTCCAGATTGCACCATTTTTCCCAAGTGCATCATTCTATGTTGTCACTTGTCTCTCCAGGCAGAACTCTACCCTTTCATTAACCACCTTATCTTGCGTACACAGCATTCACCTCTATTATAATGTCGTGTCCATGTGTGTATTATTTTCCCATTTTCAGATTTATCCTTCAATGTGTACCAGTTTAACCCTTAGGTATCATTATCTTGTGTGTTTCATTCTCCATCCGCAATCACTGCTCTCCCTTCTGCACACTTTGGGGGTCATTAGGATGGCGGATGGACTGGAGTCCGTCCGCCATCCTGGTGTAAACCGGGACCGTCCGCCATGCATGCGGCGGTCCCGCACACCCAATCAGGATGCGACCGCCACCATGGCGGTCGGATCGTGATTTTTTAACATTGCGGCGGGTGTTGCAGACAGCAGCACCCGCCGCAATGCTAAAACAGCATGTGGTGCATTTCACAGCACTACGTGCCTGCCACGTAGTGCTGCGAAATGTAGGGGGGTACCATGGGTACCCCCCCAGTGCACCCTCACCTCCCCCCAACACAAGGGGGGCCCGCAACGGGCTCCCGTCAGAAATCCCCACCAGCCTTTCCATGGCGGCGATGCCGCCATGGAAAGGCCTGCAAAAGGCCAGCATCCTGATTTGGTGGACGGTGCCTGGTAGGCACCGCCACCATTCATGGCTACCTGATCCGTCCGCCAGGCAATCTATGAGATTGCTTTTGGCGGACCTGTGGCGGACGGTCTTTGCGTCCGCCACGGTCCGATCGCGATTTCCTCCGCCATCGTAATGTGGCAGAGGGAAAATCGCGGTCCAATAGCAGAAGGACCGCCACCGCATGGCTGGCGGTGGCGGTCCTTCCGCAATCGTAATGACCCCCTTTGTCCTTCTGTGATCACCAATCTCTCCCGTGTGCTTTATTTTCTCCTCGCAATCACTAGTGTTTCCTGTGTGCAACATTTTACACAGTGCATCTTTCTGTCTCAGTAATTACCACTCTCCTGGGTGCACTGTGCTCACATGTGCATCATCCTCCCCCCTAATCGTCTCTCCTAGAGCAGTGATTTGGGCATGTGCACGTCTAGGGAATGTGAAAGTGAAAGGAGGCAAATTTGAGGTGAACCCTCACTCATAAGTAGTCCAGTGGCCCATGTAGTTGCTCTCTCCCCAAGGCTTCTGAATGTAGATGTCAGCCCACAGGCCTCGGATGTTAAAATAGACTGAATAGGAGAACTTTAATTTCAATAATTTAATACCATGTTGCTTGAAACTGCACATATCATCTTCTCTTTCTGTGAGTGTGGTGTTGGTGGGTAGGTGTCCTAGCGCCCCAAGTGCACAAGTCACCATGGCACCACAGTAGGGAAATGCTTCTTCATGTTCATCCTCAACGAGCATATGGCCACTATAAGAAATTGGGTTATTGATTGAGGGGGTGGAATCCCCACTCAGGTAGCAACCACAATCCATGTGACGGTGAACCACAAAAGTCACTAAATTAACCTGTGCTTAATTAACCCTCTGGAAGCTTGGCAAAAAAGAAGTCAGACTTAACTTAGAGGCAACGTGTAAAGTATTAATGCAGCAAATAAACAATAATAAAGTGAAAACACAACACAAGAAAAATCACAAACCAATTTAGGAAAATAGAGTAAATTTTAATAAGTAAAATAATACCAGAGCAACAAAAATCCAATGAGCAGAACCGGAGGAAGGCAATCTCAAAGTTTTAAGTAAAAATAGGGCCAAGGAACATAAAGCGCCAAATGAGAGTATCTGGTCACGCTGGGCCAGAATAAAGTCAGCTGGGTATTGTACCTTTTGTCCTTGGTTTGCGCAGCGTTGCTTTGTGAGGCTTAATGGTGTGGTAAGGCTTTGTGGTGCTTTGCCTCGCTTGGCATAGCTTGCGATGAAGCTTTTAGCTGTGCAGGGATGCTTTGTGGTTCTTTGCATCGCTCAGTGTCAGTCTGATGAAGCTCTCAGCTGTGCGACGAGGCTTTGCAGGGCTTTGTGTTGCTTCGTACTGGATTTGAGGGAACCTTCAACTAGGCAAGGAGGAATGCTGCCTGGTACCAGCCAAAGGTCCAGTACCTGGGAAGGCACCTTTTGGGAATCATGAACTCAATCCAGCAGAGGCCAGCAGGGCTGAGACAGGTCCAGATGCAGGATCAGGCAGGTCCAGATGCAGCATGTCAGCTGGGCAGTTGCAGGGAGGACTCTGGAGCTTGTTATATCCCTGTAGCTCAGGTAGGAGGTCAGCCAACTGACCCCTGGAGTCACTCAGGTTAGCCTGTGATGAAGGTAAGCAGGTCCAGGCTTCCTTCTCAGAGAGCAGGGCAGTCCACAAGCAGCGGAGCATCCCCCTGGGGGTCAAAGCAGTCCTCAAGCAGCAAGGCACTCCTCTGGTAGCAGCAGGGCAGTCATCTGGGAAGCAAAGCAGGCCTCAAGCAGCAGGGCAGTGCTCTGAGGAGCAAGGCAGTCATTCTTCTGTAATGTCTACAGGTACCAGAGTGTACTGAAGGGTGAATTGGGAGGACCAGTACTTATACCTGGTGCCAGGCTTGAAGTGGGGGGATTCCCTTTGTTCCCCTCACACCTGGTTCTGGAAATGTCTTTTCCTGTCAAAGCTCCAAGAAGTCTGGCATGACAAAAGACTAGTGTCTTGTTTGTTTGTGTGCAGGAGGCAAATCCATTTGAAATGTAAGTGGGGCTGGGCACAGCTCCGCCCCCAACCATCCTGGCAGGATGGCCCATCCTGTCCAAACCTTATCAGCTTTTGTGACATTGTCTGGAAGGAATACACTACCCCCAACAGCAGAGCGGTTCACAGTCACGTGACCCAGGATACTGACAGGAGGCACAAATGGTTATGACAAGAAAATATCAATATTCTAAAAGTGGCACTTTCAGAATTGCAAATTGAAATTCAACTTTACTTTTAAAGAGAATTATAAATTACAGTTCATTTGAGTGTAAACACCAGATCTCTATCAGCTACAAATCAAAAGCTATCACTTATTAGATGTAATAAGGTGACCCAGTGTTAGACAGTGGGAAGGACAGGCCTTGCAACAGTGAAAATAAACTTTAGGAGTTTTTCACTCCTAGGACATGCAAAACTTAAACCCACTTGTCCAACTTTTAAATACAAGGCACCCTGCCCCAAGAGCCCTGAGGGCCTACCTTATGTCACATAAGTAATTAAAAAGCAAGGAAATGGCAGTTTAAGATTGTGCTACAGGCTGCAGTGGAAGGCCTGAAACATGTTTTAAAGGGCTAGTTTAATGAGTGGCATAGTGTGGCCCAATGAGCAATGCTGGTTCACTAGTAGCATCTAATTTACAGTCCCTGGGTACATGTCGTACCATTTACTAGGGACTTACAAGTAAGTTAAATGTGGCAATTAGGTGTACACCAATTTGACCATGTTTTAGAGAGAGCACAAGCACTTTACCACTGATTAGCAGGGAAAAAGCTCTCAGCGTCCTAATGCCAACAAAAGCGAGTTCAACAACGGAAGGCAAAAATCTTTGGGAGACCCTGCAAAAAGAGACAGGTACCAACAGTCACCATGATCCCTAGAACCTTGCCGCCAAATTAATCTCTGCCATAACAAAAGCAGATTTCATCCATTAGACCTCAATTTCCTCTCTGTGAAATCTTGCTTGCTATCCAAGTTACATGTACGTATGTATGCAGTTATTGGTATTTATCAACATAAAACTAGCTGGGAAAGCTACATAGTGATTCACTTCACAGATATAAAAAATTCTCCAATTACGCTTGGACATCCCAGTTATTTCGCCTGTTACTGGACCCTATTTTTGTTGGTATTTGTTTTATTAGCAGTGAATAAAGTACTCTGAAACATTGCTTTACTTGCACATATCATAACAAAAAAGGACAAATTGATAGTTAAGTCTGCAAATTCAAGAGCCAGATGCATCTTATGGACCAAAGCAGAAGGGGATTTACCAATCTATGTACTCAGACAAAAAGTAAATGGTCTCCATCAGTTATTAAATTAGCATCAAGTTCCTTGTATGCAAGCAATTTGTCGCTCCAATTCGAGTACTTTGTTGAACACCTTTCACCATTCCTGAAACACTGGGGCTATGCAATCTTTCTGAATTCTATCTATACATAATTGAGCAGTCCGGGGACGTTATGATGTTAGGGGATACATTTTTAATGGGTAATTTTGAAATGCCTGAAATCTCCACACGAGGAGACAAAGATCAAATTATGAAATCCCTTAAGTAACTGAAGCGAAAATTTAATTTTCAAAGGAATTATTTTTTCAAATATTTACGAATCAAACACATCTTTCGTGAAGAACCTTTAATCCTCCTACTATGTTAACTCTATTTTATAAAGCTTTTATTAGATATAAACACACCATCTATTTCCGGCTTTCAGACAAACAGGCAATACCAGGTGGTGCAGTGTCTGAGTTAAAAGTAAGAAGCCCTCCTGTTTTCTGGTGTTAAATGTCTGGCAAAATCTTCCCTTTTTAAAAAATTGTTTAGCAAAAAACTAATGTTCCTATCTTTCAATACTTAAGGGGTTTGCCAACGTTGAGAGGTTCCATAGTGGTCAGAATACAGTAAACTGTGAAATTCAGTTGTATATTTGTCACTAACCACAGTACTAACTAAGACCAAATCAGTTTAAGAATATTTTTGATGAGGTTTGCGTGCACAAGTGTCTCAATATACCAAGGAGATTAGAAAAAAACTTTGTGCTATCATAGTTAGAAGTGTATAAAGAAAGGAGATTATATTTATCATTCTCCTGTGCAGTAGTGATATGGCCTTCTCAATCTATTTTAAAAGATTTAAACACATAATTGTTATTCAGGAATGTGAGAAATTAGGTTGTTGGTTGACTGGGTTGTGTGCTCTGGACAAACAACAGCCACAATCCCTTGCTGGATGAACCACAAAAAGTCAATAAACGAACCTGTGCTTAACCCTGGGTGGTTTTGCGCAAAAAGCAGTCATGCTTATCCTAGAGGCAATGTGTAAAGTGTTTATGCAGCACAGAAACAGTAATAAATGCAAACACAACACAAGAAAAACTCCAAACCAATTTAGAAAAATAGAGTAAATTTAAATGAAATATTGGTCACCAAAACCACAAAAATCCAATCAGTAGAGCTGGAGTTATGAATTTTTAAAGATTTAAGTGAGAATAGCAGCAAAGAGCACAAAGTGCCAACTATAGATATCTGGTCGCGCTGGACCTGGTCAATGTCACATGTTCAAGCCAGCACAATGGAGAGCAGGTCAGCTACCATCACCCGATTAGTCCCGCTGATAGTTCACCTTCTCAAATCAGTGCCAAGAGCCCTGGTCGTGGTAGAGGGGGCTGCGAGCAGCAGGGGGAGAGTCAGTGGAGGCTGCAGGAGTAGTGCGAAGTGCAGGCTAGGCGTCATGGCCGAACATTGCTGAAGCTTCATGTTGGCGGTTCTCATGAGGGGTTGATGCTGTAGCACCAAGAGGTGGCTGCTGGAGTTTCACATTGAATGGTGGCGCAGATGGGAAGGCTTAGCAGCAAATAGGCCCGTTCGTGGTTGCAAAGAGCCCAAAGACTTCAATGCAGCTTTCCAGGGCCACACCAAGGGTCCAGGATCCAAAGGGCACCCCTTGGTGGTCAGGAATTCGGTTCAGCTCGGTCCCGGTGCTGGTACAGAATGTTGGGGATCCTTTATGTCCCTGAGGCTCAGATCAGGAGGCTAGCAGAGTAACCTTTGAGTCGCTTTGGTAGTCATGGGTTCAAGATGAAGTTGCAGGTCCAGTTCTCCTCTCACAGGTAATAGGACAGCAGTGCAGCAACTGGGCAGCAGGTCAGCAGCCTAACAGTCCTACCAGCAGCACAGCAGTCCGTCTTCCAGGCTGCATCCATGGGTCCAGAAGTCCAGGGTTGGTGTTTAAGGCCCCTATTTTATGCCCTGGTACCCTCCTTCTGGGAGAAGCTTCTAGATAGTGGCTTTGAAGTAAATTTCCTAACTCCCTTGCCCTGGCTCCAAGCGGGCTGCAGTGGCAATATGGAGAGGATAGGCCCTTTGTGAGAAGGCAGAGCACTCCCTCTTCAGTTGCAAGTGGGCTGTGCTCAGATCCGGCCCTCAAACTGCCAGCAGTTGGCCAATTAAGGCATACCTAATCCCTTTATTCTGTGAAAGTCTGGGAGGAATTCATAAAGTCTGTCAGTTATGTGCCCAAAGTCAGGCTACAGGCACGGGCTAAAGGCGGAAAAATGCCAACTTTCTAAAAGTGGGATTTTCAAAATTGTAATCAAAAACCCAACTTTACCATTAAATAGGGCTTTTCATTACAATTCCAAAGACACCAAACATGAGATAGCTAACTGCTCCCAATTGGAAATTACAGCTTATTAAATGTGATGAGAAATCCTCAATGTTATCCTGTGGGAGGGTGAGCCCTCAAAGTATGAAAAATGAATTTAGGAGTTTTTCACTACCAGGACATGTGAAACTTCAAAGTACATGTCCACCCTTTTAATTACACCTCACCATGCCCTATGGGCTATCTAGGGCTTAATTTAGGGGTGACATATGCAATAAAAGGGAGTTTAATGCTTGACAATGGAGTTTTATTGCCAAATCGACATGGCAGTTTCAAACTGCATTCAGGCTGTAGTGGCAGGCCTGGTACATGTTTTAAAGTGCTATTTTAGTGGATGGTATACTAAGTGCTGCAGGCCCACTAGTAGCATTTAATTTACGGGCTCTGGGTATATGATATACCAATCTACAAGGGACTTATAGGTAACTTAAATATGCCGATTGGGTATAAATCAATGTAACCATATTTTAAGGGAGTGAGGAAAAGCACCTTAGCATTGGTTAGCAGTGGTCAAGTGCAGAGCGTCCTAAGGCCAACAAAAATGAATTCAGCAAAAAAGTGGAGAATAAAAGGCAAGAGGATGACCCTGCTGAGAGTGCCAGGTCCAACAAGGATCAAGATAGTGACTCCTCTTATGCTCACAGAGGCTAAAGAGCTTACAGAATGGTAGATTTTGGAAATCACGTAGTCTTTGCAACCTTTAGCCAAGTAAGCTTTCTTTATCTCAGCTTCGGTTAGGTGCATCTCTTGCAAGCATAATGTATCTGGTTTGGAACTCTAATCTTCTGATAAAATGTCCCAACTTAGGGGCTCATTAGGATGGCGTGCGGACTTCAGTCCGCCCGCCATCCTAGCGGTAACAGGACCACCCGCCATGCGGCGGTCCCGCACCCCTGATAATGATGCGACCACCACCGCGGCGGTCGCATCTGGCAATTCAACATTGTGGCTGGTGCTGCTGGCTGCAGCACCCGCCGCAATGTCCAATGGCCATGTTGTACATTTCCATGCACAACGTGGCAGCACCGCGCGGTGCCTGCCACCTTGTGCACGGAAATGTAGGGGGGTACCATAGGTACCCCCCAAGTGCACCCCTCCACCCCCTCACCACCCAGGGCCCTGCAACGGGCCCCCAAAGCAAATCCCCGCCAGCCTTTCCATGGCGGCATCACCGCCATGGAAAGGCCTTTCAGGACACGCATCCTAATATGGCTGGCGGTGCCTGCTAGGCACCGCCACCTTTTTAGTGGCCCAAGTCTGCCCGCCCGGCAATCGTAACGATTGCAGACCGGCGAAAAAGCGGCGGACGCAACCCCCTGCCATCATAATATGGCGGGGGGTATTTCACTGTAGAATGGCGTAATGACCCCCTAAGTATCTTAACCTTTACATAAAAAATAATGGAATCATAAACTCAAGCATGCCAAGGTCAGTGATTTCATTATTCTGTTGCATTTTTCTCTGTTTAGTCTACATATTCCTTCCTTTTTTCCCATCCCACCCCTCCCTATTCCCCCTAGCCACTTCACATGGCTCCTCCAAGCCCTTTTCTCACTCTGTCCCTCCTTTACACTGTCTTTTGGATGCATTAAAAACATCCCAGGAACATGGACAAGGGGTGGGGTTATCCCCTGCTTGAAGTCCCTCTGCCTGTGGAATAGAGTAATTTTACTGATAGGTCTTCTCAAAGTACAGCATATTCTATCAAAAGGGTTCCCCGCAGGTCAGGTCAGGAATACCTGGGGCTCATGGGTTAAAGACGTGCTGATAAGGAGAGTTTGGTTTGCGAGGGTTCCAACAAAATTTAAAATGTGCTTTGCCACTTGATTCTCCATGAAGCTCCAGCTGTCACAGGTGCAGGTATGAAAATGGCCTGGAGCTCAAAGATGAGAGCTCTATCTCTCGATGTCATGAGGCAGTCTCCAAGGCTAGGTCTGGAAATAGAGAGAATATATATCATTTGAAGGTCAAGATTAAGCTGTGTTCTCTTGTTTATTGTTAGAATTTTTTCTTGGTGTTTTAAAACAATAATACTAGTCTATGGTTTGTTGCTGTATCTTTGAGGGCCAGATGGAATTCTATGCACTCTGGCTATAGGAAGATTCTAGTTTAACTTAATCACAGGCACTGGAGCAGGGAGCTGCGTGTCAGGGACTTAATCATCGGGTTCTGTTTTTTTCAGTATTCTTCCATTGTGTTTCCTATTCAGCCACTTTTATTTCAGCTTCATAACTAGCTTCAATGAAGATGGTCAGATGCTCATTAACAGTATCCACTTTTCTGTGCTAAGGTTTCAAATTAATTTTACTGCTTGTCCATCCTGGCTCTTCTTGATGGAGAGAACCTGTTTAAGAAAAAACATTGGGAGACATGTTTTAGTGCTAAAATTGACTGAGTCTTCTGTGCATGAGGTAGAAAGAGTTGACACATGCTCAATAGACAATAAGGGTGAGTGGAGCATATTGGTTTACTCTTTCGGTGTGATGTCTAGAAGCACATAGCACTTGATACCAGTTAAAGTCAGATCCGCTGGGGTGAGAAAAGTAGTCTTCAAAGTATAGGAAGAATTGCCAGTCTGTTCTCCTATGCCCTTTCTACTGGCCTTAGCAATAGTGTCATGTTGTTATTGTTTGACTTTAGCTTTGGCAAGAATAGGCTGTGCTCTCGTTGGTTTGCCAGAGTACAGTTCTCTTCAAGGGACTAAGTCGAATTTGCGGAGAATGAAATTGGTCGACGTCTTCAGGATAATATCTTAGGTTGTACCCCTCGATTGGGATTCTTACTCTGGACTCTTACATTAGTGTTGACTGAGTTGTCAGATAATGATTCTTTGAAAGAAGTGGGGAGAGACTGCAAGAATAGGAACCGGTACATCATCTCTAGTGGAGGATATCAGAGAGGGGTTTCTTATAAGTGCCTGTCATGAGCACTCATTCATTTTTGGAAGTAACAAGTAATCTGAATTCTTGTGCAACATTGTTCTTTTTCCTTAATGAGGACTTCTGCTTGTTGCTGACTTTGACCTACATCAAGAGCCGCAGCTAGATGTAATGTAGGTGCCTTAGTCGAAATACCATTTGTTATATTGTTTACAAGAGAGCTTTTGATTACTTTTTAATACCTTTAACTATTATTTGAGATGGGGTCATTGATGATAGAAGGGCTTCAGTGGTCTTCTATTTTGATCTGAATACTTAACCTTGTGTTGTTGACTCTTGAGAGAGATTGATAGTTCTTGCTGTATTATGCTTTAGCCAGATAATTCAAGGTTGGTTATATCAGGGGCTATATCGTGACACTTATGGAGTGATGCAATGTTTATCAAGGGGTGAGTCTGCTCATTAAGTTGTTGTTAGCCTGTTTAAGTTACAGTATTTATTCCTTTTCTATCTTTTTTCTTGGTATTAGAATTCTGTGCACCATGGCAATGCTATTCAGGACCACTGTACATGTGCGCTGGCCCTAAAATTCTTTTGGTTGCCTTGATTTTATCCAATTTGACTTTTTAACTTTCCTGTAAGGCCTTTGTAAACAGATAATGCACCAACAGCATGGGTGTTAAAAGTCATATGTGAGCTCTGGTGTGTAGTTACAAACAATCACATCTAGAGCAAAACTATACACTTTCCACTGTGCTCTGGCTGGGCAGCAGTTTAAAGGCAATGCATTAATACACAGCAAGGAAAACCACTTTTGCCATTTAGGAAAACCTATTTTTATATATTAATAAGTTACCCCTAAAGTGTGCATTCAATCTCGCTAGTAAGGGTATCTAATAAATAAACAAGTGGCACCATTTGGAACTTATAAGTGTGTGCTCACAGTGAGTGGCGGTCTTAAAGCTATTTCTACTATGTAGGTTCAGCTACATGTTCCATAAGACAGGGCTTAGTGTGAATAAAATATTTAATATAAAAAGTTAATTTCACTTCAATTTGTAGACTCTAATCGAATGGTGAAATTAGAGTTTTGATAAATTAGTAGAAAAGTAACTTTGCAACAATGCACTTTGGGCTGCCTCAGCCAGAACTGACTAACAATCAGTACTGCCACTCATCGCACCTCCAGAGGCCAATACATATTCCTGGCTGGGGGAGTTAATGACTCTAGCTCAGAACTAAAAGAGTTTTGTTAACTACTTAGCACATAGTAGGAATTAGCCATTTAGCATCAATTCAGACCAGCTGGCAGACCAAGGTGCAGCCTTAACACTAACTTTGTTTTATTTGGGGCTGACAGGATCTGAACCCATTCCTTTCTAGTATGATGAAGATAAGCATCTCTGCTGGCAGAAGGGTTCTGCCATCCTGAAACAAGGGCTCTAAAGTACTTTGACAGGAAAGTGAAGTGAAAAGTTCTGCAAAAAGAGGGGTGAGAAAGTAGCCAGGATTGGGTGGAAAAACTTTCCAGTCAATGGCTAGTGCACAGGATGAGATTGGCACCCCACCTCCCCAGAACATTCCTGAACGTGGGAAGATTCTGCCTAAAGAAGAAGTCGCCACTGGAAGAAAGAAGACTTCCTGTTTGAAGTGGACACTAGGAGTCCTGACTCCTGCTTGCACCAATGCTCTTTAATGGTCAAGTGGTTGCCTCCTGTTTGGCTTGATCTAGGGTCATAAAAAGCAATAACATTACTGACTCCAAGAGGGCCCACTTGAACAGAGAGGAGTGGACCCCACAGGGGCTCTGCCTGAAGAAAGATCTACCGCCAAAAAGCCTCCCAGGTGATCTGAGTCTAAAGAAGAGTTGGAGAAAAGTGGGGCAAAATATTTTTTCAGCTATGTAGCCAGCCGATCCAACATTAGCTACATCATATTAATAAGCAGCTCACCTGTGATGAGGTCTTTCTTCATGTGATGTGTTTTCAGCCTTTTTTTCAACTGAAGGAGAGATGTGTGATGACTAATATTCATAATTCATACTTGTAGGAACTACAACGTATACGTTTATATGTAGTTCCTTTGTTTTTTATAGCAACCATCTGAAAGGCATTCTCTTCATGTGCTCTCAGACGTATTTAGTATTGTTAAGAGACATTAAGAGGTTCACTCTCCTTCCTGCTGAAACTTCAGAAACAGGCACTAAAGCTATTAGCTCCTGATTTCAGAATAACTGTCAAGTGAAAATAGTAATTGTTGTTGGGGATGGGGGTTATTTTTGAATTGTGGGGTAGTTTTTATAAATATTAGAATTGTTTTCAAATAGTTTACATGTAATAGATGAGTGTGTATTTTAGTGTTTTAGAATAGAATTTAGAATTAGAAAGGGGGCTGGGTGGGTTGGTATTTAAAAATATTTATTATATATTGTTTGTTTGCATTTTTGTTTACATGATTTTTTTAATGTTGAGGTGTTGTAAAATTGATTAATTTTAAATAAAAAATTGGAATTGTTTTAGATTCAAATAATTGTAGTTATATTAACATATGGAAAGTTGTATAAAAACAACCTAAACATGTTTCATTAATTGTAATATAGGCAGACAAAATCATATTATTATAAATTAAAATAAACATTATATTTCCAATTTTCAAAATATAAAAAATATTCTCAATATAATACAAAGAACACTGGGCCAGATGTACGACCCTATTTTGCATGCGCAAATGGGTTTGCGACCTGTTTGCGCATGCAAAATGTCACAGGGCCATGTACAATTCCTAAATAGCGACTCGCAATTTATTTGCGACTCGCTATTTAGGAATTGCGAGTCGCTATTAGGAAGGGGCGTTCCCTTACTAATAGCGACCCCAAAGCCATGTATGAATGTTGTGCGACCGCAATTGCGGTCGCAAAACACTCGCAAATTACCACCCTCTTCAAGAGGGTGGTAATGCACTTGCAAAAGGGAAGGGGTCCCCAGGGGAAAACATTTTTTAGGGGCAGGCAGTGGTCCCAGGGACCACTGCCTGCCCTTAAAAAATGAGACAAAAACGTTTAATTTTTTTTAAGAAATGCAGCCCGTTTTCCTTTAAGGAAAATGGGATGCATTTAAAAAAAAAAACCTGCTTTATTGATAAGCAGTCCCAGACATGGTGGTCTGCTGAGCCCAGCAGGCCACCATCCCTGGGAGGGCCAGCCATTCCCAATGGGGTCGCAAATTGCGAGTGGCTCATTAATATTCATGAGCCTCGCATTTTGCGACCCCATTGGGAATCACAATCCTGTAGTAAATTGTAAATTGCACCTCGCAATTTGCGACTTGCAATCGTGCGCAAATTCCGAGGCGCAATTTACAAGGTCTTACATCTGGCCCACTGTGTATATATAATGTTCACTAAATAGAATAATAATACTAACAAGCATAATATTATTTCAATACATAAATATATTTTTCCTTTTAATTAAATAAAATACAATACTATTTTGCAAAAAAAAATTAATTTAAGAAAATATAATTATTTCCACTTTCCAATTTACTTCTTTGACCCTCCTGTATATTTGTGCCCAGTCATGTTAAATTTCAAGTATTAATGCCCTCAAAACCATTGTCCAATTCCGCATCCAGAGGTATTGATGCATGTACAACTATGGGGCCGATTCCGATCTCGGTCGGAGGCGCACCCAATACCATTCGGTCGGGAAAAAAGCCATGCGAAAGCCAGTTTCCCGACCGATCCGTACAGCACACCAAACGAGCAAGTACGATGCGCACAACAGCAAAAATTCCGGCCGAGCCGTACTCACCCAAACCAGGTCCTGTTCTCCGACAGAGGCGAATCCGGAAACGCCGAATCGAGTCGCACGGAAGGGAAAATGCAGCCCCGTCCGGCCGGACAAGTACGATGCGCTTCCCGTACGCGCCGAACCCGTCGCTACGCACGGCACGTCAAAGCATCCGGGAGAGGCGCACATAAGCTCCGAATCGCGCCACAACACGATCCACGGCTACGAGGCGAACACGGCACCGACGAGGACGACGCGAAGCGACGAGGACGAAGCGAAGCGACGAGGACGACGCGAAGCAACGAGAAGGACGAACGACACGAACCAACCATGAATCCCTTCGTCCCGATCATACCAATATTCTACATCTACTACCGGAACAGGCACGGACGCGTACGGCGCAGAAGGTAAGCCAGACACCAACCACAAAACACATACAACACGTACACGACACATCACACACATACACGGGGAATCTGAATATACTTACACCAGCAACAGCAGCACCATAGGGGCGGGATGCCCATCACCAATGCCACATATGCACACAGGGGCCTGAATGCGCACCACCACCCCAACCCAGGGGGGGCTGGATGCCTACCACTACTACCACCCTTAGCCAGGGGGCAGGATGCCTACCACTACTACCACCCTTAGCCAGGGGGCTGGATGCCTACCACTACTACCACCCCAACCCAGGGGGGCTGGATGCCTACCACTACTACCACCCTCACCCAGGGGGGCAGGATGCCTACCACTACTACCACCCTTAGCCAGGGGGGGCTGGATGCCTACCACTACTACCACCCCAACCCACGGGGGGCAGGATGCCCACCACTACTACCACCCTCACCCAGGGGGGGCAGGATGCCTACCACTACTACCACCCTTAGCCAGGGGGGCAGGATGCCCACCACTACTACCACCCTCACCCAGGGGGGGCAGGATGCCTACCACTACTACCACCCTCACCCAGGGGGGGCAGGATGCCTACCACTACTACCACCCTTAGCCAGGGGGGCAGGATGCCCACCACTACTACCACCCTCACCCACGGGGAGCAGGATGCCTACCACTACTACCACCCTCACCCAGGGGGGGCAGGATGCCTACCACTACTACCACCCCCACTCATAGGATGGACAATGCATGACACAACAAGCACACCACAACCTAGGGAATGCAAGATTAAGACATCCCCCCACCACCATGACAAGCGTGTGTAGGCTGTGTCAAATGCCTACAACACCGAACATGACTTTCAACATACAATGTGACCCCCTAGCACATGTGCCACACATATATGTGTGTGGCACCCACAATGCAAGCAGCCCATGACCATTGTGGCAATGGGGCCTAAACCCCCATCATCACAGTGACCAAAAGGTAAGTGTGGGGTCCATAGCTGAAGCACATTTTGACCATTGTGGCAATGGGGCCTAAACCCCCATCATCACAGTGACCAAAAGGTAAGTGTGGGGTCCATAGCTGAAGCACATTTTGACCATTGTGGCAATGGGGTCTACACCCTCATCATCACAGTGACCAAAAGGTAATTGTTGACAAAGAAAGAGCTGCAACTGCCAAACTGCATGGATCATTCCTGGTCACAGAACCAAAAACTCATCTGTGGCAAAGTAGTGTATGTGTCCCATTGCAACATAAATTGGGGGAGCCAAATACTGCAGTGCAAATGAAACATTCCTTTGGCCATGTGCAGACAAACAACACCCATGGGGGCTGAGACCGTCAACAGTCATCAATGACACAATGACAGAAGTGACCATCAGAATGCAGACCCACATATTTGCACCAATGGGCACACAAATGCAGATACCCTGTGGAGACAGCAGATGTGAGGTGAACAGATACCATACCATGGTAGCAATGGGACACACAAACCATGATCACTGTGCTGACCGATGACCTAGGAGTCCCAGGGACAGCAGGGGAAACACACCAAACAACATACAGCCAATGGCACACCCAAGATATGCCAATGCAGTGGTGCAGATGCACAAACACAAACAGGCAGACCAACACTGTCATCATACACAGCAGGTGAGGGGTGGGGGTGCCAGTGTCCCCAGGCAACCTCACAACACATGAGGAGAGCTGAATACCAATCATAAAGATGTGCATACACTGCCACACTAAGGTAACTCATGGATCCAAATCCCCTATGTGGGCAAGCAGGCATTGTCAGGTGAGAGGGAGCACAAAACACACATGTCACACAGGCACGTAGGAACAACAACTGACACAGCAAGTCACAGACACACCACAGCACCACCCCCAGGGCCCCCACAATGTGGTGACCCTGGGCTGAATAAAAATACCACTGTGATGACAAAGCTAAATGTCGTTCACACTGTGAACCACAGTCAGGTGTCCTGAGAAACAAACTACCATCACACCTACACAAGCACAAATCAATCAGCATGGCCAGTAAGCCAAGGCCAACATGGAGGCAGGGGCCTAGCTGGGCAACAACTCTCATCTGCACACACTCAACACCACACCCCTCGACCTCCAACAATGTGCAGCAGTGAAGTACACATGCACTGGTGACATTGCACATGCACCCATGACTATTCCAGGGTGGTGGGTGGGAACCAAGGTGTAGAAACACATCACACATGGACACTCAACAAGACTCCTGAATGTCTGACACACTGCACACTACGCTGTACATGGACATGATGGCAATACCACACCGACCAATGGGATCCCAGCCACAGTCACACACCAATGAAGAAGCCAAGGTCACCCACAAAGAACACACATAGACAACAACCAACATTGCAGCCCGGACCCTGAGGAGTGCCAGCAGTCACACACACAACGTGTCACAATCACTGAAAGATAACACAAACTGGAAATCACATGACAGGGGCAAACAACAAGTGCCAAGGGGAAACCTGACTGTGACCCATCTGCGTCTGCACACAAACTCAGCCCTGACAGCAAACACACCTATGGGTGACACCCTGATGACCAGTAATGTGCCATGCACCCACATCACAGAGAACACAGGGAGAAGACTTTGGGGGAACATAGCTCAAGTCAGCAAGCATCACAAACAGGTACAACACTAGGGATCACAGCATGCGCAGATGAATGGAAGTGAACACACAGACATGCACATACAACACACACCTTGGGCGCAGGCAATGTCACACGTGTACACACTGCCATGAGGGGACTCCACTCCTGTGTGAGGAAAGCTGTGCCATATGTTGCCTCAGTAGGGCCCCATCATGTCAGCTGAGCACTTGGTCACACAATCAACAATTAGCACCAAATGAGGGCTCCCATCACATCAGCCTGGTCATGGATGTGCCAAAGGAATCATCAGCACAGATCCAACACACTTGTATAGCAATGTTGCACTGACTACACGGATGAGTCCCTCCCCATTGATGCCCAAACCTGCATGTCCACTGGAGATGGCAACACGGTCAGGGAAGTAGACAAATGCAACGATGGCAGGCACAACAGATGTGCAGGGGTGGAAGCCACAGATATGAAATTGCCAATGTAAGTAGGAAACCCATTGCCAAATACTGAACACATGACACCCTCAGATGCTGCTATTGATGACATGGATACACCACATGATAGGACACATTCCCCCTGGACCACATGGGTTCCTGCACAGTAACACTTCATAATCATGAGACCAGATATCACCATCACTGCAGCAAGGGCATGGTTAGCTGCACCAACAACATGTACATCTGAAGCATGAGCACTAGAGAAAAGAAAGTTGCTTTATTCAGCATATGTGTTGTTTGATAACGATGTCCAGAAAAAATTAGAGCAAAGGCCAATGGCCAGTCCATTGTCAAAGTTCAAACAGGGTGACACTGGCAGATGTCACCCTACGCATGCCTGCACAAAACCAGGGACAATCCACTAGGAGGGGCAACCGGGGGGCAGGCCAGGCACCGCAGGGACAGGATCAGGGCTCACCAGGGGAGTCAGGGAAGGGGTGGTGGGTGCTGGAGAGCCACTGACAACTGCAGTGGAGGTGTCTGACATGGTGTGTGCCGGCACAACTGGGGGGCATGACTCAGATGTCGTGGGTGCCGGCACAACTGCAGTGGACCCTGCAGATGGGGTGGACAGGTCCGCCACTGCAGTGCCCAAGTCAGACAGGGCGGTAGTGGACTCCACTGCAGTGCCTACCTCCAGGGGAGGAGAATGGGGAACAGGCAAGGTGGGTTGGACAGAGGGGGAGGACACCCTCACCACATCAGTGGCACAGACAAGCGCAGCGGGGGTGTGGTGCTGGGAGAGCAAGTGGCAGGGGGAGAAGGCCGGATCCTCTTGGGGATGGTATATCTGTGGGTGGGGGAACCTGGGGCAGGGTGTGGTGGGGGCACCTGTGCAGTGGGGGCCTGAGGGATGGAGGACGGAGACCTTGTGCCTGAGCTGCAGGGCGGTGGCGGGGTCTTGCTCTTACCACTCCGGGGGACTTGCGGGTGGGGGCCTCAGTCCGTCTGCGCCTGGGGGAGGGTGTCCGGGGGCGAGGGGCACTCTGCTCCGTGTGGGTGGGCTTCCTCTTCCCCGGGATGCTGGAGCAGCTTCATCAGTGGGGAAGAGGCCGAGGTCACAGAGGAAGAGCTGCTGTGACTTTGGGGTTGCATGTGAGGCAAGGGAGGGTGCTTTGGAGGGACAGGGAACTGAGGACTGCGCAGTGCATGTGGATGCGTGTGTGTGTTCCAGGGCCCCATCCCCTGTGAGTCTGGCTTCAGTCCCCTGAATGTGCGTGCGTGTGCGTTTTGTCATTGGCGTGTGTGTCAGTGTGCTGGATGTGTGTGTGCTGGTGTGTGCCTGTGCCGGTGTGTGTGTGCTTGGGACGGGTAAGGTGCTGGGGAGTGTGGATGGAGCAGAGGCAGGAGGGGTGAGGGACCGTTTGAGGAGGGACACTGCTGCCGTCAGGGAGGAGTCCATGGACCTATTGCCCCTCTGTAGGTCAGACATGCCCGATGAGATGCCCTCCATGAACGACACCAGCTGAGTCAACAGCGCGGTGTGCGCATGGAGGACACTCAGCATGGCTGTCTGCCCTACATGGAGCTGGCGAAGGAGGTACACAGACTCCTCACTCAGGGCAGCAGGGGACACAGGGGCAGGGGGTGCGGTGCCTGGCCCAAAGGAAACACGCTCCCGGACATGGGAGCCTCCACGGACCTGGGGAATGGGAGCCGATGGGAGGGCGGTGGTGGTGCTGGTGGTGGCGGGGACAGCAACACTAGCTGGGGTGTGGTGGCTGCTGACACCCGCCTCCACAAGGGAGTCATCCTCCGAGTTGCTCTGGTCCTCAGCTGAGGTGGATGCTGCTGAGGACTCCTCGGTGTGGCTCCCCTCGCCCTCCGTGCCACTGGGTCCCTCCGACCACTCCTCGGCTGCTGACCCAGTCTGGCTCTCTGGCTCCTCCTGGTCCGTGGAGCTGTCCCCTTCCGTGTCTGGTGTCTGTTGGATTGCAACACCCCAGTGTTGACACATGCACCAAGTACACAGTAGTTGGACAGTGCAGAGGACACGGTGTGGACACATCACAGCTCTTGCCACTGAGTCAGTACAGGTTTCCGGATGAAAGGGATGCCCAGAGTCAAATAGGAAATGCATGTGATGCATACCAGCGACAGACACCATGATGCACCCATGTCCTGATAGCCAGCGCCACTATGGTGTGCATGTAGCACATGTCACTCCCCTGCAGGCTCACCAATCAGTAGACACATGCCATGGTGGAGGCATGACTGCAAAGTCATACATCACTGTCTCAGTGATGTATGACTTTGCAGCCAGACAACAACACTCTGCACTGTGTCACAATAGTAGGTCATGGGGAATGCAAGTCCTGGAGCTGCACAAGTGCACATGTACATCCCCCACAACACATCCTCTTAACCCTCATCTGTCCAGGTCATACCTATTGGACATATGGGAGACCTGTGACACTACCCTCTGAACCTGAGCCCCTCACACTCTGCTGTGCATGGGGAACAGCTGCCTGAACTTCTCATTTACATGCCCCAGTCTGCATGGGCAGCTGATCAGACACCTATGTGTCACACAAGTATCGTCTCCTATGGTCACATCTCCAGTGGCATGCTGAGCCCCTACCAAGAAACTCCACAGCAGTCCTGGCGACTAATCTACAGCACACTGACACAGAGGCAGACACCTGAGGGGTCAAATCACTGTGCACAATGTGTCCGCTGATACACGGGAGTGGGAGTACAGAGTGTATTGTATGGCCTGGAGTAGGCATGACTGTCCAGCCCCACATGAATGAGGGATGAGCCCTGGACTGTAGGCAGCTGGCTGAGTATGTGTGACACACGTCATATACATACTCCTGGGGCCCAAACATTGTTCCCACCCGCAGCATGGGTGTGTGCCAGATACCCCAGCCACATGTGGTGGATCAGCTCAGCAATTGGACCACAGATCAAAGTAACACGCTGAATACATGTCAGAATACAGGCATTGTGTAAGCAATGGACCCACCCATGATGCCCACCACAGAGTCAGGGAAACAGATGCTGTCTCCCACCTTGAGTCAAGCAAACTGCAAGGACACAGTCCTAAGTGACAGAATTCCCTGCATGTAAGGGCCACACCTGGGTATCAGATGAGGAGTGGGCAGTGCACAATAGAGGGACATGGCTCCTGGACAACATGACTGCTGTACTGTGGCAGTTTAACCAGGCCCGAGGAGGGCACATAGCATGTTAGACAGAGTACACAGTGCAGTCTTTGACTCACCCCCTCCTTGCTGCTCTCTGGCCTTCAGCTGCCCATCCAGGTCTGGAAAGACCACCGCCAGGATCCTGAGCATGTGGGGGGTCAGGGTCCGTGTTCCGCCCCTCCTGCGAGGAGGCGACAGCTTCAGCTGGACCCGTGCAATCCTCCGGGTCCAGCCCCGAAGGTCCTGCCACCTCTTTTGGCAGTTGCGGATCCGGCGCTTGTAGACCCCCACGGACCGGACAGCCCGGACGATGTCCTTCCATATCTCATGCTTCCGATGGGCAGAAGCCTGTCAGGATGACAAAGTGATAAGGCCATTACTACACATGCAACATATCCGTGTATGACACAGTTGCATATACATGTCACAATCACAGGGGCACATGGTGTACACAGGCAGTGCACGGCTGCCCATGGACAGTTTTCCAGAAGTCACTACATGGTATCATTGCATGGGGAGTAAAACCCTGTTCAGAAGCACTGTCACTGCACCATACCTGTCCAGTGCAAGTCACTACACACTATGGGGGTGACAACTACTCAGTGAGCCTGCTAGCCAGTGGCGTGCTGACTCTCAGCCTTGCTAGTCAGACAAAATGCACATTCAGAAAGGCAGTGCACAGAACACTCACCTGCTCCCCTGGTGTCCCATACAGCTTGCTGTACTGTGGAAGTAGGCTGTCCAGCAGGGCCTGGTTCTCCTCAAGGCTGAAGGCTGGGGCTCTCTCCACAGTACGTGCCATTGCAGGGTCCAGAGGGGCAGAGACAGCAGCAGTGCAGTGGCAGATGTCGTCCTGGAGCATGTAGTGCAGGCAAGTGGGCTCTCAGGGGAACAGGCAGCAATATATATGTGCTGGAGAGGCAGATACTGTCCCTTGTGTCCAAAGTGATAGGTCCAAGTCGTTTGCATCTTCTGAATCTGGCCAATCCATGGAATAGCAGCACCAAAACACGCCCACAGCATCCTTCAAAACTTCAACTTCATGACATACATGATTTTGCAACATTGTTGTGGGTGACCAACTGATTTTCCAGCAACCGACTCGTTCGAAATTCGAAAACGCGTCCGTTGCCAGGCAAGCCCATTGTCAATGGGTGCGCACCGATCGGTCCATTGCGGTACAACGCGCACAGGGGTACAACGCGTACCCGCACACATTGAAAGCAATGGGCCGGCCGGAGGCACCGATCGGTCCATTGCAGTTCAACGCGCACAGGGGTACAACGCGTACCCGCACACATTGAAAGCAATGGGCCGGCCGGAGGCACCGATCGGTCCATTGCAGTTCAACGCGCACAGGGGTACAACGCGTACCCGCACACATTGAAGGCAATGGGCCGGCCGGAGGCACCGATCGGTCCATTGCAGTTCAACGCGCACAGGGGTACAACGCGTACCGCGCACACATTGAAAGCAATGGGCCGGCCGGAGGCACCGATCGGTCCATTGCAGTTCAACGCGCACAGGGGTACAACGCGTACCCGCACACATTGAAGGCAATGGGCCGGCCGGAGGCACCGATCGGTCCATTGCAGTTCAACGCGCACAGGGGTACAACGCGTACCCGCACACATTGAAGGCAATGGGCCGGCCGGAGGCACCGATCGGTCCATTGCAGTTCAACGCGCACAGGGGTACAACGCGTACCCGCACACATTGAAGGCAATGGGCCGGCCGGAGGCACCGATCGGTCCATTGCAGTTCAACGCGCACAGGGGTACAACGCGTACCCGCACACATTGAAGGCAATGGGCCGGCCGGAGGCACCGATCGGTCCATTGCAGTTCAACGCGCACAGGGGTACAACGCGTGCCCGCACACATTGAAGGCAATGGGCCGGCCGGAGGCACCGATCGGTCCATTGCAGTTCAACGCGCACAGGGGTACAACGCGTACCCGCACACATTGAAGGCAATGGGCCGGCCGGAGGCACCGATCGGTCCATTGCAGTTCAACGCGCACAGGGGTACAACGCGTACCCGCACACATTGAAGGCAATGGGCCGGCCGGAGGCACCGATCGGTCCATTGCAGTTCAACGCGCACAGGGGTACAACGCGTACCCGCACACATTGAAAGCAATGGGCCGGCCGGAGGCACCGATCGGTCCATTGCGGTTCAACGCATCACTGTATATGTGACTGGCATAGGTCAGCATGCCTGTCTCAGATGGACATATGCCAGCCACAGATAGCTCCCAGGGAGTGAGGGGCACACCTACATCACGACAGCCTGTCCAAACCTTATCATAAGGCATGTAAGGCTGCATTTCCTATTGTGTGTATGTTGGTGTACATGTTGTCCTGTGGGTGTCACCTGTGGGCAGCCACCCCCAGGCTGTGCACGTGTTCATGGGGACAGGATCCTGGGTGTTACGTGTACGTGACCACTGTGATGTGCAACTGTTCATATCTGTGCATGTGTCATGGTCACATTTCACAGTGGTGTTTGTGTATGTGATGTCACATACCCCGTGAGTCCCATGTGGGACGGTATGTTTGAGCCAGGGTGTCCCAGTGGCACAATAGTGATGGCCCTCCACAGTCTTTGTGCATGTAGTGTTTACAATGTCTCTGATTTCATGTGCACAATGGGAGACAGTCTCCACATCCACGTTGTGTGTGCATGGACTCTGATGTTGTGCGTGTGTGTCACAGACGTCCATGTCTGTCCTGCCATGGCAAGTGTGGCCACTACCTGTGGGGGTCATGTTTGTTTTGCTGTGGTGTACACATGATACTCCAGGTGATGCCAGTGTCCATGTGGCATTACAGGGTCCCTGGGAATGTGCCTGTCGTTGAGCTGTGGTGCCTGGGGCACATCTGTCCTCACATGTCACTGTGGGGGTGACTGTGACACAGCATCATGATATCCAATGGGCCAACCTGGGACAAATTGATGCCACCTGTAGGACCGTGTTGACAGATGTTGGCCATGTATGTACCATACATGTCGTTCCGGTACTGCACACTTCATGTAGTTGTGCCTCATGATGATGTATGTTGGGATCTTGAGTGTGTTCAATGCCGCATATGTGGGGTGACTGACGATCTTGCTTACTTCTCCTCTGCACTGCAGGGCTCCTGCTGTCCATCGGCCATTCCCAGACCTGGCAACGATGGTGGAACGGGACAGCATCCGACGGTACCGCTTCACCAGGCAGCTGATTGAGGATTTGGCAGTGCAGTTGTCCCCACATTTGCAGCCTGGCCGGCCGTATCCTACAGCGCTGACCCCCAAGGTGAAGGTGATGGCAGCCCTACACTTCTTTGCCACCGGTACCTTCCAACATACTGTGGCGTCTGCTGGTGGGATGTCACAGACCATGTTCAGCCGTGTGCTCCGCGATGTTTTGGCGGCAATGTTGCTCTTCCTGAACCGGTACATCTATTTCCCTAGACTGCGACGACTCACTGACGTGAAGAGTGACTTTTATGCCCTGGGGAGGATGCCGCATGTCATTGGCTCCATTGATGGGACACATGTGGCTTTGGAACCACCACAGGCCCAGGAGCAGGCCTACCGTAACCGCAAGCACTACCACTCGGTCAATGCACTGGTGGTGTGTCTTGCAGACATGACCATCACACACGTGTGTGCCCGTTTCCCTGGTTCAGCACACGATGCCTTTGTGATGAGGAGTAGTCGCATCCCCAGGATGATGGCACAGATGCAGAACCAGCGTGCCTGGCTTGTCGGTGTGTACTGACTTTGTGCCATTGTGTGTGATCTGATCTGTAGTATTCCGCCCACTTTTCCAAGTCAGCTGATGTGCACTTGTCTGTCCGTAGGTGACTCGGGATACCCCAACATGCCGTGGTTGCTGACACCCCTCAGGAACCCTGTGACACCTGCCCAGATGCGCTACAATGAGGCACATGGTCAGACCAGGAGAGTGATTGAGCGGACCTTTGGTCTCCTGAAGAGCCGCTTCCGCTGCCTGGACAAGACCGGAGGGTCCCTCCCATATGCCCCAGCGAAAGTGTGCAAGATTATCATCGTCTGCTGCATGCTACACAACCTGGCAGTGCGGAAGGAGTTGCCTCTCATCCAGGATGACGATGACCAACATCCGCCACCTGTGGAGGATCCTGGCCTGGACCACGATGCCAGTGACGATGATGATGATGATGGTGATGGTGATGTCCGCACACAGCTCATCACCAACTTCTTTAGCTGAATGTGAGTATCCTGAGGTGTCATGTGAATGATGTGAGTTGGCATGATCTGTGGGTGGTGCTCTGGTGCTGTTGGAGTGTGTCCATGGGCTACTTGACAGGATGTGTGTTGCGATGTGTGGTGACAGGTGGGCTGTACTCCCCAACAGTGTTGACATGCTAACTTGGTTCTGGGTGGGTATCTTGTAACATGTATTGTGCATGAGTTTTGCGGTTCTGTCCTGTACTGCATTGCTTTTGACTGTGTGTCATTTCTGTCCTTCACAGGGTACTTTCAGATTCGTTTGGTCAACTGTGTCCACCGACGACGTGATTGCACATCCAGGCTGGTAGCTGTTGTGTCCCTACAGGTGATGTGCGCCACACCCATGGACTTCCTTCCGTCTACAGTTGTTGACTGTGTGCCCGCTACCAGGTGGGGTTACCTTGCATCTGTAGTGGTTACGGCATGTTGCTACTGTGTAATAAACCTGTGCTTCACTTAGTGATGTGCGTTGTCTGTGGTCACACATTTGACTGCCATTTGCTTACTGCACCTGTGGGCTACTTGACTACAACTGGGAATGGGTGTGGTGTCTGTGCATTGCACCGTCTTCCCTGGCAACATCAGTGTAGGCAATGAGTCAGATGGCCTAGGTGTGTATGTGTTGTGTACCCCTGGTGGTGTGTCTCCCTCATATGTGTCACGTTGCCTGTACTCACATGCCTGTGTTGTCCTTGCTGTTGCAGTTCACATACACAGTGTAATTTTGCAGTTCATCATCCCCATAACAGCACCCACGTTGGAATCACGACAGAGGCAAGTATGGTGTATTAGTGTGTTTATTGTGATACATCTGTGTTAATAGTGCATAGGATGGGTTGTGCTGTACATGAATCTTGCAATCCCAAGTTCCTAGGTGAATTGAAAGTCCAGGTAGACAGGATCCCCAGTATCGGGGCCACAGTTGTCTGACACATTGTTCCAACTTGTACTCCCCATGCAATGTGTGGGAGTAGTGTTGCCGTCAACAGGGTGAACAGTCTGTGCACAAAGGCGAAAATCCAGAACAGGTTCAGGCTTCCTGGGAGTTGCGCTTGGCCATCAGCCTCTCACTTTCCCCTCCTCGGACGACCCCTCTTCTTGGGGGGGCCCTCAAGTGCAGGCTGCTGCGGTGCAGGGGACTCTCCGCCAGAGTCCTCCTCCCTCCCTGTGGCAGTTGCAGTTTGTTCGGTACCAGATGTTGTTGGCACACAGGGAGGTGTGGACTGGTTGCTGTTCATCTGGCGGAGGCATTGTAAAATGTCCCTGTGCACCGCCGTCATCTCATGTAGTACATCCCACTTGGACTCCACGCGGGACATGTGGGAGTCCACACGTGATATGTGTGACTCCACGTGGGACATGTGGGAGTCCAAGCGGGCATGATGGGCAGCCTGCTGCTGTTTGATGTCTCTGAGGAGCCCCACTACCTGGCTGAGCTCTCCGGTGCTGGACTGGTACGCATCAGCTATGCGTACCAGTTGTGGGTCTTCATGCACACCAGCAACGTCTGCAAGCAGCGACCTCTGTCTCCCACCCCTCCCACCACCCCTGCTGACATGTGCAGTGTGTGCAGTTGCACGCACAGATAACCCTGGTCCACCTTGGGGGTTGGTGGTGGTGGTGGTGTCCATGGCCCCAGGTTGGTCCAGGGTCACTGCGCTGGTGTTGCTCCTTATTCTGTCCATGTCGGCAGGGATGGTATTCGTGGTGACAGTCGTTGGAGGGGTGGGTGCAGGGGGTGCAGCTGGTGGACCTGCTGGTGCTGCAGCTGGTGGTCCTGCTGGTGCAGCATGTTGACTTGCACCGGATGTGCCAGGTTGTTCATCGTCCGAGGAGGACAGAGGCTGTACGACGCCAGTGAGCTCGGCATCCTCTTGAGCCTGGGACTGGGACTCCTCAGCGTCTGCTGCTGTGTCCCTATCATCACCTGTTTTTGGGAGACACAAACAATGTATGTCATGTTTCTGCAGGCATCAGTGGTTGACACACCTGACAGTTGTGACTGTGCCTCGGGGTGCGGGCCTGTACATTGTATTGTCCTAAGTCGTCACAGTCAGGGGTTGATATTGGTGTGGCACATTGTCCTGCATTATTTGGGCATTTCTATGTATTCTCTGGGGTGTGAACATGGTCTGCATTGATTGTGTTTGGTTGACAGCCAGACCTCCTTCCCACCCACCCACCCAGCCAGTCAGTTATCCCACCATGGAACGTGCTTGCATTGCAGGGAGTGTAAGTTGTCTCTCAGGATGTCAGTCAGTGGTGTCCTGCTGTTTGTTGGTGCACAGTTGGCAGCAGGGCCTTGTGCTCCCCACAGCAGTAGCCAGTGTCAGCCATCTTGTGAGTCCTTCTCCACTCCCTGTGATGTGAGCACGGTTCAGGGTGGTGTTGATGGGACAGTTGTGGGGGTGAGCTATGTCTGTGACTACGACTCCCATCATGCCATTGCCTCCACCCCACTTGCCAGCATTCCCATACTTACTTGCTTTTGTGTGGAGTTCAGTGGGTGTGGGTGTGAGGGCAATGGCAAGATGGCTGACAGTGGTGTCCTGCTGTTGGTTGGTGTGCAGTACCCAGCATGCCCTTGTGCTCCCCACGACACAGCAACAGTGTCAGACATCTTTGATGGGCCTTTCCACTCTCTGTGGGATGTGCATGCGTGAGTGTGAGCTTGCTGGGCCATGTGGTGGGGGATGTAGGGCTGTGAGTACGACTCCCATCATGCTATTGCCTCCTCCCCCTTCCCAACATGCCCATGCTTCCTTCCTTTTGACTCTGCTTCCCTGTGGGTTGGGCTGGCTGTGCTGACAGGATGGCTGGGAGTGTTGTCCTGGCAGTTGTTTGGCTAAGAGTCCCAAGAGTGTCCCTGTGCTTCACACAACATAACCCAGGGTGGTGGTGCTTTGTGGGATCTTGTGTTAGGATGGAGGGCATTGCATTCTACCAGGTGGGTACTGTGGAGTTTGTGTTGGGGAGGGTGTGAGGGGAGGTGCTGGTGACTATAGTCAGTGCTGCAAGTCCCCCTTCCCACCCAGCCAGCCAGATATCCCACCATGGAACGTGCTTGCATTGCAGGGAGTGTAAGTTGTCTCTCAGGATGTCAGTCAGTGGTGTCCTGCTGTTTGTTGGTGCACAGTTGGCAGCAGGGCCTTGTGCTCCCCACAGCAGTAGCCAGTGTCAGCCATCTTGTGAGTCCTTCTCCACTCCCTGTGATGTGCGCATGGTTCATGGTGGTGTTGATGGGACAGTTTTGGGGCGGGCAATATGTGTGACTGCAACTCCCATGATGCTATTGGCTACACTGACTTGGCCAGCATACACAGAATTCCTTCCTTTGAGTGGTCTTCACTGTGTGTTGGTGTTGTTGTGGTGGCTACATGTGTGGATGTGTTTGTTAGTTCTATTTGTGCCACTGCCTAGCTGTAGTTGTGGTTGTGTTTGTACATGTGTTGGCACAGTTGGATGTGAGTTTTTTGATGGCATGTGTTGTGTTTCTCTGACTGACATACACATTTTGGGATGATTCTGTTCTGGTTGCTGTGTGATTGCTATGAGTGCATGGTTTGACTCTCCCCTTGACAGTGATGTGTGTGTGTTTTGTGGCAGTATATTGTGTACATTTGTTGTGTACTCACCAGGCTCTGGGATGTCCTCTAGTCCATATATGCTCACTGGCGGTAGGATGGCCCGCACCTTCTCCTCCCAGGGCCTGAGGTATATTGGCTTGGCAGGAGGGCCACTGCCGGTGTGTTGGCTGTTGATGTAGTCTTGCTTCAGCAGTTTCCGTACCCTCCTGCGCACGTCATACCACCTGTTCTGGATGTCGGTCTTTGTGCGCCGACATGGTGATTGGGCGTTCACCCTGTTGATGATCCTCTCCCACATCTTGGTTTTCTGCGACATGGGGGTCTGTTGGACCAATGTGCCAAACAGCTGTGGCTCTACCCTGAGGATCTCGTCTACCAGGACTTCCAATTCACAATCTAGGAACTTGTGATTCTTCTTGGGGGGCATGGTGATGGGTGGTGATGGTGAGTGATGTGTGTGTTGGTGTGCAGGTGAGGGTGTGTGAGTGTGTGTTTTGCTGGGTGTATGTGAGGTAGGTATTTGTTGGTGTGCTGCTGGTGTGTGGCTTGTGTGAGGGATGAGCTGTGGGTGTGTGGTTGCTTTCTCTTGGGTGCTGGCAGTGGAATGGCATTTGCAAAGGCTCATGGTAGTGATTTGTGTCCTTTATATAGGTGGAGTTGTGGGTGTGTCTTTGTTCTCTGTCCCCACCCCCCCAGTATTTATTGGCTTGGTAATTGCTTGTTTGGCCTTTTTTTGGGTGATTTTTCCTTTGTGTTGTTTGTGTATGTTGGAAACGTTCTTGTGACCGAGTCGGACCCTGCATTGGTCTCGTACGGTGTTTTCCGCTTCGTTCACGCTGTGTTTGTGCAGTTTTCTATGCTGCGTACGCGTCGGTCGCGGTGTATTGTGTTGCTTCGGCTCGGTTTTGTATGCGTGTCGGTCGTACGGCTTGTCCTCCGTCCGACTCGGTCGTGTTTTTCGCGCCTTGCATCGTACTTTGCGGTTTGGAGTTGGCGGGTACGATTCGGTCGGATTTGTTCCGGGTGCGTGTCGGTCGGTTGGATTCGCGTGTTTTTCCGGCCGGATTGCTATTTTCCGTGCGGCTCGGTCGGTCGGCTTGGTTCCCTTACGTGTCGGTCGGATTTATCGCGGCTTGCATCGTACTTGGCGTGTCGGGCGCCACTGGTACGTGTCGGTCGGTAATTTTTCCGGCTCCGAGTCGGTCGGTGCTTTTTCCGGCCCGAATCGGAATCGACCCCTATATTGTGAAATGCAGTTGAAAAAAATAATTTTACAAACCATTTCGTGAGTATATATAGGTGCAGTCAAGGCAATGAAATCCTGTCTTCCAGATTCCAAATGTATGTTCAGCTAAACTCCTTGTTTTTTTGTGTGTTAAATTGTGTTTATTTGCAGCCAAGCTCTTTAGACTGACTATGCATCTTGTTAAACATGGCTGTAGAGCATTGCCTTGGTCACGTAAAAAATAAATATTAATCAAAAATTGCCTAAATGTTATAAACATCACAACATGGATTTTGTACCACTCGAGGGATAAACTATCATGCAATTCTTACATCGTTCTACTTTGAAAATAGTGTTTTGTCACTGAGCACCGAGTAAATCTGCGCCTGAATTTCTAAGCAATGATAATTTTATTTATTTATAAAGTTTTATATAGTGCGAACATGATCCCGAGGGATATCAGAGCGCTTTACAATTGGAGGGAGAGGGGAGGTAACAGTTGCAGTACATGTGTCAAATAGGAATACCAGACAGAACACATATCAACTAGGACTCACAGAACAAGAGCAGTTACAATATAAGGGGTCAACAGAGAGTAAGATAATCACTGGTACATAGCGAAATAGCAGGAAAGCAAATGATTCGGAGAGAAAGGGAAAAAAAAAAATAATAATAATAATAATGATGATGTGAAAAAGGCCAAATTAAAAGTATTTGAAACGGAAAACCTTCTCATCAGTGCAGGCTACCTAATGCTGCCCAGCATGTGCACAGAAGCTACTGGTGGGGTAGAAAACCAATCCATTTCCTGTTTGAATCACATGCAATCAGTAACAAAGACTATTTTTAAAGAAACAATATTAGATTTACCTTCATCTACACACAACCGAGCAGGTGGTCAGTATCTCCACCTATCTTATCTTGTATGTGCAGAGAGCTCTGCCACGACTACAGCAATGTTTGCACATGTAATTATACACTTTAGTACTAAATCTGGGAGGGACAGGGAGAAGTGCCTGGAAAATGGGGAGTATGTACTACTAAAAGTAAGGGTTTTAGGGAGGAGTAAGACGGGGTTAAGGGAGCACTACAGAGGGGTTTAGGGAGGGACATGAACCCACCCGTAAAAGAATAAGTCAATTACGACTCAAAAAATGCACTTCTATAGTTACAACAGCTAAAAAGGACCCAAATTAACCGATGCTGCAAACCCCTCTTATAAAAAACATTGAGGTGGGGAATTAAAATAAAAGCCCATATAAACTAATGTTAAATTCAGCTAACTAATCTTAACATTTTAAGAATATGAACACATTTACTTTAAGGTTAAAATAAATATATAAATAAAGCATATCTATTAATTTATTATAAACTATGTTAACCTTTTTAAGATTAAACAATTATGTAACATTTATTTTTTATTAAATACTTACATTTATTTAAATTAATTCTGAACACTAATATGTACTAAGTTTTACTGCACACTACATAAATATTAATTCTACACTTTGGTGGATTTTTTTAAATTTAAATCTTTAGAAAATATGTTTAAATAATTTATTATATTTAAAACAATTAAATATTTAATTCAAAATTAAGTTAATAAGACTGAAACATTATTTATTATTTTGTTCTATGTTTAAAATAAATATTTCAAATTAATTTACATTATTATTTATCTGAAAAATATGTTTACTATTTTTTTTATTTTAATAAACTGTTCTCTATACTTCACCATAGAGAGATGGAGATCTCTGCCTATATTTGAAAAATTACAAGTAGTAGCTTTACACTTGTAAATTAAGCTTCTCCACCTGAATTCAGGGGGGAGAAAAGATATGTAAGCCTGCATTTTGTACTATAGTTACACTCAGAAATTGTGAATAGCCCAAAGTAGTACATATATTTCAAAGTGTAAGAGTAAATCTATGCTTGTAGATTTATTCATGTGCACATTTATCTTTGTGAATAGTCCTTTCAATGGTTGATGATGCCAACTACTGGGAGGAAACATCTGGGCTTAAGTTGCACTGTACACTTCACAAGGCATTGAGCTTCCTGTAGAAAGGGGGACAGGGCAGCTGGTTTGGGCTATTATGATTATGGCAGAAGAGTCACAGGCATAGCTAATACAAAGCAAATAGACAGAGGGCCTGATTATGACTTTGTTGATGTAGGAGTGGGCCGTCAAACCAGCGCCCAGCCACCACACCGCCAAAGTCGACAGCTGCCTGCCCGCCAGATTATGAGTCATTTCGTGGTCAGATGGGCGGGAGGCACAGCAGTGAAGTTCAAAGGCTCATATGTGAACTGCAGCTCCGAAGTCGCGAAAGCAAGTTTGTGCACGGCATGGACTTTGCAGTCCATACCCTGCAGGAACTGGGGTGCATGTATATGAGGGCACCGTGTGCCCCCCTTCATGTAGCCCCAGGCCTCCTTAGTTTCCTCACGACCAGCATTTTCATGCCGTGAGGACCGCCATGAGACTGCTGGCGATGAGGAAACTCATAATATGCTTGGCAGTGCCGCAAAGGCAAGTCCAAACATTTTGCGGCCTCAGACCGCCGCTCTACTGTCAGGGATTAGGGATCCCTGATGATTACAGTGGTCCTATGGCGGTCCAACTGCCATAGTCATAATTTGGTGGTCGAACCGCTGGGCCGATGGACTGCCTAACTCGTAATCAGACCCAGAGTCTTTATCAGCAGCTTCAGCAATGTCTGTTGATAGTGAGTTGCCTGCAAACTGGCGAAGATTATCGCCAGAAGAAGTGAACTGAAAGCAGAGGAAGAAAAACAAGCAGGACAACTCATTAACACACTGGTAGCGGACTACCATGGGAGCAAGTAAGGGAATAAGTATTCGTAGAACAACTCTCCCACAATTAGCAATGGTTCTCATGAAAAATAACATAAAAAATGTAGTCCAACCTATGATGGAACTAGAAGTTCTTCCTGTTGGAAGGTTTGGAAGGCATGGACATGGTGTCACTGAAAATTTGGTCAAGAACGCCAAGGAAGGTCATATTCTGACCATCCAAATTGGAGGTGTCCAGGATCACATCCAGGAGCGTGGTTTAAATGCGATTTATCATCTGTGTGGCTCAAGTATTTTTGGATCAAAAAATATATTGGTAACAAATGACATATGTAATTTCATATGAGATGCTTAAGGGGATTACTTTTGTTTGTTCCATTTTCATTACTGGTTTACGCTTCTGCTCAATTTAACCTTTCCTATATTTACAGCATTTTCATGCATATTTTCTTCCATCTTAATATTCATAAATTATTGTTAAATAGCCACTTGTTTGCCAATAATCTGTTTTCAGTCCTTCTCTTTGTAGAAAAGCTGAATTATGATGTGAAATTCTTCCATTGGCTTTCATAAAAAATGTTTTCATATTTATTTTTGTCAGTATGAAGATGCAATTTTTTTTTTTTATGTAGCATCAAATAAACAGTTAATCAAACTTTAACACTGCAACACAATATCACAAATATTGACCATTAGAGGACCAACATTTTTACAAACACACTGCACTCTGTTCATTGACACTCTGGACCAGATTTACTAAGTCCTTGTGTTGCCCTTGTGTCACGCATGGCAACACAAGAACTTAAGTGAGATTTACTAAGCCATGTAAACCCACCTTGCATGGCTCTGCATGGCGTAGTAAATCCAGAGTAATGCAAGGTAGCGCAAATCGCTGCTTTGCGTTACTCTGCATTGGGAAGGCATTTTGTGGATGGAGCAGGGTCGTACCCATTCATCCACCCATGAATATTGATGCAATCCCAAATTTACTAAGGGTAGATGTTAGAACTGGGGGTCTCTAGTTGGCAGAGGTAGGCACCTTTGTCCAAATAGGGACCCTTGCTTCTAGTCAGGGTAAGAGGGATACACTACTAAAATACCCCTGCTCACCCCCTTGGTAGCTTGGCATGAGCAGGCAGGCTTATCTCAGAGGCAGTGTGTAAAGCATTTGTGAACACATACAGTAACCCAGTGACAACACTACAGATGGACACCACACAGGTTGTAGTATAAAAATAAGTATTTTTATATAGACTTAACACAAGACCCAAACGACAAAAATCCACAATACAATACGAAAAATATGACTGTCAAATGGTAGAAAATAGCTCAGTTCAATAAAGATGATAAATGCGACACTTTATTCTCAATGTACCTTTGGATGCGTAACGCAAAACAAACAAAAGGGTCGCAGGGAAGGTGATGCTTCGATTCCTTACACGCAGCAAGGAGGATGCGTCGGTTTTTTACTGCGGCCCGGTTCCGATGCGATGATGATCTGCTGCGATGCGAGAAAATGGCGTCTTGCTTATGGTGCGACAACGTAGACGGGATGCGTGCACACCCGACGGCCGTGCGGCGACTCGGCGATCTTCTGAGCCGCGACAGGACCTGCGACACGCTTCTCCGGTGATGCGCCGGCGTCCTCTGTGGCGGTGGCACGCTTCTCCGGTGATGCGAGGCGCTTCGGTGATGCAATGGCGACAGCGGCAGCAGCGGCATGCTTACTCCGCGATGCGATGACAACTGCTGCGGCGGGACGCTTCTCCGGCGATGCGGGGCGCTTCAGTGATTCGACAGCGGCAGCACGCTTACTCCGCACTGCGACGACAACTGCTGCAGCGGCAACACGCTTCCTCTTCGTTGTGTCACGCTTTCAGCTCCCAGCGACACGCAGTCTCTCAGAAGGCCCAACAGCAGCGTGCACTTCAATTCCCAGCAAGGGAATTCAGGAGGCGAGCTGGGGGTGAAGTCTTGTATCCCTGAGACTTCGGGCAGGAGGCAAGCTCAGTGTTCAAGCCCTTGGAGATCTTCTTCAAGATGATGAAAGCACACTCAGTCCTTTTCTCCTTTCTTTGGCAATAAAGTAACCACTGCAGGCCAACCCCAACAACACGCAGCATAGGGGTAGTCTCCTCCTTCAGCTTCCTGGTTCTTCTCCTCAGCAAAGGTTTGTCTTGATTCCCAGAAGTGATCTAAAGTCTTGGGGTCTGGGCCCCAATATTTATACCAGCAAATCCTTTGTCCTCTGAAGGCAGAGGGTCCTGTACCTAGTCCAAAACAGTTCTGGGTGCATTCTGCCAGTGCACAACTTCTTCCTTTGTCAGTGTGGGCCAGGGTCACCAGACACACCACAGGAGGTGGAGCCAGCATTGTGGAAGGCAGGCACAGCCCTATTCAGGCCCAGGTGCTACTCCTCCCACCACTCCTCATGCAGATAGGTCTATTCAGCCTAGTGCTGACTCACCCTGTCTCCTGGAGTCCCCCAGCCCCTGTCACTCACAAAACCAGACACACAATACACAACCTAGCAGAGGCAGGCTGGATGGTTAGGCAAGAAAATACCTACTTTCTAAAAGTGGTATTTTCAAACACAGAATGTTAAAACCAACTTCACTAAAAGATGTATTTTATCATCCTGAGTTCAGGCATACTAAATTCGTTTTTCTACCATGTTCCCTGGGTCAGTTAGGATTATAAGATGTTATAATCAAACTGCCCATTCTGGCCTATGGGGACAGGTAGCCTTGCAATAGTGAAAAACGAAATTGGCTGTAATTCACTATCAGGACATGCCACTGATCCAGCGCTAACAATAAAAATAATTCTCCTATTATGCTTTGGTCATCCAGGTGCAATTATTTCTCTAACACACACACTATATCCATATGACGGTGGGGCCCATAACACCGCATATACATTCACTTACTCATTTGTTCCCTGGATTTCCTCCGTCAATGTACCTAGGAGAAAAACGATTCGCTGGAAGGAGACGGGATACCTCTTTTATAATGACATAGTATTTCTCATTTGCTTTTAAGGTATTCCGCTCATTGGGCGATGGACCAACTAGTAGGAATCAGTTGATGGTGATTAAGACCAGCTCAATCACAATGAACTCTTTTACCATTTCATTATTAATCATTATGCTAAAGAAAATCACTGAGTCATTTGTTTAAAGAATAATAAAGTTTATATAAAGTTTTGAATGCAGGAAATTGAGATTAATCTTATTATTCAGATCATTGCATTTATCATCAATATAAGAATAGTTTGAAATTGCATGGCACTTTTATTAGACGGAAAAACGAGGTTATCATATTAAGAACTCTATAGATCAACCTAGGTATCTCTCTGGGGAAATCCTTATAATTTTAATAAAAATCTATCAAATAAAAGTTCTCCTAAAGCAGCATCTTTATACTCAACTGGAAAAGGAAAATAACAGCAGCAGCCTCAGCTCGTCAGCATCAGCAACCGCAAACTCTCCCATCTACAGCATCTAACTTCTTCAGCATCTCCCGCAGCATCCCACAGCATTCTTTTTTTTTTCCCTCCCACCAAGAGTAGGTCTTCTTATACCCTAATTCTAGCTTACAGCATAAAATGTTTCTTCTTACATGGCGCGATTCATTCTCATTGGTCAAAAACTCAGGTCCATATACATTTTAATCAAACTTCCTGGTCTTAACCAGTTCCGTGTGGAATATCCATGCAAGCATCGTTTCCCACAGTTCATGCACTTGCTCATCCGTTTCGATCAGTCCAAATTGTATCTTTTTCTGTTACATTTTGTGTAATACAGTTCCGTCTATTGATTCAACCAGGCTTCTCACGCTTCTTGCTGATCATCTTGGCACACATCTGCTCAGAAGGGTCACAGCAGCCTTGACCATACTTTCATCTTAGCCTCTCGGCATCAGCACGTGATCATCCCTTTTCCACAGCCTCTCTCCTCTATCACATGGTCTCATCCGCTCATGCGCACTCTAGTAACTCGCGGCCATTTTATATTGCTGCTCGGCAGGCCTAAGCGCACTATTTTCAAAGATAAACAAAATGTTATTAAAACAAAGAAATATAAACCCTTTCGTTTCCCTCCCGTCTTTCTACGTACCCCAATTAGGTATTACCTAGCAGAAGCAACATATAAAGCTGTCCCTTACTTACCATCGCTTTATTTTGCAACCACACGTTTTATTTAAAAGCACAAATCATGCATTTATTATTAAATTAGTACGCAAATATTATGTTATGTTAGAAACGTAAACAATTATAAGTCAATTAATTTGCACACTGAATTGCGTGTTACCATTAACCCTTTAACATACTTTGTTGGTTATTTACTTAAACGAACATGTTTATTAGTATTGTACGAAAATATTAGGAAGTTAAAATTTTTATATTTACCCTGCTCCATCAACTCCCCCCTTTGGTGATTTTTAATATCACCACAAAAACCCAAGTTATACAATTTTCTCAGACAGCATATATCTTTTACCCTTTTGCTTTTGTTAGTTTATACTTCTGTATCCCTTTCAACTTGTTTCTTCGTTTTCTTGTACATGTTCTCTTTTATTTCTTCTAACTCTATTTCACCTATTTCTGTCTCTCTTTCCTTGTTTATCATGTTTTCTTTTTCTATCTTATTCTGCCTTCTTCTTCTCTTTATACATGTTACTGCAAGCTTCAGTACTAATATTATTATTATTATCATGGTTGCTATTATTATAACTTTCCCTATTATTAATCCACTCATTTTTGTTAACCAATTTGTTACAGAAGAAAACCCTTTACCAAGTTTTCCCCACACACTTTCAACCTCCAGTGGAACAAGCTCTTTGTGCAAATTTGTAATATTTGTTATATACTTCTGTATATTTTCGCTTTTATCTGGAATGTAAGTGCAACAATGTTGGACTTTCAGCATTCCACAGACTCCGCCCTCTTTTGCCAAAAGAATGTCAAGGGCAAGACGATTTTGCATCACCATAGCTCTCATGGCAACCATCTCGGTATTTACCATTAAGAACCCTCCAGCAGTATCTGTAGATAAACGATCTACCACTGTGGATAATTTCCAAATTCTAAATGCATTCAAAGATATTCCCACTGCTGGTATCAATGCACCAAAAATATCACCTACTATTTCTGAAAAACTTTCCCTTTTTCTACGTGTAAAGGTATTTATCATTTTGTGTGTTCCTTTTTCTTTTCTATCCACATGAAAAATCTTTGGAAAGACCAGGCCTAAGTAACATGACCCATACCAATGGTCCGGCAACCTATAATAAGCCCTATTCCCGCAAACATAATAAATCCCTGGAAATATTGGATCTTTTCCCCCTTTGAATCCCCATCCACCTAGAATTTGGTAATTGTCATGGCAATTGCTGGAACCCACAAAATAATTGTCATATCTTGTCTTATTTCTTCTAATGCACAACCTTCCCTGTTGGGGCCAATCCAGAGTCATAGCTGCATTTGTCTTTTTCTTGTCATGATGGTCTTCCTCAAACGCCCAAAGAGGTGTTTTTGTCTCTTCTATCACTTTTCTTTGAAATTTCACTCTTCTCTCTTCAACCATTTCTAAAAATACCTTTTCTTCCTTCTTTAACTCACAGATAAGGTTGTACCTAAATATATTACCTAATGTTAAAATCTTATCTTCTAAGAAATATTCACCAAACGTCTTTCCCTCTTTTATTTTGTTAAGCTCGGGAACTACAGAAACCTTTGCAAAAATCTTATTTATATCAGTGTAATAATATTCTAATCTACCTGTTTTATAAAATAAACTTGCTAAAACACTACATGTTATTCCATACGTCAAAGGGAGGTGATGATAAGTCACACCCTCTGCTACAGATGCAGGCAACTGCATACAAACATAACAATCTCTTACATCCATTGTTTCTACATACTCATACAGTAATTTAGTAAAAACATTCTTTGAAAAATCTGTTATTGATTTGTCCTTATGTAATTCTGCACTACTCTTTAAAATAACTGGCTCTTGAGTGTTAGCTCCTTTTTCTTTCTCAGTGTTATTAGATTTTTCTACTACAGCTAAACTAATTGGAATAGTTATTGCTAAAACCACCCATACTGTTATTAATAAACCTGTACAAAAACAGCACATCTTGCACCATCTACTTAAAAACTCACATCTACACTTTCTATCTCTAGTATTCTCCATTTTGTCTTCTAACCTTATTTACTTGTTTTCTAGAAAATGGTGTCACTACACCTCAGAAATGACTTGCTTGCCACTCTGTACTTCCAATATTTTGTCTTTGCTTGATACTTTCTTTTAATTCTTTCTCAGAATTCTTTCTTTGTCACATCCGGTAAATTCGTCAGTTCAGTGTTTTGTCAAATCCGGTAAACTATCTAAACTTCTTCAGGTTTGTTGCTTCAGGTTTGTTGCACTTCACTTTCTCCCATCAGGTTTCTTTGTTCTGGGTTTTCGTGAGTGTTCAATTCTTCTTTGTGACTAGTCAAAGCACGATACAACCATTCAGGTGATCTGTACTTTTGATTTACTTTCTTTATTCTTTTCGTTTTCTGCAAATGTTTTCCACCTTGTTTTTCTTGCTCTTTTTGACTTGTTATTTCATTCACTTGTTCAGCACTTTTCCCATCCAATTTTATGATTCTGTATCTTAATCTTCTTACTTCGTTGGGCCAATTGTCTCCTTTTCTTGGCCTTTTTGCTTCACTTCCTTTTTCCTCTCTTTCTGTTTTCCAATTTCTTTTTCTTGTCTCTAGTTTTTCATTTCTTTCTTCTCCACTTTCTTCTGATTCTGTTTCAATCCTTTCATTATTTCCTCTTATTTTAAAGCTTATAATTTCGCTTTCATCTACTTGTGGTTCTTTTCTTATCTTCCTTCGTTCACCTATTTCTGTCCCTCCTCGAGGTTCTTCCGATTTTGTGTCAGTTTCTCTATCTGCTTCTAAATTTCCCTGTTCTTGTGTTTGACTATCTGTCCCTACTGCTCCTCGGGGTTTTTCCGATTTTTCTAACTTTTGGTTTGAAACTCTCCCTTCTTCATCTATTAATATTATTTTCGAAGGAATTTTACCACAACTTGTACTTGGTTGTTCACTGTCACTATCTTCTGGCTCAGTTTCTTCTCTTATGCTTTCAAAATTCCACTTTCTTTTTAGAATTTCTTCACCTTCCGAATGTTCTGTATCAGATTCTGAACTGGTGTCAGATATTTCCAGATGTCGACTTAAAGGTCGATCTTCAAATTCTGGAACTTCAGCTATTTCTTCTATTTCCTCTTCTTCTTCTATCGTTGCACTTGTAGTTGGGTCTTCCAGATGTCGACTTACAGGTCGATCTTCAGGTTCTGGCACCCTGTTTGTCTCCTCTTCTCTTTCTGATGCTGAACTGTTATCTGATATTTCCAGATGCCGACTCACATGTCGATCTTTAGGTTCTGGAACTCTGATGGTGTGGCTGGCATGTACCCAGTGTTTCACTCCTGCACACTTGACTGCGGTGGTCGTCACTAAGATCACTTGTCGTGGTTCGTCCCAGCGAGGAACCAAACAGTTTCTTCTCCGGTGGACTTTTATTCGAACCCAATCTCCTGGATTCAAGTCGTGAGCTGGTTTTCTTTCAAGAGTGGTCGCATCCGGTCCAACCTGATGAAACACAGAACGCACCACATCAGCCAATCCTTTGCAATAATCCAGTACTAGATCATCAGTTATAGTCAGTAGCTTGTTGACAGGTACTTGTGCTTGTCTCATTGCTCGTCCCATGATTATTTCATGTGGACTGAGTCCAGTCTTCCTTTCCGGAATACTTCTGATTGTCATCAGAACTAATGGCAGAGCATCTGGCCATTTGAGTCCTGTAGCTTGACACATTTTTCCTAACCTGTTCTTGATCGTTCCATTCACTTGCTCTACTATTCCAGAAGCCTCTGGTCTGTATGCACAATGCAGTTTCTGTTTAATACTAAGTGCTTCACAAATCAGTTTAACTAATTCGTTTTGGAAATGTGTTCCTCTATCTGTTTCAATCGTGACTGGAAAACCATACCTTGGAATGAATTCTCGCAGCAAAAGTTTTGCTACCATGATACTATCATTCCTTCTTGTTGGATATGCCTCCACCCAACGGGAAAACAAACAGACGACCACTAGAACATACCTCAATCTGCTGCAAGGTGGCATTTCAATAAAATCCATTTGCATTCTAGTGAAAGGACCCCCTTCTCGTCCTATTCTTCCTAGACTCACTACAGTCTTCCTTCCTGGATTTAACTGTTGACAAATAAGACATCTCTGACAAAGACTCTCAGCTATGGCTCTGAATTTTGGATTGTACCATGTTTGTCTAAAAAGTCTGATCATTGAATCTCTCCCAATATGGGCTTGCCCATGGTACATCCGTGCCATGTCAGAAATCATGCTATCAGGCATAACTGGTCTCTCATCCCTGTAAACCCATACATCAGTTTCTTCATGTTTTCTACATCCTGCTTTTAGCCAAGTATCTTTTTCTTCGTCTTCTGCAGCTTCTTGTAACTGTCTCACCTCATCCCATGTTTCAATAGAGTTAGTAAAAAGCAAAGGACAAGAAATATGCTCTCTTTCGCGACATTTATTCAAAGAAACCACATTCTTTGCACAGTACTGTGCCATCTCGTCAGCATATTTGTTGCCAACAGTAATGTTGTCTTCCCCATTTTTATGTGCATTGCACTTCACGACAGCGATCTGTTTAGGCAGCTGTATCGCCTCAAGCAACTTTTTCACAAAATCTCCATTTCTGATGGGCGTCCCTGCAGACGTCAAGAAACCCCTTTGTGACCAAATCTGACCAAAATCATGCACGACCCCAAAGCCGTACTGGCTGTCAGTCATAATCGTAACCCGTACATTTCTTCCCAACTTACATGCTTGAATCAGAGCTACTAATTCTGCAACTTGGGCAGACCGTACACCTTTCAGACAAGATGCTTCCAATACAGTTGCTACTGTGCAAACTGCATATGCTGCACTTAGAACTCCATCACTCGTTCTTAAACATGAGCCATCCACAAACAGAATATAATCTGATTCTTTCAAAGGCTCATCTCGTATATCAGCTCTTGGTTTTGTACAGTATTCGAGCACATTCAGACAATCGTGATCTACTTCATCCATTTCTATCACATTCTCTTCATCTGGCAATGATGTTGAAGGATTCACATTCATACATCTGTCAATGGTCACATTATCTGCACTCAGAATTACCTTTTCATACCTAGTCAGCCGACTGTGTGTCATGTATTGGGTTTTCATTCTTGTCAAAAGAATTTCCACAGAATGGGGAACATACACTCTCAATGGATACCCCATCACTATGCCTTCACTCTGTTCCAGACTCACACAAGTAGCAGCAACCGCTTTCAAACATCCAGGCAACGCTTTCGCTACGGGGTCTAAAACAGCTGAAAAATATGCAATTGGTCTTTTCATAGTTCCATGTCTCTGCACCAAAACTGAAAATGCACATCCATCTCTTTCACTGCAATACAGCTCAAAATCTTTCTCATAGTCAGGCATTCCCAATGCTGGAGCCTCACGCAATTTCTTTTTCAGCTCTCTGAATGCTTTCATTTCTTCATCATTCATTTCAAAAGGATCTTTAACATCCTTTTTTGTCAGTTTCTGCAATGGTTTAGCAATTAGTGAAAAACCGCTTATCCATTGTCGACAATATCCAACCATTCCCAAAAACATTCTTACCTCTCTTTGTGTCATTGGAGCTCTCATTCCTTGAATCATTTTTATTCTTTCTGTTGTTACCTTTCGCACTCCTTTCTCAATTTTATGCCCTAAATACTGGACTTCTTGTTGACAAAACTGCAATTTTGAAGGGGACACTTTATGTCCTCTTTTTGCTATATGATTCAGCAAAGCAATTGTATCATTGACACATGCTTCTTTCGTTTTTGATGCCACCAGTAGGTCATCAATATACTGAACCATTACTGACTTTTCTGGCATTCTTAAATCTTCCAATCATTTCTTTAGGATCTGATTAAAGATTGAGGGACTTTCTGTGTACCCTTGAGGAATTCGGCACCATGCCAAAATACGCTCTCCAAACCTAAACGCAAATATTGGCTGGCTATCTGGATGCAATGGAATAGAGAAAAATGCATGACATAAATCAATTACTGTGTACCATTCTGCTTCACGTGGAATCTGGTATAGAATCACAGCAGGGTTCGGTACTATTGGGCAACAAGGCACAACAATTTTGTTTACCTTTCTTAAATCCTGTACGATTCTATATGTTCCGTTTGGCTTTTTCAGTCCCATTATTGGCGAATTACATGGACTGCTCATGATTTCTTTTAGAATCCCTTGTTCAATCATTTTATTTATTACTGGCGTTATTCCTTCAATTATTTCTGGAGTCAATTTATACTGGGGCGTATTTGGGTAACTTGTTCCTTCTTTTACTGTAATTTTAACGGGATCTACTCCTTTCATTAATCCTACATCTTCTCCTGTCAAGTCCCACACTTCTTCTTTCACTGTCCTTTTCAACTCATTTGGGATTTTCTCTGCATCAAATACAGGAAACAAACCATTTACTTCTGGTTCTAAATTTACCATTGTCATTTTATACAGCACATCCTCATCTGGGGTCTGAAATGCAATTCCGTCTGGAGTACAATAAATTGTGCTGTTCATTTTGCACAATAAATCGCGTCCTAAAAGGTTCACGGGACTACAATCACACACCACAAATCGGTGCATTTCACTAAATGGACCAATTCTTACCTTTACTAATCTAGTAAGAGGCGTTTCAATTTGCTGATTGGAAACTCCAACCACTTGGATATGTTCACCTGAGAGAGGAAGATTTGGAATTTCCACTGACCTAACAGTAGAACGGGTAGCTCCAGTGTCAACAAGGAATGTTACATTTGCACCATTCACTTCTCCATCCACAAATGGACCTGACTGATCTACCTCTAGAGTTGCGCCAAGCATGCACTCTTCCCTCTCTCTTAGACACCGTCATGAACTTTCATCCGTCTCATCCTCATTCTGCCGTAACCAATATTGTGAAATTTCAGCTACACGTGACAACTGTTTTACCTGTTCTCCTCCGTAGAATCCTGTTTCTGCACTGTATTTCTGTTGGTTAACACTCTTGGGAAGTGGTGGTTGTGGCACCTGACCTTGTTGAGTAACTACCTCACTCTGCACCTGTGAATTTAATGATTGATTTTCCACATTAGGTTTTGGAGGAAATTTACACTCGTTTCTCCAATGTCCTAGCTTTCCGCAGTTGTGGCATGGCCACTTTTTCTTTGCCTCATCTATGCTCATTTGTCCTTTTCCTTTACCTATATTAGGTCGGGATTTAAACTGTCCTGTTTCACTGCTAGTATTATTCAATTGAGCTTCTTGCTTCTCTGCAACTTTTACCTGTGCCCACATGGCTTTTTCTTTCAATTTACGCTGTTTACTCTCAATTTCATCACTGCAATACTTAGCATATCTCAAAACTTCATCCACTGTGCTATTCTGCCATCCTATCAAGTGCTGCTTAATCCTTTCACTTATCTCTGGTGTTAATCCATACACAAACCTATATACAAAATGACTCATGTCCTTCTCACTTAGTGTCTCATAACCACTATACTGTTTGAAAACCAACAACAATCTCTCATAGTAGGCGTGCACTGATTCTTTGCTTTCCTGCGTTGTTCTGTCTATTTTTACCCAATCTGTTTCTTTTGGTGGAATTTTATTCTTCAAAAAGGTAACTACTTGATCATACTTCCTCATCACTTCTGGACCTGGCGCTCCTGTTTTAGCATCCCTTGGATATTCTACAGTTGGCCGATCAATGGTAATCTTACATTCTGTCCACAAATCAGCAGGCACTACTATATCAAACAATCCATCTAGATCTATCCACAGCACTTTTGACACCTTAACAAATCTCTCCACTTGTCTGTACCATTCTACTGGTTTCTCTCTCAATTTTGGGAAGTCATTTGTAAATGACAGTATATCCTGTCTGGTCCACGGAACATGCACATAACTACCACCTGGTGTTTCTCTCATCAGGTATTCCCTAGCAACTGGTTCCCTATCTGTCACTGCAAAAGCCAAAGATGCTTTATCTGTTGTTTTCTCATTCCTCTTTGTCCATCTATTTCTCCATCTATCCACATCACCCCATTTTCTCAATAAAACAATCAGCTCTTTTATTTGGGTCAGTCATCCTGATGTGTTCAAATTCTCTATGTCTTTCTCACAAAAATCTACTCTGTACGGTTTCTGCAACGTCCTCACTTTCACAAATTCTACTCCTAGTTCACCTGCAATCTCTTCCAATTTGTCATGTAAATGTCTAGCTCTCCAAGTAAGACTCTTGCACAAAAACATAATCTCGTCATCCTGATAATTTTTTAGTTTTTCTGTTCCAATTGTTCCCAAAATCAACTCTTCCATGTCTATTTTCAACCTAATTACATCTAATGGTTTTTCTTCTGGTTCTTTTGCTTTTAGCGCTTTCATCCATTCATTTAACTCTTCTGGAGTCGGACCTACAGGCGTACTATTTAACTCTATCCAATCACTGCTTCTTTCTGGTGTTCCTGATGCGGACTCTGTCACCATAGGCATTCTCCTAATCTCATTCTCATTTATCGTCAAATTTGTAGGTGGACTTGGTCTACACGTACTAGCCAAATTGTGTGCACCTTCATTATTCAATTCCATCCCTTCTCTTTTTCTTTGCAAATGTGAATTCATGGGAATCACCAAAGAATGTTCATTTATTTTCTGATTCTCAAAAATTGGCATTACTGGACCTATCGTTACTGGTACAGTTACAGCTTCCATATTCTTTGTCAATTCTCTTACCCTGCTCCATCACCACACACACCAGGGCATGTCCTACCTCTTACATACAATGCACCCTGCCCGCAGGCCTACTTTAGGGGTGACTAACATGCAGAAAAGGGAAGGTTTGGGGACTGGTAAGTGGGTGCACTTACCAAGTCGACATGGCAGTACCAGACTGCACACAGGCTCTGCAATGGCAGGCCTGAGACACACTTTCCAAGCTGCTCCGGTGGGGGGCACAACCAGTGCTGCAAGCCCACCAGCAGCATTTGATTTACAGTTCCTGGGCACACGCGGTGCACTGTACTAGGGTCTGACAGTAAATCAAATAAGCCAATCATGGAGTCACTAATCCATACATCAATTTATCATAGGGAGCACTTGCACTTTGGCACTGATTAGCAGTGGCAAAGTGCCCAAAGCATCTAAACCAGCAAAAACATGTCAACAACAGAGGAGGCATAGCAAAAAAATGAAAGGCCCCTCTAAGGAAGGTAGGGTGGCACTGGCGGACCTAGTGGGCGCTCTGGTCGTGAGGCATGCCAATTTCTCTGTTATTGGGGACTTAAATTTGCACCATGATAATCTCCATGACTCAGAAGCGGCCAATTTTTCAGTGGACCTAGCGGCCTGCCAGCTGCTCCAATTGGTGCGTGGTCCCACTCATTCTGCTGGCCACCTACTCGACCCAGTTTTTTCTAATCTTCCACGTCTTTCTGTCTCGATTCCCACTCAGCTATGCTGGACTGATCACTACTTGATCTCTATGACGCTTTCTGGGGTAGTGCCCTCACGAAAGTCACATCAGAAATGCACGCTCCGCCGCCCTTGGCATAAATTAAACTTCGACCAGCTCAGTACCATCCTCTCGACGAGTGTGCCTAGCTGGCCAGAGGATCCAGATATCGACAGTGAAGCACTTTCTGACTGGCTAAGGCATCCTCTGGATGTCATGATGCCGGCCAAACAATCGAAATGTCGAAGCACCAAGTCCAATCCATGGTATAACAACAATCCTGCTATTATGCGCAAAGCTTACAAACGGCTGGAGCGGGAGTGGAGGAGAGACTTTGATTCTACCCGGAAAGGTCATTATCAGTCAGCCATCAAAAAATATCATAGGGCTGCCAGAAGGCTCGGGCTACCTATTTCTCGGAGGAGATTAGAAACAGCCAGAATCCCTCCAAGAAGATCTTCTCCATTATTAAAAATCTCCAAAATGCTGGGGCGCCTGTGGCATCTGCCGTTAAGTCTAATGAACAATGTGAGGAACTTGCCACCTTCTTTATAACAAAGGTGGATAACATCTACAAGACCTTCCCCCAGATAGCTAGGGCCCCTGATCCTGAGGACTTAGCCTCCCCCGCCAACACATTGGCCACCTTTCCACCAATTACTGAAGAAGTACTTAGTATACTGTGTGGGGAGGTCAAATCTGGTTCTCCAACTGATCCTATGAAGCCGGAACACCTAATGAGACTTCTACCGGTACTACTTACACCTTTGGGCCAGGTTATCAACCTGTCCTTGGCCATGGCCACAGTCCCCAGGACATGGAAGCAAGCCGCGGTAATGCCGCTTCTAAAGAAGCCCACTCTAGATCCGACAAAACCTGAGAATTTTCGTCCTATCTCCTTGCTGCCTTGGACCGCTAAAATATCCGAAGCCTATGTTAATACCATCGTGTCAGGCTATCTGGAGGAGAATAACATACTGAACCCCTCTCAGTGTGGCTTTTGCCTGGGTCTTAGCACTGAGTCCGCCTTGCTAGTTGTGACCGAACACCTGAGAGCGGCACTGGATGAGGGACGTACTTCGGCACTGATCCTATTGGATCTCAGTGCCGCATTTGATACGGTCTCCCACCAGCTTCTGATCCGGAGACTGAAGGAGGCTGGTATCGTGGGCCCCGCCCTGGCGTGGCTCACCTCCTTCCTCTCGGACAGGTCCTTTCAGGTGTCGGCCCCCCCTTTTTCATCTAGGGTGCACTCCATCAAACAGGGCGTTCCGCAGGGCTCTGCGCTAAGTCCAACGCTTTTTAATCTGCATGTTCAGCCCTTAGCCGCAATAGCCAAGAAGAGCGGGCTGACTATTGTGTCATATGCTGATGACACTCAATTAGTAGTCGCCCTCTCCAACGACTGTCTAAATGATGCTGCTAAGGTTCGAAGTGGGCTGGCGGACGTTGCAGGGTGGATGACTGCCAATTGCCTCCAGCTCAACGCCAGCAAGACTGAGGTCCTGCTGGTGGGGAAAAATCCTGAGCTATGGAGTGGACATTGGTGGCCTACCACCCTGGGACCAGCTCCCACTCCCAAACAGGTGGTGAAAAATCTTGGCGTCTGGGTCGACTCGGCGCTTAGTTTTCTGGATCAAACTAAGAGGGTGGCGGCGACTTGTTTTGGTATTCTGCGCAGCCTTAGGCCCATGCTGGGCTTTTTTGACCCGTCTATCCGGCAGACGATCGTGCAGGCATCTGTGCTGTCGAGACTGGATTATGCCAGCGTGCTCTATCGGGGGGTCAACAGGGCCGAGATCGCTAGACTGCAGAGGGTCCAAAATGTCACCGCCAGAACTCTTCTTGCCATGCCCACACGCTGCTCCAGCGCCATTCGTCGGTCACACTGGCTGCCAGTGGAGAGGCGGGTGGAGTTCAAGTCTCTCTGCTTTGCGTTTAAGATCTTGAAATATCCTATCTCCGGGATATTATCGGGCTTACTCTCCGCCTATATTCCCACGCGTCAGCTACGTTCTGCAGGCCAGCAGCTGGCATCGATTCCTCGAGTGAAGAGGGCCCGCGCAGGTGGGCGCTCTTTCCGCGTATTGGCAGCTAAGCTGTGGAATGGCCTTCCGTTGCACATCCGGAGTATGGACAACCATTTGGTTTTTCGAAAAGCACTAAAAACCCACCTGTTCCCTCATTAGGATTTCTGCGCTGCCTTCTGTCATTTTGACACCCTTTGACCCTTCTTTTTCTTTGCCAGGCCGGACTCATGCTGCTAGCTGCTATCATTGCTCTTAGTGCCGGAAAGCCCCTTTGCTGGGGCAGCTGCGCGCTTTACAAGACATCTTAACATAACATAACATAACACGCCAATGGTACCAGGTCTAACAGTAGTAAACCTGGGACTGCGTCAAAATGGTACATCTTCCCAACAGAGGTGTAACGAGGAGAAATATAATTATTTCTCCTCGTAGTTTCCTCTGTCAACATGTGTTACATTCGGCAGTACACATAGAAAAAGGAAAATGCCGCTAAGGATTGTTTCTGTGCAGGACGGTGTTCCTTCCTGCACAAAAACAATCCTACCTGTAATGCAGGAACACTTGCACCATGGAGCAAGGGTGCCTGCATTGGCGCTAGGCAGCAATAAGTGCGCCAGTGCAGGGAGAGAGCAGGAAATTTACTGTATTTGGTGAAAATTGCCTCTGCATAAACAATGCCTTGTCATGGTTTATTAGGTCCCCATTAGAAAACAATTGTAATTACTTACGCTATAAGTACATTCAGGAAAACGTCCCACACCAAAAGTAAACAGTGGTGCTTTCAGTTCTAAAGAAAACATTATGGCGTCAGTTAGGGGGCAGCCAGGAGTAGAGGCTGGCATGCCCTCTGCTTCCTGGAGTCTCAGGAGGATGCATGTCCTGCCCCTTGACCTACTCTTACCTACTATTTGGAAGAGCTCACCGTTTCATTGAGCTGATAAACAATGTGTTAAATACAAAGGGGCTCATTTATGAGCCCTTGCGTCACTTTTGCGCCGCCGGTGCGTCACTTTTTGTGACGCACCAGCTTGGTAAAAAATGCACCAGGTTGCGTCATATTTACAAAGTGACGCATCTAGGTAGATGCGTCACTTTGTAAACCCCTGCGCCAGGTATGCAGGGTGGGCGTTCCGACGCAAGTAAGCCTCGTAGAAGTGACGCAGTGAAATCTAGGAGATTTCACTGAGCCACTTCTAGGACGCAAATGCGTCAATATCTTACGCCTGCCTCACAGCAGGCATAAGACTGACGCAGGCACATTTGAAATGGGACTTGCCCATGTGAAATGACCCATTGCTGAAGTTGCGTCACTTTGTGACACACTCCAGCAATGCGTCATTTTTGCGCCTACAGATACGTCAGAAATACTGACGTATCTGTAACTCCTTGCGACATGATGCGTCATACTGTAAATATGACGCATCATTGGTGTCGCAAGGAGGGCGCAATGAAAAGTGACGCATCGCTGTTTTCACGCAGCGATGCGTCACTTTTCATAAATGAGGCCCAAAGAGTGAATGTAAATACGAAGGGGCTTATTTACAAGCCCCGTGGGCCGCCGGTGCGTTGCTTTTAATATGGGAAAAAGTGACGTACCGGCGGCGCAAGGGACTTGTAAATTAGTCCCGAAATTGCTGAAAAGCCACTTGAGGAGTTTTACAACAGATTTTTCAGGGAGGATCATATGCTACTTATCACTTTTGTTTCAAACTACAGACAGTGATTTGTGAAGACAAATTCCTACATGGACATTTGAGAAGTATGGCAACAATTCAACATGCTGTTACTATAGCTTCAAAAGTGATTCTTGCAAAGAATGTTCCATTAAGGTCCTAATTACACGTTTGCATTATCAGGATTAATGACACTGTAATGGACGCTTAATGAATATATAATGATTTGCCACTTATCTTAAAACGGAACTTGCAACACCTTCCTGTTGAAGCGGTTAATCAATTATAGCTTCGTGACTCCCATGAAAGTGCTTACATCTACTCTACTTACAGCAGAAAAATGAACAATGAAATTGTCATTAATATCATAGGTGTTGTAATGGTGGCTAAATGAGTATATTTTGACAGCGCTCCTAAAATATATTACCGTGATACAACTAGAGGTCTATTATTCATATAGAAGAAAAACAAAATTAAGTCTATACTTTAAATACTTTTAAATCGTCTACTTGATTGCAGAGATTTTATTCCCCAAAATCATATCAGTTGGACTCGAAACCGATACAGTCAGGAAAGAGTGAGGCTATGATTTTTTTTTCTGGCATCCTTCTTAAATGTTGCCAATTTTAGACACATTTGTGCGGAAATCGTTACTTTTGCAACATATTATTTTGAAAAGGTAAGCTTGCAAAGAAAAATCTGTACAAATAAAGAGTCTGCAAAAGATAAACGTGCCAAAGACGAAAATAAAACAGCAACTTCACAAAAATACTCTTCAGTGAGGAACACAACTTTGCACACCTCTTGCCAGTCTAGAATTTTGCAAATAGGAAAGAAATAACGATTGAAACCTATTAAAAGGGGCACGCCCATTATGTAAATCCATAACATGAGCAAATGGGAGTATGCACTGAATGTTTGGGCTCATAAATTCCAAACTCTCCATAGTACGTAGGTCTGAAGCCATATAATGAATAGCTGCCACGGCTCGGAGGTTTTTGTGTGCGCAGTCGTTAAACTGCTTAACTGCAACTCGTACTTTGTTTGAGTTAATGTGTACACCACATACAGCATAGCTCGGAAGCAGAGACAGGCTATCACTGCTCACTGCTTCTAATTGTTTCAGCCCACCTCAAATGTCCGTTTTTCTAGCAAAATTATTTAGCTTAGAATTAGCTCAATTTCTAGAAGTGATAGAGTCTATTGCATTTTCCAACAAAGGCCTTACACGTTTGTCAGAATAGGTTGGGGTAATTATTTATCACTAGTGGTAAAAACTATAACCCCCAGCGTCAGGTATTTACCACATATGGTAAATCCCTCCTATTCTGAGTTCAACTGGAAAACAAGGCATAACATGCGGACATCGGACATCGTCTATGTGGTATCCTTTTCAACAGGCTTCCCCCCCCCCCCAATAAATTTCAGCAGGGTTGACCTTCCAGAATTTATCAAGGTAAAACTGCGAGGTTGTGATAATTATTACATAACTCATAATTCTGATTCCTGTGTAAACATGTGTGTTCATAGGAATTGGAATGTAACCCTGAACCCTTAATGAGGGCTAATGGTTTTAGGCTTAGTATGGCCTATGCAACCACACTGACCCTAAAAATGATAAAGGCATTTTGTCATTCAAAGGCACAATGCTACAACTTTGAATTGGAGGGAGAAATCCAGATTGGAAGGTCGAAAGGAAATTAGAATTTACCGGGCCCCAATCGTGTTACCTAGGGTCTTTTGCATAAAGCGTCCATGCACCTCTAAACTGCGGACCCTCAAACGGAACTAAATGATACTCAGTAAATACTTTAATACACATACAACTAAATAGTACCCACAAAATTACAAATATGTACAAAGTGACAGGAGTAAGAACCAATTCAAGCACTCCCTAAACGGCTGCACAAACTACTGGGCATATTTACAAGCCCATATCGCTACCACAACGTCACTTTTCACAATGTTGTGGTGGTGATAGAGGTTTTGCGTTATTTACAAGGCAGCGTTAAGCCACTTAATGTGGCTTAACGCTGCCTTGTAAATAAGGCATTCTTTCACGCTATACTTAGCGTGAAATGAGCGAGCAATGGGTGTTGCTGTGGGCGTTCCACCACAACACCCACTGATTTTGACGCTGCCCCATATTTACAAGGGTGGCATAAATATGGGGCAGCGCCAAAATTAAGACCAGGGAAAACCTGGTCTTAACATGGCGCAACGAGGAGAAATGTTTAATTTCTCCTCGTTTTTGATGTTTCCATTTGTGCTGTGTTGTGCGGCACACATGGAAATAGCAAAACGCCATTGATTGTTTATGTGCTGGAAGGTGTCCCTCCCAGCACATAAACAATCATTTAAAGAAATTATGTTTTGCAACTTCTATAGTTACAAAATGCCTTTTGAACATTGTTTCAATCAATCAATCAGGAGTTTGTTAAAGCGCGACTACTCACCCGTAAGGGTCTCAAGGCGCTAGGGGTGGGGGGGGGGAGGTGCATGTGCAGGAAGGTGACCTTTGCTGCACATAAACAATATTCCCCTGCCATGCAGACACCCTTGCACTATGGTGCAAGGGTGCCTGCGCTGGCGCTAGGCAGATATATTTAGCGCCAGCGCAGGGGGAACGCAGGGCTGCATCGTATTCTTTTAAATACGGTGCAGCCCTGCGTTTCAGAAGTGGCAGAGCGCGGCGTTAAGCCAAGGAGACTAACGCAGCACTCCGTCACTTCTATTGTAAATATGCCCCTACATTTGGTGCATTGTAAATGAAGGTCTTGGTAGTCAGCTTATGCCCTAAAAGTACACTGGACCCTGTAAGTCATAGGCACCTTTATGGTTTGTGCATCATCAGACACCCGCCCGAAAACCACAATACCCCCATAAGGTATAAGGTATTAAAAGCAGGTCTTCTAACTTTATAAAAGGGATGTTTCAATTTAAATTAACAGTGAAAATGTTTCATCTTTTGTTATCAGGAAGACAGGCCTATTGCTGTGACAAACTTGCAATAACTAACATTTCACAAGAAACATTCAATTGAGCTGACACATGTTTGGTGTTAAATTAGGTTGACTGGCAACAGCTCAGGACACAAAATGCAGTGGGTCCAACTTCACTATGATCACGCTATAAATTGGCTTCATACTTTATAGCCCAAATTAGTAAAATTAGATGAAACATTATAGTGATTCTGATTTGTTAGCCAACTCTTTCAACCCTTGTCATGCCTCGGTATGACAAAGATCTTTTTTCTTCTTGTTCAATGTAGGAAACTGAGATTAAAACCTGGTAATCCACTAAAAATATCAGCTCTACAAAAAACACGAACAAATTAGCTGGTCTAATTACTCAGACATTGCCTTTTGTTTTCAGTGCCAGGTGCAAGTATGTGGAAACTGGCAGTGGTAAACTTCTCAAAGAAACCCTCTTATCCCTCAGAGGATACTAGAAATTGGCTACTGATCTTTCTTCCCATTTTAACAAAAAAAGAGGAAACATTTGAGTTCCAGAAGCTCCAAACGTTTGTTGAGAACAATAATTTATTTAGTACTTTGCAAGCTGGATTCAGGTCCAGTCAGACTACTGAACTTTTGGTCACATCGCTCACCGATGACCTATGAATGCTAGAAGATGGCAAATGTGTTGGAGTACTGATTTTTCTTATGCTGTTCTCTGCATTTGACACCATTGACCATACCATTCTTCTTGATAGTGTCAAACTCTTTGGATTTCACAATAACACCATTAAAGGTAATTCTTCTTTTCTGGTCGTCAACAGACTGTTACCTTTCAGTCTGCCTCAGCTAGTACAAATGTAACTATGTGAGGAATACCACAGGGCTGTATATTAACTTCTCTGCTTTTTCGCTTGCACATTGCTGTTCGAGATTGGATTCCTGGTTAGTAGAGGTCTGCAACTTGGTCAAGCAATAATCACAATCCTAGTCAGGGTAAGCAAAGCACACAATAACAGATAACCTGTACTCACCCTCTGGTACACAGACAGTAACACAATGAATACACCACAAAAAGACTTTATACATGTTTATAAAAAGACAAAAATCCAATAAGTAGAAATTGACATATTGAATTTAAAGGAATAAATGCAATTAAGCCCTTAGAAGCAAGTAGCGCTAAAAAGGTTACTTTAGGTCATGCTGGAAGGGGGCAAAGTCAAAGTTCAGGTAGACCTCGTGTAATTATAGGCCAGCTACAGGACCCAGACAGAGCCCTGTGAACAAAGTACCTTTCCTAGTCACAACAGTAAGATGTGGGACAAGATGCGTTGATGTCGAGGCCCTCAGATGGAGAATGTGTTTATCTTCTCCACACAGTGAAGAAAATGTGTCAGTTCCGAGGACGGGTGCCGGAGTCAAGAGGCTCTGAGCGATGCGCCAGATTCTGCCATGCAGTCAAGGGGATGCATCGGTCTCACCAAGTTGCATCTGCTGCGATACGCAGTCCGATGTGTCGATCTCTGGAGGCAAAGCACTGGTTCCGATGCGACAAACTGATGTACTCCTGAAACCGTGCCAATATGCTGGTTCTGCTACACGCAGATAGGAGCTGCATTAACATCTGTGTTGCAAGTATGTGGGCCACTTCCAGTGAGCCAGGCACAGCAACAGGGGTGGAAACTTAGGTATCCCTGAGTTTCAAGCAACAGGAGGCAAGCCAACACGCCCTTGGAGATCACTTGGAGTAAAGGCAGAGTCCAGCTCTCCTTCAGCAGAGTCAGAGAGCAGCAGGCAGCAGTGCAACAAACAGAAAAGCAGTGCTTCCAGCTCAGCAGTCCATTTGAGTCCTTTAAGCAGCAGCACAGCAGTTCTTCTGGCAAAGCTTCAGTTACAAGTCCTGTAGTGTCTGATTTACTTATACCTAAAAGTGCCTTTGATGTGGAGGTGACTTCAAAATATGGCTCTCTGAAGTGCACAAGTATCCCAGCCCTGTCTGCCAGGCTATCTGTGGGGGGTAATCAGTCCTTTGTGTGGGGACAGGACACTGCCTATTAAAGTGAAGTGTTAGCACCTCCTTTCCATCCTGCCAAGGGAAGGCCATCAGAATGCAGATGTATGTAGATGGGTACTCAGACACACCTATCCTTCCTGTGTTGTGGCTGCCTAGATGGAGTGCACAAAGTGTAGCTGTCACCCACTCCAGGCGTGCATTAGAGGCAGGCTGTCAGACACACAGAGCAGAAAGTGCAGAGAGATGTCCACTTTCTAAACTTGGCATTTCTAAAACAGTAATGGTAAATCCAACTTCATCATTAAGGTGGATTTATCATTACCATTCCAAACATATGAAACATGGAAAAGCTACTCCTCTCTGATCAGGAATTACATCTTAAAAGTGAGGAGTAGGTCTCACAGGAGTGAAAAACGAAATAGGCTGTTTGTCACTATCAGGACATGTAAAACATAAAGGCACATGTCCTTCCTTTTACTGACATAGCAACCTGCCCTTAGGGTTACTTCGTGCCTACCTTAAGGGTGACTTATATTTAATAAAAGGGGAGTTCAAGGCTTGGCAAGTAGTTTTAAAAACCAAGTTGAAGTGGCAGTAAACCGCACATGTAGGCACTGAAGTGGTAGGCCTGAGACAGTTTTGAAAGGCTACTTCTGTGGGCATTCCGTCCATCAATTGTTTATTTTGCATATGTCGCCCTAACTGGGAAGGGTATGCCCAGACGTGGGTCCCGTGCTCACTACACCACTGGATTCAAGCTAGCCTGGCTGATGAAGGGTGATGCCCTGAAACCGGTCCCAGGATGCTTGTTTCCGGTCCAGGGAGGACCTGGCTTGGCAGTTCGGGCTGGACTGTTCCCACAAGGAACAGGGTCAAGACTGATTTGCATATGGCTGGGTCCAAACTGGGGTGGTGTGGTGAGCAAAAGAATGATGGATTAAACCCGGATCCTTGTGACTGGGGGTGAATGTTTGCATTGTCCAGCATTCCGTCCATCAATTGTTTCTTTTGCATATGTCGCCCTAACTGGGAAGGGTATGCCCAGACGTGGGTCCCGTGCTCACTACACCACTGGATTCAAGCTAGCCTGGCTGATGAAGGGTGATGACCTGAAACCGGTCCCAGGATGCTTGTTTCCGGTCCAGGGAGGACCTGGCTTGGCAGTTCGGGCTGGACTGTTCCCACAAGGAACAGGGTCAAGACTGATTTGCATATGGCTGGGTCCAAACTGGGGTGGTGTGGTGAGCAAAAGAATGATGGATTAAACCCGGATCCTTGTGACTGGGGGTGAATGTTTGCATTGTCCAGCATTCCGTCCATCAATTGTTTCTTTTGCATATGTCGCCCTAACTGGGAAGGGTATGCCCAGACGTGGGTCCCGTGCTCACTACACCACTGGATTCAAGCTAGCCTGGCTGATGAAGGGTGATGCCCTGAAACCGGTCCCAGGATGCTTGTTTCCGGTCCAGGGAGGACCTGGCTTGTCAGTTCGGGCTGGACTGTTCCCACAAGGAACAGGGTCAAGACTGATTTGCATATGGCTGGGTCCAAACTGGGGTGGTGTGGTGAGCAAAAGAATGATGGATTAAACCCGGATCCTTGTGACTGGGGGTGAATGTTTGCATTGTCCAGCATTCCGTCCATCAATTGTTTCTTTTGCATATGTCGCCCTAACTGGGAAGGGTATGCCCAGACGTGGGTCCCGTGCTCACTACACCACTGGATTCAAGCTAGCCTGGCTGATGAAGGGTGATGCCCTGAAACCGGTCCCAGGATGCTTGTTTCCGGTCCAGGGAGGACCTGGCTTGGCAGTTCGGGCTGGACTGTTCCCACAAGGAACAGGGTCAAGACTGATTTGCATATGGCTGGGTCCAAACTGGGGTGGTGTGGTGAGCAAAAGAATGATGGATTAAACCCGGATCCTTGTGACTGGGGGTGAATGTTTGCATTGTCCAGCATTCCGTCCATCAATTGTTTCTTTTGCATATGTCGCCCTAACTGGGAAGGGTATGCCCAGACGTGGGTCCCGTGCTCACTACATCACTGGATTCAAGCTAGCCTGGCTGATGAAGGGTGATGCCCTGAAACCCGTCCCAGGATGCTTGTTTCCGGTCCAGGGAGGACCTGGCTTGGCAGTTCGGGCTGGACTGTTCCCACAAGGAACAGGGTCAAGACTGATTTGCATATGGCTGGGTCCAAACTGGGGTGGTGTGGTGAGCAAAAGAATGATGGATTAAACCCGGATCCTTGTGACTGGGGGTGAATGTTTGCACTGTCCAGCATTCCGTCCATCAATTGTTTCTTTTGCATATGTCGCCCTAACTGGGAAGGGTATGCCCAGACGTGGGTCCTGTGCTCACTACACCACTGGATTCAAGCTAGCCTGGCTGATGAAGGGTGATGCCCTGAAACCGGTCCCAGGATGCTTGTTTCCGGTCCAGGGAGGACCTGGCTTGGCAGTTTGGGCTGGACTGTTCCCACAAGGAACAGGGTCAAGACTGATTTGCATATGGCTGGGTCCAAACTGGGGTGGTGTGGTGAGCAAAAGAATGATGGATTAAACCCGGATCCTTGTGACTGGGGGTGAATGTTTGCATTGTCCAGCATTCCGTCCATCAATTGTTTCTTTTGCATACTTCTGTGGGCGGCACAATCAGTGCTGCAGTCCACTAGTAGCATTTGAAGTACAGGCTCTGGTTATATGGCATGCCACTTTACAAGGGACTTACCAGTACATCAAATATGCCAATCAGGTAGACACCAGTGTCATAATGTTTAGGGGAGAAGCACATGCACTTTAGCACTGGTTAGCTGTGGTAAAGTGCTTAAAGTGCTATGGCCAACAAAAAGAATCAGCAAAAAACAGCAGGTAAAAGGCAAACAGTCTGGGGAAAGACCACCCTGAGGATGCGAGGTCTAACAATCGCCCTTTTGGCCCTTATTAGACTGGGCATGAGTGTGCATTTTCATATGTTTTTTTATTTTTTATTTTTTTAAATCCTCTTTCACCTCAGACCATTAGTGAACATACAAGCCGCCCGTACCGTTACTCAACAATGAAGAGACGTAGGCATTAGTACCGCAGCAGACTAGGATGACACTAGCCCCAAAGTAAAGGGGATGGTCACTCTCCCAATCGGTCCAGATGACCCCGGCGACTGTTGATGTTGGCGAAGAGTGGATGAGAAACTAGGAATGCCCAACACAGTCAGAAGAGTTTCAAGGAGGCGTAATCATAGGACCAAGGTTTTTCTTATACATCAGAATTGATACATAAATAAATAGATAAAGAAGGGGGAGTGCTATCAAGTCTCCCAAGCCTAAGCATTGGACCAATTTAATAAGAAGTCCCATAGTTCTTTCTTTTTCTTGCTTAGAGTTCTTCACAGATCCATCCTAGATGTCACAAACAACGAGGACAACCACTCAGAATACAGAGGGGGTACAGCTTCTACCCATCTTTTGCATATCTCGCTCCTGGCCAGCAGTATAGCATAGAAAAGGAAAGATCTACCATGGCCCGTAATTTCACTGGATATTCCAAAGATTATCAGAATAAGATTTATTTGTATTGGGAGGCCTAAAATATCCGCAATGGTGTTTCCTACTCTTTCCCAAAACACTGCTATGGCCGGGCACTCCACAAACATATGTACATCCGAGGCACTCTCCAAATTACATTTTTTACAACTAACTGGAGGCCCCTTCGACATTTTGGTCAACCTTGACGGAGATAAGTAGGCCCTATGAAGGGTGAACAAATGGTTCCTTCTAAACCAAGCTGGTTTAACAGTGGCAAACAAGATGGTAAAGGATGTTTGCCACAGATGTTCCCACTGTTCATTTGGTATAGTAACCCCCCACAAGTCTTCGGCCAATTTAAAATCCCCATCCACTGCCTCCTCAATAGCCCAGTACAGGAAGGAGACCTCCTTCCTCCCAGCCGGTCTTGTAACTAGCTGCTCCTCAAGAATGTTACCTATGCCTATGGGTTTTTTCAAGTTTTGGGACCAACTCTGCAACTGAATTTATTTGAATTTTGACAAACCCTCTTCTACCCTGTTGTGTAGTGATGGCCAAGATAGAAGCATGCCCTCATGAGTCAGGTCTCCCCACACCTTCAACCCAGCTACTCTAAGTGGAAGAGATAGCCTGTCCTTTAGGCAATCTGGTACGCCTGGAGAGTCCCACAGGGGGGCCCAGCTCAAAAAATAGTTTAGACCCGTCAGCCTTTTTATGCTAGCCCATGTTCTAGCCATTCCCTGCAAGACTTTTAGTTTGATCTTTTTGAAGAATTTCAGTTCTCCAAATTTGAACAGGAAACCCTCCTGAGATAGACCAGCCCCCTTTATCATTGCAGAGAACATGGCCCCCACCCCTGTATTATCCGGAGTTTTTAAAAGCATCCTAGAATGCGACAGTTGGAATGCCCATGCGCAATATCGAAAATCCGGCAGTGCGAGTCCTCCCTTTTCCCTCCTGTCTCAGCTTCTTCCAGGAAATCCTAGTACCTCTATATGCCCAGACAAATGACTTGATAGCCTGTTGGAGCTTAACTATAGCCGGTTTGTCGAAGTGTAATGGAATGGTATTAAAGAGGAAGGGGATTTTTGGGAGCACCACCATCTTTACCAAATGAATCCTCCCAAGAATGGTTAAAGGGAGATGAATCCAGGACTTCATAAGTTTTTGGCACTCTCTTGAAACGCTTGCCAAGTTGGTCACTGAGATCTTATCAATATCTTGAACTATTCTGACCCCCAGATAACCCATGTCCCGCTTGATCTGGTGCTGACACTCTGCCAAATTCCAGGTCATGACCTCAGTTTTCTCAGCATTCACCTCATAACCAGATACCTGCCCAAAATCTCTTGCCTGCCTTATAACAGCAGGGAAGATCCTAGCGAGGTCCGCGGAGAAGACCAAAATATCATCGGTGTACAGGGCCACCTTTCTCTCCCAAACCCCATGCTTAAATGGTAAAATGCTAGCCTCCTCTCTTAACCGCTGAGCAAAAGGCTCAATATATATGTCAAAGAGGAGGGAGATAAAGGGCAGCCCTGCCTAGTACCCCTGTGATCTTAAAAGGTCTTGTCAAGTTACCGTTAACCAGAAGTCTAGCTGATGGATCTTGGTAAATCAGCTGAATAGCACCGCAAAACTTGTCCCCCAGATTAAATTCTCCATGACTGCAGATAGGTACACCCAATTGACCCTGTCGAAGGGCTTGGTGGCATCTAATGTTATTGCAGCAAGGGGAAGCGAGCAAGTTGTGGCCAGGTCTATTGCACCAATAAGATCATAAGTAAGGTCAGATATGTTCCTACCTTTAACAAAACCCTTTTGATCGGTGTGAAGCATATCGCCCGCGACCGAGCCCAACTTGCCCGCCAGAATCCTGGCAAAGATTTTATAATCTGCATTCAGCAGCGAGATGGGCCTATAAGACCCACAACAGGCTGGGTTTTTCCCCGGTTTCAGGATCAAGGTGATGGTAGCCTCTCCCCATGTGCCTGGAAGCCTCACACCTTCGGATAAGATCTCATTAAAGAGCTGTGCCAAGATGGGAATTACCACCTCTCCAAAGGATCTATAAAGTTCTATTGGCAGCCCATCTGGGCCAGCAGCTTTCCCTGTTTTACAGGCAAGAATGGCCTTTCTCACCTCTTCCTGAAAGATGTCCCGCTCTAGATCTTCCTGCTGAGTTAAATTCAGGGGGGTAAGCGTGCTCGCATGCAGCCACTCCATGGCCACGGTTTTGTCCACCGCACTATCTTCCTAGTACAGATCCTGAAAGAAATCAAAAAAAGCCCCCCCTATCTCCTCGTCTGTGGACAGAGCAGTAGCCCCACCCATGTAGTCGATTTGTTTGATCAGATTGCGCAACCTGTCAGACTTAGCTTTCCATGCCAGGAGCTTGCCTGCACCTTCTCCATACTCAAAATGGGCAAGCTTACTGGCCTCCCATCTACGTGCATCCCTAGACTGAAGGATGGTATCTAACTGATCTTTTAAACTTCTTAATTTAACCAAATTTTCCTGCAGTTTCTCAGAATTCAGGCCCAACTCTGCTACCTCCAACTCTGCCTCTTTGTGAGCCACCTCTTCTCTATATTGTCTGTTCCTGAAACAAACCCTACTCATGATCATGCCCCTTAAAAAGGCCTTTAGGGTATCCCAAACCACCGAAGTTGCAGCGGAGCCTACGTTGATACCCAAAAAACCCTCAGTCTCCTGAGATAAATATTTCATCTCCTCACCATCGAGAAGTAGAGTTTGATTGAACGTCCAGACACTAGGATGCTGACTATCTGCCAGGACAATATCCAACCAGACCCCTGAATGATCGGACAGATGGGGAGCTAAATAACCAATGTCTTTAACCTTACCTCTCAAGCTGTGACTAACCAAGATGTAGTCGATTCTCGACTTGTGGCCATATTTACTATTGTAAAATGAGACTCCCAGCTGAGAACACGATCTGTCTCTCCAAATGTCACAGAGTCCAGTCTGTGCCATCATAGATTGGAGGTACATCCGGGATCTAGAGGGCACCTTAGCTTAACTTCCTGTTGCCTTATCCAATTTCGGGTTCAGGACTATGTTAAAATCCCCAGCCATGATCCCCGGGTCTGGGTAATCCAGGAGATTCGAAAAAATAGTTTTAAGAGAGGAGGGGTCGTCTTGGTTTGGGCCGTAATAGCCCACCAAGGTAAGTGGATAACCCGAGATAATAACCTTCACAATGACCCACCTGCCACATGGGTCAACCAGAGAATCTAAAATGCGGGCTTTTGCTTGATTCTTAATTAATATAGCAATGCCCCTTATATTGGCACTCTGATTGGAGCAGATCAAATAATCTACCCATTTTTGATTTTTAAATACCTCAGAGATCTCTTCCTTCAAAAGATGAGTTTCCTGAAGGATAATGACCTGCGCGGGGGAATCTTTTATATATTGCAGAATTTTTACCCTTCTGGTTTTCACGCGCAGGCCATTAACATTCCAGGACAAAAACTGAATCGTTTTCATGAGGGTTTAGAGGTATACGCGAGAATCATGAGTCCACCAGGTCGCAAAAAGAGCCAACACCAGACCAATCGCAACACAACTAGGGCAATCCGAACAAACATTAAGGTGAATGAGGAACATTTTTTGTTTTTTACCCCTATGCTCCCCACCCCATGCACCCAACCCCCCTCCCGACTGTCCCCTCCCAGGAGAAACCCCCCCCATTTGCCTGGACAGATAGAGTCCAGTTACTGCACCCCATGGCCACCCGCCACGTCTCTTGTAATCAAAAAGAAAACAAAAAAAGAAGTAGAGGAGAAGCTAGAGCCCAAGCCTAAACTTCCATTAACTAAGTGTCCCAGAGTAGACCCTGTGTGATGACTTTGTAATTACCTCTCTGGTGCTATTCTAGAAACCAAAAAACAGAAAGGAAGATAGGAATATATATTTAGAAGTCCTACTAGCGAAGTCTGCCATATTGTTCTTTATAAGTGGATACCATGGATGGATGCCACACCCCCAGGGATAGGCCTGCCTGCTATATTTCGCCCTTCCCCAGACTTTCTAGTAAGTCGTCTGCTTCTTGTACCGATCTTACATTATGCATTTTATTATTATGCATAACTTTCAAAGTTGCTGGGAATTTAAGTTGAGCCACAGCACCGAGCTTTTTGAAATCGTCCAACTTCCTGCCCAACTCCCACTGCCTGTCAAGGGTGACTTGGGCCAGATCTGAGCGTATTTCAAATAAAAAGTCTCTGGCCTTCAATGATTTCCCCTTTAAGGCCATATTGAGGATCTTTTTTTCAAGGAGTGGGTATGGAAGTTAATAAGAATTTTCCTGGGCTTTGTTCTGTTGGCGTTCCTTCTAAAAGGGTCTCTATGAACCCTCTTGATGTCCTTCCTCTAATCTTCTTCTGACTCCTCGATCTGCAAAGACTCCTTTAAAAGTGAAATTATATAAGATTTGAGATCGTCCCCCTCCCTTCCCCCCGGGACATTAAAAATACGCAAATTGCTTCTTCTGGAGTTGTTCTCCAACATCTCAAGCCTATCTTGAAGAGCCGACTCCTCCTTCTTGAGAATCAGTATGTCAGCTTTGGCTGCTTCAAGGTCATCCTTCAATTCTCCCACTGTGTTCTCCAAGGTGTCTGTTCTAGTATTTAGGAGATCAATTTTCTTGTCCAATGTCTCGCAAAAGTTCCTAATCTCTCCTTGATTAGCTTCAGATACTGAGAACCCTCTTTTGATGTCCTCCGAGAGGGTGGAAAAGAGAGCCTCCAGAGAAGCTACTGAAGGCCCCCTTATTTTGTGATCATTGGAGCCTTTATCCACCTCAGTGTCACGCCTGACTTCCACCCCTAGAGATGCCAAGACCTTCTGCCCTTCCATATCCTGTCCTTTATTCGGGGCTTCTTTTAAGCTACTTTCAGAAGTTAGAGTTGGAGTTGATACTATAGGCAGGTATCCTCCTGAGGCCTCCATCCCCTCCATGATGGAACTTGATACAGGCAGACCTACTGACCCCCTTCTAAGGGCCTCACCCTGCTTCACAATGTCTAGTACAGGTGGTTGTACTTTGAAATATGACCTCAATGAGGGGGTAATCCTAACTTTCAGATCCAGAGGATTACTTTTTGCCCTCCCTGCCTTGATGCTCCTACCTTTGACCTCACACCGCTGGAAGGAAGAGCAGCTACAGTCTGTGTCTACACTGGTGGCACTACCTTTTCCCTGATTCTTCCCACTGCCTTATTTCTCCTCGGGGGGCTGTTTAGTACTTTTACCATTTAATTTTGATTTTACTAGCCCCTGAGTGGCCCCTCCGCGCCTCTTGCTCTTCCTTAACCCTTTGACTGGAAGCACTGTGCTTGGTGTCGCCTGAGGCAATAAACTCTCCCTCTTCAACTGGACCCCCTGTACCTGCTCCTGCTGCTGTAAGTGCGAGGGAGACTGCAAAGGAAAGCCACCGCCTGGATTTGGCTCCTCGTAAAGCTCCCCTCCAGTACCAGCCTGCTCCAGGGTGGCGAAAACTCGACTGGTGCTGCCGCTGCCTGTGCTGACACGGAGGAGCCCGCGAGCCGCTACTCTGCGGCCCCTCCTCAGCTCCAGGGCGACCGCCACCCACCGAGACGAGTGGGGAGAAACCGCGGGCGCCGAGGCTCCACAACACATGCCCCGCGAAAAGGAAAGGAAACACAGCAGAGCCAAGCAGGGAAGAAGGCAAACCACTCAGAACGGCTCCGACGCAGGTAAGACGGGTCTCAGCTTCGCCTCGTTAAGCGCGGGATGCGGGTGCCTCCGGGGAGCAAGCAGCTGCTCAGCTAGTTGCCGCCATGTTCTCCAGTTCAGTCCCCGCATTTTCATATATTTGTACAGGTCATTTCTGCTCTCAACGGTTGTCTCTGACATTCATTGTTTTATTCAGTGATGGATGGCATCCATCTTCATATGGTTGAACCCGGATAAGATGGAAGGAAGTGTTGATTACTGAAAATAGTATTGAGGTAAATGCGGTAATAAATCTGGGCTTTACTTTAGATGCAAACTTAACATTTTAACCGCAAATGAACAAGATTTAAAGCTCATATTCCCCATTCTTTAAACTTTTGAAGAAAATGTTGCCATTTTTTCCAAGCTGCAAGCTGTCACTACCATGATCCAATACAGACTAAACTATACTAATTATTGCTTTCTTACTCTACTGAGGAAATTTTCAAATTATTCAAAACGCTGCGGCTCAAATTTTACTAATCAAAGAACAAAAAAGATGCCCATGCTGCGTACTCGCTCCAATTGATAGAATATGGACATTGAAACAAAACAATGCCCACAGCAACCACTTTTTCCGTTGAATTTAATCGAAAACGTTTTTACTTTTTTATCAAAAATTGCCACCTACATAGTATACAACATTTCACAATTTCGAGAAAACAGTCAATATACAAAAAACATTTACATATATATACAAATCCACATCAAATATACCACTACTTCCAACCCATTCACACAACTTCTCACATATCCTATCCCCATTCAAAACAACATCCAAAGCAACAAATTGTTTTTCAATGTTAATACAGACTTTTTAACAAAAACAATGGATAATCAGGCCATCTATCAAATTGGCTGCATAAATCATAAAATAAATTATGTGTTTATCAAAGATTGGCCTTAGAATAGCGGTCTACGCGTTTCAAACTCCTGCCAATTCAGGAGTTCTCATCAGGACCAGAATAGCTGAAAAAGACAAAACAAAATTCTTTGTCTTAATACTTGACCACATGCTGACCCTTGCCTCAAAAAACCTCTAAGCTGCACCATTTCTTACCTTACTCACTATGAATGTTCGGCTGATGTTTAATCATTTCGACTTTCACCCAAACGATCGATCTAAAATAACATACATACAGTCTTAGTCTTATACTGTGAGAGGACAGGGCATTGTATTGTCGAGTAAAGGAATGGTTCTTACTTTTAGCTGGCTGAGAAAGTAATGGGGTCACACGTCATATGCAGAATCGCTGCTACATATCTAAAAAATGAACGAATAAAATATCCATTGGCCATAGTACTATATTCATAGCTTAAAATGCGAGATTAAATGAAGCCAAGGTGATGTTTTACCTTAATTGATGTGGTTCATCTGTTTAATTTGGACGAATATAAAAAGGACGGTGGCAGATTGAAGACCGGCGTTTCCTTTGATTTTCTAGAGGAAAAATGAGGAACTGACTGAAGGACAGTTTTCTACAACTTAATGCCCGTTTTCAATAAACTAGGCCGATGTGGAACAATGTTCTGTGCCTGTAGTTCGTCTTACCTTTAGTCGTTTTCGAAGAGCAGCTCAGTTGTTGTCCGCGTTCTAAGTAGATCACAAGTCAGAACCCGGAAGCGGTCTTCACTTAACACGCAAGGGTAATGACGTGCTACCCCAGCTATTCATGGGAATTGTAGTTTCGCAATTCTTAATATGCCAATGATTTCGTCGATTAAACCCTGACTTTGTTTCAAAGATTGCAAATGAATAGTGCCTTCTGCTAGTGTTGGCCTATATTTGTATGTACCACAACAGTTGTTTAAGTCACTCCTGATGATGAAATCACTCTACTGTAGGAAGAAATTCATTCTGCTAAAAAACCTTTGCCATTCAGCCAAACGTGGCGTTTTCTGGGAGTTGTAGTCACTTCAATGGCTTTTCCTTTTTATTGTATTTTTCTTGTAGACTCAATATGCTCGTCCAATTTATCTTCCGATATAGTGATGTTCTCTACATGGCCTGTGTGCCCCAGTGTATCCAACTCTCAACTTTAATGCAAAATGAAAAAAACGAAAAAAACTTATTGATTACAGTTTGTAAATTTCCGAAAGTTCATTCAGCCCATCTACAGCAGTATTGAATTTTATAATCAACATTGCTTCATGTTTAGTTAGTTTGGCATCTAGATCACCACCTCTAGGGTTTGGTACCACCCTGGAGATAACAGTCCATCTTAGATCTTGCTCTGTATGCATATGTGCATTCCAATGATTTACCAACGGTGCTGTTTGTACATTCTTCCGAATTCTGGATTTATGTTGTGTAATCCTTGAGCGCACTTCTTGATTAGTCTTGCCTATGTATAATTTCATGCATGGGCACAAAATCCCATACACCACATTTTTCGACTTGCAATTCGAAAAGGTTTCATGTTTCCAAAAGATTCCATTATGTGTAAACAATTTGCCTTCCATAGTCGAATCACAACTTACGCATGTCCCACATTTATGATGTCCTTTAACTGGGGGAAGACCAACATAGTCTCGGATGGTGCCCACTGTCTGTTTTGGTAAAGATGCTCTTACTATCTGATTTGAAATACTTCTGTCTTTTTTGAAAGCAAAAAGAGGGACTGCCGACAATGTACTCTCTAAGTTGTTTACCAAATGCCAATTTTGATGAATAATCTTTTTTAGCCAGTTTGACCTTGGACAGAATGTGGATACACATACTATCCTTTCCATAGGTGTTTTCTCATTTTTCTCCAAAAGTGTTTCCCGTGGAGTCCACCAAGCTCTCTTCATCGCTTTTTTCAAGAGTTTTTTGGGGTAGCCTCTGTTGATCAATTTGTCCTTTAGGTTATTTGCATGGATAAAATATTCATCTTTGAATGAACAATTCCGCCTTATCCGTAGAAATTGCCCATAGGGCAAATTCTCTTTCAAACTACGTGGGTGGTTGCTTGTAAAATGGAGGGCTTGATTTTTGTCTGTTTTTTTCTTAAACAAGGTGGTAACCAGCCTGCCTTCACTGGGATAAACCTCTACATCCAGAAATGACATTTTTTGGTTTGAATAATTCATACTGAATTTAATATCAGCTGTCCTGTTGTTTAACCAGTCATGGAAGGAGTGTAGTCCTTGTTCATCACCTTTCCACACCATGAAGATGTCATCAATGAAACGAACCCAGCTTCCAATCTGTTTCTTGAATGGATTATCATTGTGGACAAATTTGTCTTCATATCTGGACATAAACAGTACCGCTAACTCTGGAGCAAATGGGCAACCCATCGCGACTCCCTTTATCTGGAAGTAGAATTCTTCATTGAAGTTGAAATAATTCTTTTTTAGAGCAAATCGAGCCAATTCCATTATGAATTCTGTAGGTATTTTAACTGGTTTCGTTCTACTTTCCAAGAAAGAAATTAATACAGCTAGTCCTTCATCTTGCGGTATTTGGGTGTACAAAGATACCACATCCAATGTCACTAAAAAGTCTTTTTCGTCTTCAAAATTCATTAATTCAAGTTTATTAATGAAATCGGTGGTGTCCTGAATAAACGATTTGACTTCGACCAAAAATGGTTTTAAAAAATGGTCGACAAATTTTGAAATAGGTTCCATTAACGATTCACAACCCGACACTATCGGTCTTCCTGGTGGGGATGTTTCGTCTTTGTGTACCTTTGGAAGTACATAAAAGATTGGAATTCGTGGATATTTATTTTGCAAATATTCATATTCTTTCTTGCCTAAAAACCTTGTTCATAGCCGGCCTTCAAAATGTTAAAAAGTTGTCCTTGGAGTTCTGGCGTTGGGTCTTTTGCTATTTGTTTATAACATTCAAGGTCTCCAAGTTGTTTCATGGCTTCAGCTTTATATTGTTCAATTCCCCAGACTACAATTGAGCCACCTTTGTCCGCTTGTTTTATTATTACCGACGAGTCATTTTTCAATTTGAAAAGAGCATCCTTCTCAGCTTTTGAAATATTAGGTTTCACAAATCTTTTATCTTTTTTCTCTATTTCTGTAATTGCTGATAAGACCGTTCTTTCAAAAGTCATAACTTCTTTTGAAATATTGCCTGAGGACGGACAAAATGTAGATTTCTTTCTGAGTCCTGTCGTTTCCATAGTGCTTATTGATGGATTTATTGCAAAGAAAGTTTTTAAACGGATTTTCCTGCAAAATTCTATAACTTCCGCCTTTAGTTGTACAAAGTTGGTATTTCTTGTTGGAACAAAGTTAAGTCCTTTCCCTAAAATACTTAATTCTGCATCAGTCAAGATTTTTTCAAATAGATTGTAAACAGGAGAGCGTTCTAATTTTTGTAATTTTGTCGTCTTGTCGACATCTCCCATGGCTGGTCGTTGAATCTCGTCTTGCTCCGTGTTTTTTGTTGGCCTTCAGTCAGTTCCTCATTTTTTCCTCTAGAAAATCAAAGGAAACGCCGGTCTTCAATCTGCCACCGTCCTTTTTATATTCGTCCAAATTAAACAGATGAACCACATCAATTAAGGTAAAACATCACCTTGGCTTCATTTAATCTCGCATTTTAAGCTATGAATATAGTACTATGGCCAATGGATATTTTATTCGTTCATTTTTTAGATATGTAGCAGCGATTCTGCATATGACGTGTGACCCCATTACTTTCTCAGCCAGCTAAAAGTAAGAACCATTCCTTTACTCGACAATACAATGCCCTGTCCTCTCACAGTATAAGACTAAGACTGTATGTATGTTATTTTAGATCGATCGTTTGGGTGAAAGTCGAAATGATTAAACATCAGCCGAACATTCATAGTGAGTAAGGTAAGAAATGGTGCAGCTTAGAGGTTTTTTGAGGCAAGGGTCAGCATGTGGTCAAGTATTAAGACAAAGAATTTTGTTTTGTCTTTTTCAGCTATTCTGGTCCTGATGAGAACTCCTGAATTGGCAGGAGTTTGAAACGCGTGAGACCGCTATTCTAAGGCCAATCTTTGATAAACACATAATTTATTTTATGATTTATGCAGCCAATTTGATAGATGGCCTGATTATCCATTGTTTTTGTTAAAAAGTCTGTATTAACATTGAAAAACAATTTGTTGCTTTGGATGTTGTTTTGAATGGGGATAGGATATGTGAGAAGTTGTGTGAATGGGTTGGAAGTAGTGGTATATTTGATGTGGATTTGTATATATATGTAAATGTTTTTTGTATATTGACTGTTTTCTCGAAATTGTGAAATGTTGTATACTATGTAGGTGGCAATTTTTGATAAAAAAGTAAAAACGTTTTCGATTAAATTCAACGGAAAAAGTGGTTGCTGTGGGCATTGTTTTGTTTCAATGTCCATATTCTATCAATTGGAGCGAGTACGCAGCATGGGCATCTTTTTGTTCTTTGATTATTGTTGGGCCCAGCCTTGCTGCATTGTTGGCCAAAACCCTTTCTAGGTTCTTGTTGTTATAGCGGGTGCACACTCGCGAGGTGTAGTAGGGCAGTGAGTATTGCCTTGAGATTTAGTTCTTCTGAAGAAGTAGTTTTTGAAGCGGCTGATACCGCTGTTGTTTAAATGAATATGGTCTGTTAAACAGAAGGTATAATAGTTGTTGGGAGTGTGTGAGGTACGACTGTGTTAGATTGAAACAATCCACAAAGGACTATGACAGAACAAGAGACCTTTGCATATAGTGAAGATCACATTAAAAAACTTTTGAGTGACCCTCCTCTTTTTGCCTCAGCTGCGCTTAGTTCTACAGCAAAAATCAATAATGAATCAGACAAGCTTATTAGGTTGAAAAAGAAACAAATTAGAACGGACCTTCATGGTCATTTCCTAATTGAACATCTAAGAGCAGGCACAATTCCAAGCGGTTTACAAATAAGAAATGTACCAGTGATATTTACTGATGATCCCTTATACAAGAAAGGTTATAGCTATATAGAAACTAAATGCAGCAGGGACCTTATGGTCCTTACTGTAGAGACAGCACAAAGAATTTCAAAACAGCAGTTGGAAGAATTGAAGATCTTGGAAGGTGAAATTACAGCTAACCAAATGATTACTGATTCAAAGACACTATTGGAACAAGTTGAAAAAGAGATTCTAGAGTTCAAGGATTATACAATCAATCAAAAAGGCACAAAGTTTGAAAAAGATAAAAAGCCTTTTCTCTAGATAAAGTTTACCCTTACCTGCAGACAGATTTTTATTCTAGAGCAGAGTCTCGAAGATTCTTACCAGAATATCAAGGTAGATCAAAAAACAACTTTATTACATTTTCAGAAACTTCTTCCTCTTCTAGTGGAAGTGAATCAGAAAACAATAACAGACGACAAGGGTTCAATAGACGGGGAACTTCCAACAGAATTTCCAACAACAACCACAGCCTTCTTTTTTAGGAAGAGGCCAACAAAAAACACGGAGCAAGACGAGATTCAACGACCAGCCATGGGAGATGTCGACAAGACGACAAAATTACAAAAATTAGAACGCTCTCCTGTTTACAATCTATCTGAAAAAATCTTGACTGATGCAGAATTAAGTATTTTAGGGAAAGGACTTAACTTTGTTCCAACAAGAAATACCAACTTTGTACAACTAAAGGCGGAAGTTATAGAATTTTGCAGGAAAATCCGTTTAAAAACTTTCTTTGCAATAAATCCATCAATAAGCACTATGGAAACGACAGGACTCAGAAAGAAATCTACATTTTGTCCGTCCTCAGGCAATATTCCAAAAGAAGTTATGACTTTTGAAAGAACGGTCTTATCAGCAATTACAGAAATAGAGAAATAAGATAAAAGATTTGTGAAACCTAATATTTCAAAAGCTGAGAAGGATGCTCTTTTCAAATTGAAAAATGACTCGTCGGTAATAATAAAACAAGCGGACAAAGGTGGCTCAATTGTAGTCTGGGGAATTGAACAATATAAAGCTGAAGCCATGAAACAACTTGGAGACCTTGAATGTTATAAACAAATAGCAAAAGACCCAACGCCAGAACTCCAAGGACAACTTTTTAACATTTTGAAGGCCGGCTATGAACAAGGTTTTTTAGGCAAGAAAGAATATGAATATTTGCAAAATAAATATCCACGAATTCCAATCTTTTATGTACTTCCAAAGGTACACAAAGACGAAACATCCCCACCAGGAAGACCGATAGTGTCGGGTTGTGAATCGTTAATGGAACCTATTTCAAAATTTGTCGACCATTTTTTAAAACCATTTTTGGTCGAAGTCAAATCGTTTATTCAGGACACCACCGATTTCATTAATAAACTTGAATTAATGAATTTTGAAGACGAAAAGACTTTTTAGTGACATTGGATGTGGTATCTTTGTACACCCAAATACCGCAAGATGAAGGACTAGCTGTATTAATTTCTTTCTTGGAAAGTAGAACGAAACCAGTTAAAATACCTACAGAATTCATAATGGAATTGGCTCGATTTGCTCTAAAAAAGAATTATTTCAACTTCAATGAAGAATTCTACTTCCAGATAAAGGGAGTCGCGATGGGTTGCCCATTTGCTCCAGAGTTTTTTTTTTTTTTAACAATTCTTTTTATTAAACAGTTACTGATGAATGGTACAGTACAAGAGACCAGGTAGTTTACTTTACTCAGTACGCATGTATGGGGGAATAAACAGACAGTACACATGTGAGGAACATCATTAAGGAAGAGGATCATCATAATCAACAGTACAAGGTGGCGTACAAATCTCTCCTCTATACAAATTCCACGGATTCCAGACTCGACTCCACTTCCTTGGGCACCCCCTTGCCAAATACACCGTCTTTTCCCTAAACATGCACCAATCAAGGTTTCTTTCCCAGGCCTCCAGCGTAGGTGGGTGTGCCGCCCCCAGAGTTGCGCAATGTTTCTCTTCGCCAGCATGAGCCCCAGAGTGACCCATTGTGTCTGAGAAGTGTCCAAGTCTGTTGGCTCCCAGATATTAAGGAGGCATCGTCTAGCCTCGGGACGAAGGGAGATTCTCATCACCTGGTTGATCGTGTCGTGTACTTGACGCCAATAAGAATTGATATGTGTGCATTCCCAAATGATGTGCATAAACGTTCCGATCTGGCCACAGCGTCGCCTGCATTCCCCTGTCTCCGACCACCCCATGTGTATTAATCTAGGGCCCGTTATGTAGATCCTGTGGAGGATCTTCAGCTGAACCAGTCGCAAACGTGCCGGGATAGCCACCTCTTTGGGGGAGGATACTGCTGTTTGCCATTCTTCGTCGTCCAGTTCTATCCCATCTTGCGCCCACCTATCTCGCAGTGTCCGGAGGGGTTTGTCATGTGATTAATTAGTTTTTTATAAATTAAGGATATCGTTTTGTCAGGGAGATGACCATCTAAGATTCTGTCCTCCAGAGGGGAGACCTCCGGGGGATCCGCCCCTTTTGGCCATAAAGACTGAAGTGAGTGTGAGACCTGTAAATATCGAAAAAATTCGGTATCCGCCAATTTATATTCGCCCTGAAGCGTGCTGAAGGGTTTGGGCTCCCCTCTTCCCCAGACATCCCCAACAGCTGAGATCCCAATAAGGTCCCACCTATCGAAGCCCCTTGTCTTCCACAGGTCGCCCAACTTCTCCGAGTCCCAAAGAGGGGTAGCCAATGTGAGTTTGTGTCTCCATCCAAGATAATTAGTGGCGTCATGCCAAATTTGCACTGAGTGCTTCGTGGGGCCAGTTAGTTTGAACCGGTTAGGTCGGGAGTATAACGCCCTACCATAAGTGCCCCCGGAAGGAGCCATCTGTCCATGGTGTAGCCCGGGTCATCCACACGGCCATATGTGCCATGATTAATAGCTGCCAGTTGGGAAGCCCAATAGTATTTCTTGACATCAGGGAGACTGATGCCTCCATCATACCAAGACAACGTTAGTTTGCTCAATGCGATCCGGGGCCTGCCGTCCCATAATAGGTCTCTTTGCAGGCCCTCCACCTCCCGAAAGTAACGTGCTGGGACTACATCTAAGGTATTTTGTAGGGCGTATAAGAATCGCGGCAAGGTCATCATCTTAAACAGAGTGGCTCTACCCAGGAGTGAGATAGGGAGTGTCTTCCAGTTATTAATATCACTCTTAAGTCTGCGAAGAGGGGGAAGAAGGTTTTGGGCATAGCGAACCGAGGGGTCCAGTGAAATGTATATCCCCAAATATTTGAATCCAACCGAATTCGTTTGTATTGGACAGTTCCGGGGAGGGACAGGAGGGTCTCCCCTTAGTACAAATAATAGGGATTTTCCCCAATTAATAGAAAGTCCAGAGAATCGACCGAAGACTGCGAGGATATCCATCACCACTACAAGCGAGCTCCTAGGGGAGGCTAAATAAAGTAAAATGTCATCCGCGTATAAAGATATACGGTCCTCCCATCCGGGGACCACCGCAGACCCCTTATCCTTGGATCCCAGCGTATCCATGCGGCCAGGGGTTCCAAGGCCAAAGAGAAAAGAAGGGGGGACAGAGGGCAACCCTGTCGAGTTCCCCGACTGAGCAAGAACGAGGCTGACACCTTGTTGTTCACCACCACTTGAGCCAGAGGTTCAGAGTATATGAGACGCACCCACTGAATGTATTCCGGCCCAAATCCCAGCTTTACCATAACTGCCCATAGGTATGGCCATTCGATAGTGTCGAAGGCCATTGTCGCGTCCAGAGACACAATTACCGCCGGCTCACGAAGGGTGCCAGCCCTATCTATCACCCCATGCACTCTACGGAGATTCAAAGCTGTATTTCTATGAGGCATAAACCCGGTCTGATCTGGATGCACCAGGCCTCCAATCACCTTCACCAAGCGGTTGGCTAAGAGCTTGGCTAAAATCTTGGGTTCGGCATTTAAAAGAGAGATGGGCCTATATGAGGCACATTCCGCCTTATCCTTTCCTTCCTTGTGGATGGTGACAATAGTAGCCATTCGTTGTTCTCGGGGCAGCATTCCCGCCTCCCTAGATTCCAGAAACATAGCGTTCAAGTATGGGGCTAGTTTATCTGGTCTCAACTTGTAGAGCTCGATGGGAAGTCCATTCATTTGCTCCAGAGTTAGCGGTACTGTTTATGTCCAGATATGAAGACAAATTTGTCCACAATGATAATCCATTCAAGAAACAGATTGGAAGCTGGGTTCGTTTAATTGATGACATCTTCATGGTGTGGAAAGGTGATGAACAAGGACTACACTCCTTCCATGACTGGTTAAACAACAGGACAGCTGATATTAAATTCAGTATGAATTATTCAAACCAAAAAATGTCATTTCTGGATGTAGAGGTTTATCCCAGTGAAGGCAGGCTGGTTACCACCTTGTTTAAGAAAAAAACAGACAAAAATCAAGCCCTCCATTTTACAAGCAACCACCCACGTAGTTTGAAAGAGAATTTGCCCTATGGGCAATTTCTACGGATAAAGGCGGAATTGTTCATTCAAAGATGAATATTTTATCCATGCAAATAACCTAAAGGACAAATTGATCAACAGAGGCTACCCCAAAAAACTCTTGAAAAAGCGATGAAGAGAGCTTGGTGGACTCCACAGGAAACACTTTTGGAGAAAAATGAGAAAACACCTATGGAAAGGATAGTATGTGTATCCACATTCTGTCCAAGGTCAAACTGGCTAAAAAAGATTATTCATCAAAATTGGCATTTGGTAAACAACTTAGAGAGTACATTGTCGGCAGTCCCTCTTTTTGCTTTCAAAAAAGACAGAAGTATTTCAAATCAGATAGTAAGAGCATCTTTACCAAAACAGACAGTGGGCACCATCCGAGACTATGTTGGTCTTCCCCAGTTAAAGGACATCATAAATGTGGGACATGCGTAAGTTGTGATTCGACTATGGAAGGCAAATTGTTTACACATAATGGAATCTTTTGGAAACATGAAACCTTTTCGAATTGCAAGTCGAAAAATGTGGTGTATGGGATTTTGTGCCCATGCATGAAATTATACATAGGCAAGACTAATCAAGAAGTGCGCTCAAGGATTACACAACATAAATCCAGAATTCGGAAGAATGTACAAACAGCACCGTTGGTAAATCATTGGAATGCACATATGCATACAGAGCAAGATCTAAGATGGACTGTTATCTCCAGGGTGGTACCAAACCCTAGAGGTGGTGATCTAGATGCCAAACTAACTAAACATGAAGCAATGTTGATTATAAAATTCAATACTGCTGTAGATGGGCTGAATGAACTTTCGGAAATTTACAAACTGTAATCAATAAGTTTTTTTCGTTTTTTTCATTTTGCATTAAAGTTGAGAGTTGGATACACTGGGGCACACAGGCCATGTAGAGAACATCACTATATCGGAAGATAAATTGGACGAGCATATTGAGTCTACAAGAAAAATACAATAAAAAGGAAAAGCCATTGAAGTGACTACAACTCCCAGAAAACGCCACGTTTGGCTGAATGGCAAAGGTTTTTTAGCAGAATGAATTTCTTCCTACAGTAGAGTGATTTCATCATCAGGAGTGACTTAAACAACTGTTGTGGTACATACAAATATAGGCCAACACTAGCAGAAGGCACTATTCATTTGCAATCTTTGAAACAAAGTCAGGGTTTAATCGACGAAATCATTGGCATATTAAGAATTGCGAAACTACAATTCCCATGAATAGCTGGGGTAGCACGTCATTACCCTTGCGTGTTAAGTGAAGACCGCTTCCGGGTTCTGACTTGTGATCTACTTAGAACGCGGACAACAACTGAGCTGCTCTTCGAAAACGACTAAAGGTAAGACGAACTACAGGCACAGAACATTGTTCCACATCGGCCTAGTTTATTGAAAACGGGCATTAAGTTGTAGAAAACTGTCCTTCAGTCAGTTCCTCATTTTTTCCTCTAGAAAATCAAAGGAAACGCCGGTCTTCAATCTGCCACCGTCCTTTTTATATTCGTCCAAATTAAACAGATGAACCACATCAATTAAGGTAAAACATCACCTTGGCTTAATTTAATCTCGCATTTTAAGCTATGAATATAGTACTATGGCCAATGGATATTTTATTCGTTCATTTTTTAGATATGTAGCAGCGATTCTGCATATGACGTGTGACCCCATTACTTTCTCAGCCAGCTAAAAGTAAGAACCATTCCTTTACTCGACAATACAATGCCCTGTCCTCTCACAGTATAAGACTAAGACTGTATGTATGTTATTTTAGATCGATCGTTTGGGTGAAAGTCGAAATGATTAAACATCAGCCGAACATTCATAGTGAGTAAGGTAAGAAATGGTGCAGCTTAGAGGTTTTTTGAGGCAAGGGTCAGCATGTGGTCAAGTATTAAGACAAAGAATTTTGTTTTGTCTTTTTCAGCTATTCTGGTCCTGATGAGAACTCCTGAATTGGCAGGAGTTTGAAACGCGTAGACCGCTATTCTAAGGCCAATCTTTGATAAACACATAATTTATTTTATGATTTATGCAGCCAATTTGATAGATGGCCTGATTATCCATTGTTTTTGTTAAAAAGTCTGTATTAACATTGAAAAACAATTTGTTGCTTTGGATGTTGTTTTGAATGGGGATAGGATATGTGAGAAGTTGTGTGAATGGGTTGGAAGTAGTGGTATATTTGATGTGGATTTGTATATATATGTAAATGTTTTTTGTATATTGACTGTTTTCTCGAAATTGTGAAATGTTGTATACTATGTAGGTGGCAATTTTTGATAAAAAAGTAAAAACGTTTTCGATTAAATTCAACGGAAAAAGTGGTTGCTGTGGGCATTGTTTTGTTTCAATGTCCATATTCTATCAATTGGAGCGAGTACGCAGCATGGGCATCTTTTTTGTTCTTTGATTATTGTTGGGCCCAGCCTTGCTGCATTGTTGGCCAAAACCCTTTCTAGGTTCTTGTCAAATTTTACTAAGACATCAGAGAAAATATTACCCCATCGTGATCTACCTCCACTGACTCCCGGTGGTACATCCTATTCTGTTTAAAAGTGTAGTCATTACATTACATCATTCACCATCGCGCTCCACCCTGTTTGGATGAAAAATTTACTCTCTGTTCTCCTACTCATGATTTGTATTCTACTGGCAAACTCCTCTTCGATATTCCCAGGGTCCAGGTCCAACCTGCTTTTTTGATGGAAAGGCGTTTTCTCACGAAGAATGGAATTTACACCCAATAGAATTTCTTACTAAAGCCTCCCTGGCTCTGTTTGAAAATACTCTAAAAAACTTTGTCTTTAAAAATGATTTTAATTTGTCTTAATCCTCTTATATCTTTCACTTGACATAGCATAACGTAACATGACATGACGTGACTTGACATGAAATTACATTAAACATACTCCCAGCACATACAAAAGGTCAGCCCTTGGGAATTTTGAAATGATGGGTTGCCGGGGAAACAAATTCTGTATCCTGAGAGACTTTGAGTGAGAATTTTTTTTTTTTTGCTCAGGAATTTTTGAGAGTCTGGTGGATGGTGGTCCAGCCACGGTGGCAGAGGAAATTCCTTCCACTTCCCTGATGTACAGCGGCCGCCTGCAATACTTTATATCAGGCCCTAGTACAGCAGCTAGACCGTAGGGATAGCTCAGTTAGTAGAAAGAGAACATGTGTCTGTCTATACATTATCCAAATTATGGATTATTGATTAGAAAACACTTACTTGTGTGGCAGGCCTGTCCTGATAATACATACATATTACATGCAAACAGGCCTAGCTCTTTACAGTATGTTTGCATAAGACTTAGGGCCGAGAAAACTAACAGAGTGTGTGTAATAGCCATATTATTTTAATGCCAGTTTGACATTAGTTGCGGTAACAAACATACCTGAATCACAGCGAAGAGGAATTTCCATTATGCTGTCCAGAGAGTGATTAGTACTGCTAGGCTTTCCAGTCTTCCACTGAACAATCTTAGAAGTAAGCAAAATTGGTTATAGTTACTTGCCTTTCGAATGGCTCTCTGACAGGGACATTGTTTGTAATTTCCAATGCATATGTGCAAATCTGCACAACAGCTTGCCCTACACTCTTCATAGACTATAGTTGGAGAGAATGAGAACTAGAGACCTGGAAAATTGGGGACTTCACGCAAAGATTGATTGCTCAGAGCGCCGTTGTCCAACCGCAGGCCCAACAACTTTCTAAGGTATGCAGAGACAGTAAAATAACTTGGCATAAAATAGCTAGGGAGATTAATAACTGATCAGCCAGTACAATAGCCATGAGGCAAATAACAAATATTTATACATAGACAATAGAAAGCAATTAGATTAATTTATTACAACATGTAGGGATGCCTGATGTAAATAAAATGTTTTAGGTTTTTCCAATGTTCATATTTTTATATGTAATAACTGCTGAAATTACCATAATATTTACTATTATTCTGTTACATATGGTTTATGTACATAAATATTAACCTTTTAGTCTGAAATGCCAACAGATGTGTGTGTCTACTATTTCCAGGGGCTAGGTTGAGGGTTCATGCATCTTTATATAAACCCTACAGATAGGTGTGTCTTTGCTTGGGTTGTCTGACATAACACCCTGAGCCCAACTTACTAATTGAGAAGAGTGAGACACACCTGTCTGGTATTGCTTTCTCTTAATGGAGTATGACATGCATTTCCCCTTGGGGCTGAGTCAGTGTGCGCCCCCTGAGGTTAACAGCAGTGCTATGCCCCAGGTCTGAGATTCCAAGTCAAGATATTAGTCGTAGACAGCATCCTCACTAATTCCCTCCAGGCCCAAGACTTTTCCTAGTCTTATGATTTGAACTCTCAGTATAGTTAGGATTTTGGTGCACTAGTGGCGCGGTGTAAGGGCCTAAGTCTTAAAATGCAAATGTTGCTCCTTATCAGACAGGCACACTCACACTGTTTAATGCACTTGTGCAGTTGTTAGGTAAGGGAGATGGTTGGATAGTGGCAGCGAGAGTAATGTAAAACGTGCAATACTATCAGATTTTCCGAGTTTTAATTAAAAAGAAATTCCATACTTTGTACTAGAATATTAAGATCTCAATCAGAGGAAGAGCACCATACAGAAATATGTTCAGTAATTTCCTGAAAGATCAGTGCCTCTTAAAGGCCAGTGGCGCTAGGGATGAGTCAGTCGAACTTTGGCTGCTTTATAGCACTATCCAGAGGCAAACCGGTTGAGAAGGAAATTACTCAATTCAAAGGCTAGTGCTGCTAAAATACTGGTGGGGCTGCAGCAGTCAACCACAACTCAGACTGGCTCTGTCTCAGTCGCTCTGGTATGTCAGAAGTGTTTTGAATTCACTAGAGGCTTGCCGACCTGCAGCAAAAACACCTCGACAAATAGTTTATTGCCAAGGCCTGCTCCAGGAAAGATTCATGACAGATGAGTGGAAAATGTCATCTGTCATCAGCACTTTGTGAAGGGCCTTACACACAGACTATCTCTTACATAGAAAGTCATTCAAGGAGGAAGTATCACAAAATAGTCTCACCCAGACAAGGGTTCACATGTGAAGTATAACTCAAGCAGTGAACCTTATTAAAGCAGTGTGCCTCTTTTGTGAAGAGACCTCTATGAGATATTGAGGCCCAGATTTACAAACATTTTGCATCTGGTTTGCATCACTTTTGTGACGCAGATCCCATACAAAATCTATTTTGGTATTTACAGAGCAATGCAAATGTCGATTTGCGTTGTGTCATAATTAAAGAAACTAACCCAAGGCAGCATATTGTGCTGTCTTGCATTACTTTGCATCAGGAATGCATTCCATGGGTGGTGCACAGGTGTTCCTGTGCAACCACCCATGGATTTTGATGTAGACCCATATTTACAAATAGTTGTAGACATGGGTTTGCATCAAAATGGTGAAGCTGCTTGAGGCTGCCATAATGTGGAGACATATATTTATTTCTTCTTTTTATTCCCTCTTTGCATGTGTGCTACATTATGCTGTGGTCTTTTCCCAAACCTTTTGCCTTTTCTCTCCACTTTTTGCTGAAATTCGTTTTTGTTGGCTCTAGGACTCTGTGCACTTTACCACTAACCTGTGTTAAAGTGCGTGCGCTCACTCATTTAAACTTGGTAACATTTCCTTACACCTGATTGGCATATTCGCTTTATTTATGAGTCCCTTGGAGAGTGGTATAACATACCCAGGGCCTGTAAATTAAATGCTACTAGTGTGCATTCAGCACTTATTGTACCACCCACTTAATTAGCCCCTTAAAAGAGTCCCAGGTCTGCCATTGCAGCTTGAATGCAATTTCAAATTGCCAATTCGACTTAGCAATACCCTTTGCCAATCCTTAGACCCTTCTTTTATTGCATATAAATCATCCCTAAGGTAGGTCCTCAGTAGCCCAAAGGGCAGTATACATTGTAGTTAAAAGGTTAGACATGTACTTTTAGGTTTTATATGTCCTGGTAGTGAAAAACTCCTAGAAACATTTTTCACTTCTTTGAGGCTTACCTCTCCTATAGGATAGCATTAGGTTGTCTTATAGCGCTAACTTTCGATTGGGAACATGTAAACATTTCATATTTGTTGTCTGAGAAATTGTAATTAGAAATCCTCTTTAATGGTAAAGTCGGATTTTTAAGAGAACATTTTGAAAATGTCACTTTTAGAAGTCAATAAACAAAAAAAGGGCAACTCCATTATTTCCTTGTGGTCTTGGGTACATACAATAGGATAAGTAACAAGCATTAGTAAATGCATTAGGTTTCGACTATGTGATGAATAATAAGCTGTTTTTTGTTATAAGTTGTAGCTTGTTCAGGAGATGTACAATATAAGTTACAGAAGTCTGATAAATTATTATGACTTGTTTATGTACAAAAAGGCAATATATTGTGCTGTCTGCTGCAGTATTCAAATCATGCCCCTAGAGACTGGAAGATAACTGCATTTGTGACTGCCTGTTTAGTAGTAAAATATAGCAATATCTGAGCAAGAGTAAGAGCTTTTGGTCCTGGTGTCACTGCACCTGCTGCACCATTGAAATCATGACCCTGTTGTCTGCTAGGTAACTGCATCTGTGACTGGCCGTTTAGTTTTGAAATTTTAGCAATAATCTGGGTTTAGTGTGGTCCCTAGAGCTTTTGGCCCGGTTGCCACTGCACCTGCTGCACCATTCAAATCAAGTCCCTTTTAACTGTGAGGTAACAGCAATTGTCACTGCCTGTTTAGTAGCAATATATAGCAATATCTGGTGTTTAGAGGAGTTATGACAACTTTTGGCCCTAGTACCACTGTACCTGCTGCACCATTCAAATCATGACCCTATTGCCTGTAAGGTAACTGCAATTGTGACTGCCTGTTTAGTAGTAAAATAACAGTCAAATATACCAATGTTATGTGTTTAGAGGCATTCTGACAACTTTTGAGCCCAGTGCTACTGCAGCTGCTACACCGATCAAATCATGACCCTGTTGTCTGCAAGGAAACTGCACTTGTGGCTGTCTGTTTAGTAGTAAAATATTGCAATAATTGAAGTTTATAGGGGTTGCTAGAGCTTTGGGCCATGGTGTCACTGCCCCTGCCGCACCATTGAAATCCAGACCCTAGTGCCTGCAAGGTAACTGCACTTGTGACTGCTTATTTAGTAGTTAAATATAGAAATATTTGGTGTTTAGAGGAGTTCTGACAACTTTTGGCCCTAGTTCCACTGTAGCTGCAGCACCATTGAAATCATGGTCCTAGTGCCTGCTAGATAACTGCACTTGTGACTGCCTGTTTAGTAGTAAAATACAGCAATTTTAGGTGCTTAGTGGGGTGCCAAGAGCTTTTGGTCCTGGTGTCACTTCACCTGCTGCACCACTGAAATCATGACCCTGTTGTCTAGAAGGCAACTGCGCTTGTGACTGCCTTTTTAGTAGTAAAATATAACAATTTTCGGCGTTTAGAGGTGTTCTGACAACGTTTTGGCCCGGCGCCACTGCACCTACTACACCATTCAAATCATGACCCTGTTGTCTAGAAGGTAACTGTGCTTGTGACTGCCTGTTTAGTAGTAAAATATAGCAATTTTAGGTACTTAGTGGGGTGCCAAGAGCTTTTGGTCCTGGTTTCACTGCACCTGCTGCACCATTAAAATCATGACCCTGTTGTCTGCAAGGTAACTGCACTTGTGACTGCCTGTTTAGTTTTACATTTTAGCAATAATCTGGGCTTTGTGGGGTCCCTAGAGCTTTTGGCCCCGGTGCCACTGCATCTGCTGCACCACTCAAATCAAGTCCCTTTTAACTGCAAGGTAACAGCAATTGTGACTGCCTGTTCAGTAGTCAAACATAGCAATATTATGTGCTTAGAGGAGTTCTGACAACGTTTGGGCCCGGTGCTACTGCACCTGCTGCACCAATCAAATCATGACCCTGTTGTCTGCAAGGAAACTGCACTTGTGACTGCCTGTTTAGTAGTAAAATATTGTGATATTTGGAGTTTAGAGGGGTTACTAGAGCTTTGGGCCCCGCTGTCACTGTACCTGCTGCACCATTGAAATCATGACCCTAGTGCCTGCAAGGTAACTGCACTTGTGACTGCTTATTTAGTAGATAAGTATAGAAATATTTGGTGTTTAGAGGAGTTCTGACAACTTTTGGCCCTGGTGCCACTGCACCTGCAGCACCACTGAAATCATGGCCCAGTGCCTGCTAGATAACTGCACTTGCGACTGCCTGTTTAGTAGTAAAATTTAGGAATATTCTGCTTTTAGTGGGGTCCTTTAGAGTTTTGGCCCCGGTGCCACTGCACTTGCTGCACCATTCAACCCAAGCTCCTTCTAACTGCAAGGTAACTGCAATTGTGACTGCCTGTATAGTAGTAAAATAAAGCAATAGTGGGTGTTTAGAGGAGTTCTGACAACGGTTGGGCCCGGTGCCACTGCACCTGCTGCACCATTCAAATCATGACCCTGTTGTCTGCAAGGTAACTGCACTTGTGACTGCCTGTTTAGTAGTCAAATATAGCAATATTATGCGTTTTGAGGAGTTCTGACAACTTTTGTGCCTGGTGCTACTCCACCTGCTGCACCAATCAAATCATGACCCTGTTGTCTGCAAGGTAACTGCACTTGTAACTGGCTGTTTAGTTTGAAATTTTTGCAATAATCTGGGTTTAGTGGGGTCCCTAGAGCTTTAGGCCCAGTTGCCACTGCACCTGCTGCACCATTCAAATCAAGTCCCTTTTAACTGCAAGGTAACAGCAATTGTGACTGCCTGTTTAGTAGTCAAATATAGCAATATTATGTGTTTAGAGGAGTTCTGACAGCTTTTGGACCTTGTGCTACTGCACTTGCTGCACCAATCAAATCATGACTCTGTTGTCTGCAAGGAAACTGCACTTATGGCTGCCTGTTTAGTAGTAAAATAATGTAATATTTGGAGTTTAGGGGAGCTTCTAGAGCTTTGGGCCACGGTGTCGCTGCACCACTCAAATAATGACCCTGTTGTCTGCAAGGTAACTCCACTTGTGACTGCTTATTTAGTAGTTAAATATAGAAATATTTGGTGTTTAGAGGAGTTCTGACAACTTCTGTCCCTGGTGCCACTGTACCTGCAGCACCACTGAAATCATGGCCCTAGTGCCTGCTAGATAACTGCACTTTTGACTGCGTGTTTAGTAGTAACATTTAGGAATATTTCGCTTTTAGTGGGGTCTCTAGAGCTTTTGGCCCCGGTGCCACTGCACTTGCTGCACCATTCAACCCAAGTCCCTTTTAACTGCAAGGCAACTGCAATTGTGACTGCCTGTACAGTAGTAAAATAGAGCAATAGTAGGTGTTTAGAGGAGTTCTGACAATGTTTGGGCCCGGTGCCACTGCACCTGCTGCACCATTCAAATCATGACCCTGTTGTCTGCAAGGTAACTGCACTTGTGACTGCCTGCTTAGTAGTAAAATACAGCAATTTTAGGTGCTTTGTGGGGTGCCAAGAGCTTTTGGTCCTGGTTTCACTGCACCTGCAGCACCATTGAAATCATGAGCCTGTTGTCTCCAAGGTAACTGCACACTGCACTTGTGACTGACTGTTTAGTTTTTAAATTTTAGCAATAATCTGGGTTCAGTGGGGTCCCTAGAGCTTTTGGCCCGGTTGCCACTGCACTTGCGGCACCATTCAAATCAAGTCCATTTTAACTGCAAGGTAACAGCAATTGTGACTGCCTGTTTAGTAGTCAAATATAGCAATATTATGTGTTTAAAGGAGTTCTGACAACTTTTGGGCACGGTGCTACTGCACCTGCTGCACCAATCAAATCATGACCCTGTTGTCTGCAAGGAAACTGCACTTATGGCTGCCTGTTTAGTAGTAAAATATTGCAATATTTGGAGTATAGAGGGGTTGCTAGACCTTTGGGCCACGGTGTCACTGCACCTGCTGCACCATTGAAATCCCGACCCTAGTGCCTGCAAGGTAACTGCAGTTGTGACTCCTTATTTAGTTGTTGAATATAGAAATATTTGGTGTTTAGAGGAGTTCTGACAACTTTTGTCCCTGGTGCCACTGTACCTGCAGCACCACTGAAATCATGGTCCTAGTGCCTGCTAGATAACTGCACTTGTGACTGGCTGTTTAGTTTTAAATTTTAGCAATAATCTGGGTTTTGTGGGGTCCCTAGAGCTTTTGGCCCCGGTGTCACTTCACCTGCTGCACCATTCAACTCAAGCCCCTTTTAACTGCAAGGTAACTGCAATTTTGACTGCCTGTATAGTTGTAAAATAGAGCAATAGTAGGTGTTTAGATGTGTTCTGACAACGTATTGATCCGGCGTCACTGCACCTACTGCACCATTCAAATCATGACCCTGATGTCTAAATGGTAACTGGGCTTGTGACTGCCTGTTTAGTAGTAAAATGTAGCAATTTTAGGTGTTTAGTGGGTGCCAAGAGCTTTTGGTCCTGGTTTCACTGCACCTGCTGCACCATTGAAATCATGACCCTGTTGTCTGCAAAGTAACTGCACTTGTGACTGCCTGTTTAGTTTTACATTTTAGCAATAATCTGGGTTTTGTGGGGTCCCTAGAGCTTTTGGCTCCGGTGCTACTGCACCTGCTGCACCATTCAAATGAAGTCCCTTTTAACAGCAATTGTGATGGCCTGTTTTGTAGTCAAATATAGCAATATTATGTGTTTAGAGGAGTTCTGACAACTTTTGGCACTGGTGCTACTGCAACTGCTGCACCATTCAAATCATGACCCTGTTGTCTGCATGGAAACTGCACTTGTGGCTGCCTGTTTAGTAGTAAAATATAGCATAGCTCTTGTATACTAACTTTATTTTGAACGTGCAATGTTTATTACAACATTTAGGATGTGATCATAATGACCAAATAAATTAAGTTGAAAAAATCAATCCGATAATGCCTACAAAGTGCAAAGAAAGGTACTGAGGCATGAATAGGAAATGCCATAAACGTTTTAAGGCTAAAGCATCTGCTTTACACAACTAAGTAATAAAAAGCAAGCAAGCATACTGCTAGACGCTGTCTGCCTTTTCTGTGTGATGAGATCTTATCTTGACAGTGAATGGCCAGGCTCTCTCTACCTGACTCACCATACAGGAAGTCACTGTGAGGCCGGAAGCAGCAGCGCATTTCGGGGCATCGCTCTAGTTTTCCCACTCATGGTTGGTTACTTAAACGGGGCCGCAGCGCAGAGCGCGTAAGGCTGCCAATTGCCCCAGTTGCAGGCGAACTAATTTGAAAAACTGTTTTTATGCTTTTTAACATTCCTGTTACTTACTTTGTGTGAATTTGAATTGTTGAGGCATACTGCACACGTTTGGGGGCAGGCTATCTCTACCTGACTCACCATACAGGAAGTCACCGTGAGGCCGGATCCAGTGCATATTGGGGCAGAGCTCTAGCTTTCCCGCTCATGGGTGGTTACTTAAACGGGGCAGCGGCGTAGAGCGCGTAAGGCTGCCGATTGCCGCAGTTGCAGACAAACTCATTTTAAAAACTGTTTTTATGCTTTTTAACATTCCTGCCACTTACTTTGTGTGAATTTGAATTGTTGAGGATTACTGCACACCGAAGGCGCGCCAAAGGCAAGCCCTTCTGCGTCCGTCCGCATCCGGATCGCTGCCAGCGCCAGCCATGCTGCCTGTGGCTCTCCCGGTGGACGCATCTGTTGGTCAAGGGAACAACTACTTAATATGAATATTAGGGACTGTAACTACACATTCAAACTAGATTGTCTGGGGCCTAACCAACAAATGGACTGCAGCTTCTGCCCATACTTTCTTGAGCCAGGCTCCCTGATATTCAAGGACGCACCATCCACGAACCCTGACCTCATCAATTAGGCCCGGAGATTGTCACCCCCAGTAGGACCTGCCTGATTAACTGTAGATCCCTCCCTAGACATTCAGATGACATTTGGCTCTCCCTGGAGGTAAACTCTTGGGATTTAATGGCCCTCACCGAAACGTGACTCAGGGAAAGCTCTAACCCTGACCTCACACTAGCCATTCCGGCTGGTTTTCAGTTGATAGGTGTTGATAGGGATGGCAACAAAACCGGTGGCGGGGTGGCTGTTATTCTCAGAGAGGGCTGGGAAATCTCATACAGGAAGATTGTAAACACGGGCCCCTAGGAGCCATGTTCTCCTGCGTTAAAATCGCATCGAACCTTTCGTTGGCCGGGATCCTAGTTTACAGACCCCCAAACACCCCAGCTTGCCACCTGGTAGAACTATGCGATATAGCAGCGGACCTCTCCCTGAAGCACGCCTGGTTCACGATTTTAGGTGACTTTAAAGTTCATATGGATAGCGAAAATTGCATGAAAGCTAACCAACTGGCCGAAACGTTAGACGGACTCAACCTGACACAGCTGATCAATGCCCCCACACATGTTGCTGGTGATACACTGGACCTCATTTTTTCTAATGATCCTAACCTGAGAGTAGCGGCCCCCCAACCTCTCACTTGGTCGGACCACTTTTTAATACCTCTCAGCTTTGAGCTGAACTACCTCATTTCCAGACCACATCAAGTGCCAGAGAAAAAGAGAATGTAGCGCAATGTCACCAGAAATAGTATGACACCTGCACTCTCTACGCTACCGCTCCAATTGTCTGGGAAACCTGACGAGGACTCAGTCAGCTTTAACAGTTGGGTGTCTAAGGCCTTCGAAATTATTGCCCCCCCCAGATCAGTCACTTCCAGTAGGAAGAGACCGTCAGCCCCGTGGTTTCCCCCTAAGCTCCGTGAGGAGAAAAGCCTTTGTAAAAAAGCTGGAGCGCTCCTGGAGACAATCCTACGATCCTGTTGCCAAGCTGGCATACAGAAAAGCCTTAAAAAAGTTCCATAAACTTAAGTGCTATACCATGAGGAACTATTTCACCCTAAGATCAAATTATCTGAAAATCCAGCAAAAACACTCTTTAAAATTGTCCAAGATTTTACCAAACCTGCTGCCGTCACCAGTATGGTACTCCCCACCTCCCCCCTTTGTACGGGACTGTCTGACTTTTTCCAGGACAAAATCCAATCTATCTATGCCACCTTCACTTCCACCCTTACAACATCAGAGCCCACTGTCTCTCCTGACAACGATGATGCGCTGACCAATTTCCGCCCTCTCTCTCTTGAGGCTTCCCTGCAAAATCTATTAACATGTAAATCTGGTTCACCGGGCGATCTCTGCCCGGCTCAGTTTTTCAAACTCTTGGCGCCCTGTATCAATGCCCCGCTAAACCAGATCTGGAACACCTCCTGAGCTCAGGAATCTTCCCAGCAGTGTGGAAACAGGCTTACCTCCTGACGATCCTCAAAAAACCGGATGCTGACCCCGCAGAATATAAAAACTTCAGACCCATCTCCCTTCTTCCGGCACCAGCGAAAATTCTTGTACAAGTAGTCCAGGGCTAACTATCCGAATATCTGGAATCTAAAAACCAATTCCATGACTCCCAATTCGGCACGGAAACCGCCCTCCTTGAAGTATCCGAGAGTGTCTGCGAGACTATCGTTCAGGGAAATGCAGCTATGCTTGTGCTACTCGATCTGTCTGTGGCCTTCGATACAGTTGTCCACTCCATTCTCCTGGAGAGATTAATATGCCAGGGAATTCAGGGCACAGCCCTGACCTGGATCCTGTCCTTTCTGGAAAACCGGTCACAACAAGTCTTTCTCTGCCCCTTCATCTCTTCCCAGAAACCCCTGGTTTGTGGGATTCCCCAGGGATCCGCATTGAGTCCTCTCCTTTTTAACGCCTACCTCTCGCCACTTGCTGCTCTGGTTGAATCCTGTGGGGTGAGGGTGATCTCATACGCGGATGACACCCAACTGGTGTTCTCCTTCAAGGATCAGTTGGAAGCTGCATTTGCCTACTTCAGAAGGTGTCTGAGTAACATCTCAGCCTAGATGACCCAGAACTGTCTCAAGCTGAACTCAGATAAAACTGAGGTACTCTTCTTCAACCAGAATTCCCCTCCCCCCACCGCGCTCTGGTGGCCACAGGAGCTGAATCCTCCTCCTGAGCCTGTTGACTCAGTGAGAAACTTGGGGTTCAGATTGGACAACGAACTCTCCTTTAAATCTCAAATTAGGCAAGTCTCTTCCTCATGTTTTGGGAAGTTACGCACCCTGTGGAAATTCCTCCACTTCCTTCCTTTGGAGTGCCGAAGAACAGTAGTCCACGCCCTAATTACATCGCACTTGGACTTCGCTAACAGTCTCTATCTGGGACTTCCCGCCTATCTGACTCGTAGACTGCAAATAATCCAGATCGCTGCTGCCAGATTGATTTGCAACATACCCTTTCGCCACTCTATCACTCCCCACCTGAGAAACCTTCACTGACTACTTGTCATCAGGCGCATAGAATTTAAGGCACTCACCCTGGCGTTCAGAGCTACCAGGGGACTGGGCCTGGTGTACCTGAGAAGCAGACTCCAGCATTACCATCACAACCGGGCCTTGAGACCACCTGTGGCTCCTCCTGTGGCTCCTCGTCATTCCCCGCTTTCGCAAGGCGAGGACAGGCGGCAGAGCATTCGCGGTCAGGACCGCCAAACTCTGGAATACCTGGCCACTCTCCATCCGCATGTCAGAGACTGAACTGACTTTCTGACGTGCCCTAAAAACCTGGTTCTTCACCAGCTCCTAGACCCCCTCGCACCTGTATCAATCGACTGCCTTAGCGCCGGGACACCTCCGTCGGGGGTAGCTGTGCGCTCTACAAACTTCTAAATCAATAAATAAATAAACAGTGTGAACAGCTTTAGAAGTATCTTAAATGCATGCAGCCAGGCAAATTAAAATAAAAAGTTCCTCACAAAAGCGAATGAACACAGAATTTGGCTTGGGAACTGATAAGAGCCCCCTTTTAATATATATTAAATACAAGAGATTTGCAGGCGAAACCTAAAAATGCCAGCAAGGGAATTGTTTGGAAAACAATTACCTATTCTTAATCTTTGTTGATGTATGCAAATGACATCAGAACAGAATTAATCATAAACTATTGAAGAAATCAAGTATATATGAAATGATTCAAAGAGAAACAGGTATATATGCTACAACATGTATTCAAAATCAACATATGAAAACTTAGCTGACATATAAAACAAAATGGGGGATTCTATGTCTAGAATCTTGCCTAATACATCAGCAATGAAATATATACCACTTGTCAATTATAAACATTTGCCACTGTATTAATCAACCACTCTCTTTGGTCATCATAAGTGCATACATCAATATGTCAAAACAAATAAATGATATATATAGTTTGAAAGAGAGATGAGTTGTAAGTAGACGTTTTGGTCTCATTTGTTAATCATCCGCAAGACCATCTTCAGGACAATGTTGCAATTGAAGATAATAAAAGGACCCCACTCTAAAGAATGAGTGAGTGAAAACTATATTACAAAAGACAACCATGCCTTCCTGATTCAAAGTAACGCAAGACAGCACAATTATCTTGCACCTATATGTTGATGCAATTTTTAACTCATGCTACATAATAGGGTGTGGTTCTCTATACTGTTGATCTAGTCACCACCCTTCTCTTTCTTTGGGAATCTCTCACCTAGTACATGTTGGTTTCACACTATTCTATTTAATCAGGTGATGATTTGACTTTATTTTTTGAAGCAGCAGTTCTCCATTTCACTACAGGTGTATTTTTTCAAATATGGTTGTTTGTTGTATAATATTACACTTTTGATTCTCTAATTGTTTAGAACGGGGTCCTACAAATACCTTCGCTTGAAACTTCTCCTACTTCAAAGGAGGCAGCAGGTATAAAAATAAAACTCTCAGACCAACTCTTCAGTTAGCTTTCTGGACGTGCGGGAGGATTTTCAGAGGACTGCCTGCTGCTGTGGCCTGTGGTGTACTCCCCACAAGACTGGTTTGATGCATGTGGAAGACCTACTTTGCTATCTAGAGCCTGCCTTAAGCTCCCAGAGGCCTGCCCTGCTGCTTGAGCCCTGTTTCATCACTTGAACCTAGGATTATCATAGTGACTGAAATGGTTGGTCGGCTGGCCTCATGATTGGAGCATCAGGAACAGAAAAGACTCCAACCATCTTGAACCTACACCGTGATCCAGCCCGAAAGAGTCCTAACCCCCAAGTGGTGTCCCTCCAGTCCTGGGCCCTTGGTGGCGATGCTAAAGTTGCCCAGATCCAAAACTTGGGACTTATAATATTTTTGGCTAAAAACTGCTCTATAAACCGAGAGGAGACCCGGACCAACCTGCTGGTATATCTGCTCAAGTTACATTACTGGTCAGTCTGACATTGCGGTAGCTTGAGCTACCGTTTTCTTTGCAGCTGCAAATCCTGCTCAGTGGTCTTCTGCCCAAGAGGTATCTAGCCTCGTGGAACTCTAGTCGGCTACAGCCTCTTCCCCCGTCCTGCTGGCGAATTTCAAATTCCCCCAAAACAGACTACGTCCAAATGTTTGAAATCTTCACAGTGACTTTGTCCAACGTTTCCCCAATGACGACACCTCCTCCTCGGACACCGCCTGCAGTCTTACTCTGCTGAAATTTACCTTCTCAGAACATTTTCTTTGGCACGTTGATCTTTTGGGTGCTAGTTTTTATCTTAAAGTTTTAAAATGTTATAACTCTGGTTCCACTTATTGGATTTTTGTGCCAAATACTTTATTAAAATCACTCTATTTTTTCTAACGTGGTCTGTAATTTTTCTTGTGTTGTGTGTTTACTTTATTACTGTTTGTGTACTGCAAAAATACTTTACACATTGCCTCCAAGGCAGTGGTTCCCAAGCTGTGGTCCGCGGATCTCCAGGGGTCCGTGACATATTCCCAGGGGGTCCGCAGGCAGCAGTTTTAAAAGCAATGCAAAATTCATTGTATAATCAGCAGTTTTCGGGCAACAATAAATGTGTCAAGATAACTCTGGTGATTGATGTACCTGCTGGAGGGAGATGGGAGTTTTGTCCAGTGGCAACTTTGACTCATCTAAGGTAGCACAGAGGGTTAAAATGCCTGCTGCAAAGAACATGTACCATGCATTTCAAAAGCACAATATTTTACGTGCATAGCTCAGTGAGTTACTTCCTTTGTCACAGAGAGTCTGTTGTTACTGTGCAGTTCATAAGTTACAATTGTAATCTAGCACAGTGAGATATGAACTACCATCAAAGAGCTGCATGCAAACTGCATGGTGCAAGTTAGTAAGTTATGTTTTTTTCGCAATCTTTCGTTATCCTGGTGCTACTAAAAAATGTTTGTTTGGGTAGAAATAAATTCTTATTATTAAAGTCAATGCTAACCACTGTGTTATGTTCTGAATCCTGAGTTTTTGCTTCTCTAGACCAAGCACTCTTAAAAAATACCTACCAGTATAGATGACATGTGAATCCTACACCTTGTGACTACCCTTTGCTTTATGTAACATTTTCTATACACTGATTTACACAAGTATGATTCATTGTCTCTGTAGGTGTGTGATGTAAAGTGCTCCAACACCCTACAATGGTATAAGAGGTGCTATCAAACAAATGAAATACATGTGACAGAGGGGCTATGGAGAGATAAGAGGCATCATTGAAGAGCCCCAACAAAGATTGTTGTATCCTGGTGTACAGTAAGGTCATCATTTACTATGCTCTAAAAGATAATGCAATTCAATATATATAACGACAAATGTGTTGTAAAATGCACCATTTGTTCCTTAATTTTCTTGGTGGGAGAGCCCCCCCAAATCCCCCTTTGTAGTGGTCAGGCTCACTCGCTGTACTTGGTGTGCACCGTACAGGGACTGGTCTGACAACATTTGCCATGGCTTCTGCTTTGGGTTTCCAGTCCAGCCCTGGCAGGAGCAGGAGCCTCGGACTTGGAAATAAAACCAAATATTGAAAAGTTAGCCGCCGAGATGCAGCACCAACCTTGCCACTAAAATCTTTCGATTTTTGCAAATTGTTTCATTATAAAATAATAAAATCTTTCGTAATTTGAGTATTTATTTGGTGTGCACTTGTTTGTGTATTTTTTGTGAATTACTGTTTTAATGTTTGAAATTGAAATAGTACAAATTGCTTGGAGGTCCCCGACTTCCAGTAGGGACTCAATGGGGGTCCTCAGGAGTCATAAGTTTGGGAACCACTGCTCTAAGGTAAGCCTGACTGCTTTTGTGTGAAGCTACCAGAGGGTAATGCACTGGTTAATTTAGTGATTTTTATTGTTCACCCTGACAGGGATTGTGGTTGTTGTTTGAACAGGGGCCATCCCGCATTTAACCAACAATTCAGTTTCTCACACAGAGGATCAACCTTGATCCAAGGGAGGAGGAGGTCATCACATTCTACACATTGAACAAGAAGAACATCTTTGCTGGACAAAACTGGACCAACCCTGCAATCCAGGACTGGCTATTCACATGAAATCCCAGTACATGTGAAACTAATGCCAATACTTCATTTGCTGGCATCTGGGTTCTTTCAAAACACTTGTGCTAGGTTGGCTGGAATCTCTGAAGGTATTTTGCCTTCATTTTTGCTAACTGTCCTAGATGCCATCATCAAGATTACTGTTGGAAAAGTTCCTTGCAATGGTGATGAATGTGTACACCTGCCCTGTCCCAACTTGAATGATGTCTGGATTCCTGGTGCTGAATTTCGTTGTAATGGGTGAACACAGATTATGCGTGTGCGCCATGACATAGTTCTGTATCACGGATTGCAGTCTTGTTGGACCGGGAGAGGCGCGCAAAGTGGTAGCCTCATAGTAGTTACCAGGAGTTAAGTAGCACAAATGCAGTGGTGGAAGCATACCGTGAAGGGATCTGTAGAAGTGAACAGGCCCTTTTCTTTACCTGTGTCACTGTAGTGAGGCCACCAGGCTCACTCATGTAAAGTTCCACTGCTGCATGCTTAACGTACCCTTGGCCTACATCAAGTTAGTATGTAGCACTGTGCAGTGAGTGTGTGTGTGGTATGTGTGCAGTGCGTGTGTGTGGTATGCATGTGCCGGGTCTATGTGCACCTGTGAATGGTATAGTATATGGAATTTTCTGAGCTTCATTTGGGAGACCCAGAGCTGACTGGTGGAGCATGAGGGGGAAGAGGAACCCACCCAGACAGGTTTGTGGATTACTGCATTTCTGTGAGCTGGGTGGGACCCACACTGGATGAAGGGGAGACAATTTCTTCAGTACAATTCAGAGAGTGCTGTTTTATTCAGAGAGAAGTCATTTGAAAGGAACAAACCTCAGCCTATCCCACTACTCAGTCCAGACAGTCCAATGCTATTCTAAGCTGTACCCACCTCCACAAGATGGTTGCCACAGCCACTCAATTCCAAACAATACTGCACAGAGGGGCACTAACAAGAAAAGTCACATGTATCAGATAAATTCAATGAAAGTGTTCCACTTAGTATTACAAGAATGCTTAATTCAAAGATCAGTTGTATCCATTGAATCTATATTTGATCACTCAGAAACAGTTAATCAATGGACATTCAGCCAACACCTTTTGCTCAAAGAAAAGAGCACCTTCAGACAACATAGTAAAGAAAAGAGCACTCAACAAAACAATTCAATCTTCTAATAATTCACAAGACTTCTTATATAGTTCTAGTTGCATATAATGAGGCTCTACCCCTCAAAGTAATCTAAGAAAACAAGAGAAAAAGAGGAGAAAAATGTCAAACAGAGCACTGACGTAAATTCAAAGCTTATAGTAACCCTTCCTGTAAAACCGCTCCTATGAGCGCTCATATTACCATTATAAATACAGAATCATGAGGTCCAGGGAAGCTGCTGGGCTCCAGTGTGTGTTCTTTTGCCCTCTCTGTTTTTTTACGTCATCAAACCATAGGCACTCCCCCTTTATAGGTGGGCTATATTGATATGCAAGGTGCACATCCGCGCAGCGGGCGTGCCACTGGCTCGCTGAAGGCGCACCTAAGGCAAGCACGTCTGTGCCCGTCCGTGCCCTGACGGCGCCAGGAGCTAGGACTCCTAGTTGTTTTGGGCCAACCCTCAGACAATTCTCCTCTATGGAACTAAGGAATCCTACTGCATGCCTGCTGTCAGATGCTGGACCTTATTTGCACAGCATCGGCCTGTGGCAAGTGCAGTTTTGTACGCTTGACCGCACAAACACCCAGTTTGAAGATGAGCTTGTTTTCTCAGGCCTCTTATATGGCCTGTTTCTACTTTCTCAACTGATGCTCATTAGCCAACCATAAACCTGAAATGTGTGACTTTCTCACAGATCACACGCCAAGTGCGTTTTTGTGACGAAACCAGGCTTACTGAAAGTTCTGCGCCAGATATCCTTTCAGCTGTTCCTCCAGCGTATGGGAATGCAAGAATAAACAGGCAATCTCAAAGAGGGGGTGGAATCACTATTATTTTTAAACAGTTTGTTTGTGCTATGCACATTCACGGAACTAACTATCACAGGTTGTGAAGCTGCTTTTCTCTCCCTTGCCTTTTCCAGCAATTTCTCTATTTCCGGGATCCTAATTTATCATCCCCGGGCCGGCTATTAGCTTCATCACATCACTTGCCTATGTCTTGGCACCACTCTTCCTGCATTATTCTAATTTCACAGTTATCAGAGACCTTAACCTTCATTTTGAGGACACCATGTGCCCCATGGCAGCAGTCTTGATTGCGGACTTGGAAGGTCTTCAGCTTCTTCAATTAGTTTCCTACTCTACACACAGGTGTGGACATACACTCAATTCTATCTTTTCTAATTTAATCAATGTATTTGTTGATTCCCAGCTCCCTCTCCTATGCTCTGATCATCTAGCTATTCCCTTCCAGGTTTCTGTTCTGAAATACTTCTGTCCCCAGTCATGGACAGATAGTTAGGACACTGAAATAGGTTAAGGTGACCCTTACCAGTTTCACTCAGGCCCTGGTCACTAATCGTCCCAGTCCTGATAGCTGTGTTAACACAGCTAACATGCAAGTGGAAGACTGGATATCTGAGACGCTGGAGCAAACATGAGCTGACACATAGAACTAAGCCTACGGCTAATTGGTTCAATGAAGAATGACTTGCCCTTAAAAAGAACTGAAAGTGCCTTGAGCATGCTTGGTGCAGAGACTTTGATATTGCCACCAAGGCTAGTTATTGGTCAGCTCTTAAGGCATGTTACAGTCGCATCAGACATGTCCGTTGCAATTTTTACGCAAATTAAATCCAGTGGCAGCTGGCATCTATGGGGAGGGTTGGAGGGTGTGCACACAAATATAATATTAAAAAACATACCTGAACTGACGTCCTCCGTCCTCCACTCTGGACCTCTTCTCAGGATCTGGATGCAGTGCTGGCACCAATCCTGGTGCTGCACTCACAGCAGGAGAGGGAGCGGCCTCACTCTAAGCTCCAGAGGACACTGGAGCCCTGCACTTACTCTAACCCTGCTGTCTTAAGACAGCTGGGTTAGAGGTTTCAAAGTGTACATGTGAGGCTGGCTGTCGCAAGATGGCCGACCAAAGAGACATGCCGCCATACTCCCTGCTGCTGTCATTCAGCAGCTGCCCTGCCCCCGTCCTGACGCATGGTTCAGGACAGGAGGATGAAAAATAAAATGGTATTGAATAACCATTTTAGTTTTCATCTTTGGGGGTAGTTTAAGTGGGGCGAAGCTCCCCCGCTCCAACGAAGGAGCCGCCCCTGGTAAAATCGAGGCAGTTCAGTATTCCTCTCGAGAAATTTTCTTGATTTTCAGATCTTTATCCTCGTAGGACCGAGTTTCAGCCCTTACTCCAGCATCAGAGGAAAGATGCAATGCTCTTGCTAAGTTCTATTTTGATAAAGTAGCTTCCATCTACTTTTCCTTCTAGGAGGCCTCTCGAAATACCCCGTGTCTTGAATCCTGCTTTGAAACCTCTGCTGATTATTCAAGGCTGTTTCAGTGTAAATCCATCCAACCTGATGAATTACTTCCCCTTATATCATCTGTTAAATCTGGCTCTCCACTTGACCCTGCCTCCCCTGGCATTCTGGAGCGAGGAGTGCAAGCAGTCTTACCTGTGCTAGGCTAATTACTTAATAGTCCCTCTTATTAAAAATAGCCACCCTTACATTAATCAGCAGCTCTCGAACTTCATTGAAGCAAAACGCATAGAACGCAGTCGGGTTTCCAACCTCTCTACAGTACAGAGCCGGCTTTGCTACTTGCCTCTAAGTCTATCGGCAGATTCTGGACAGGGGTGACCCTCCTGCACTTTTGATGCTGGACCTGAGTGAGGCCTTTGACACTGTATCCCACAACCTACTACTTGAGTGGTTTTGGAGCTGCGGTGTCGGTTACAAGGTCTTGCAGTGGTTTGCTTCCTTTTTGCAGGATCGCACCTTCCAGGTGCTGCAAAAACCTTTTCAATCTCAGGTTTTTTCATTGCGGCAAGGGGTGCCTCAGGGCTCATCACTGAGCTGTACCTTCAATCTATATATGTGCCCCCTGGCTGATATAATCAATCGGCATGGCTTTAACATCATATCATACACCAATGATACTCAGCTTATTGTAACCCAATCACAGAATTAAGCCAGCAAGGCTGTTTCACTGTGGACCTAGTCTGTCGGAGGCCACTCAGCGGATGGACATCAATTGCCTGAAACTAAATGCAGGCAATACTGAGGTCCTTATCCTGGGTAAGCAACCTTCAATCTGATCACCTGCTTGGTGTCCATATTCGCTTGGGCCCTTTCCTTCACCAAAGCCTGGGGTTAAAAGCCTAGACATTTCGTTTGATGAAAATCTCACATTTGACAGCCAGATTACAGCCTTGGTGGGCTAATGTTTTGGGATTATAAAGTCACTCAAGTATATCATCTGCTTCCTGCCTGAATCTGCCAGTAAAACAGTAGTCCAGGCACTGGCTATCTCCAGGCTGGACTACTGCAATGTTTTATATTTGGGAATTTCTCATTCTCTCTTGATGAGACTTCAGCATGTACAGAACTCTGCAGCTCAGTTGATGTTAAACTTTTCCCGAGACGGGCCTTCATGGGCTCTGCACTTTGTAAACTGGATTGGCTTCCTCTGAGGAAGTGTCTTTCCTTCAAAGCCCTGTGCTATTGCTACAGGGTTATTATGAACACAGGTGCCCGTTACCTGCACCCCCTCATCAAGCCTTACTCCCCCTTGAGGTGCCTTAGGTCTTCCAGGGCTTTGCTGGCCTATGTCCCCGCTGTGAGAAAGTTTGCATTGGGGGTAGCTCTTTTAGCTTTCTAGCAGCCAAGCTGTAGAACTCCCTTCCCACTTTATTTAAGACAGGCAGAAACGTAATCAGTGTTACGTATAAACCTAAAAACCTGGTTATTTAGGTAGACTGGATTTCAACTCTTGTGGCTTTTTGTGTCTCTGGACCATTGGAGGTAGACCTTTTAGTGCTGAGACACTTTGGGGTCGATTCCGATCTCGGTCGGAGGCGCACCCAATACCATTCGGTCGGGAAAAAAGCCATGCGAAAGCCAGTTTCCCGACCGATCCGTACAGCACACCGAACGAGCAAGTACGATGCGCACAACAGCAAAAATCCCGGCCGAGCCGTACTCACCCAAACCAGGTCCTGTTCTCCGACCGAGGCGAATCCGGAAACGCCGAATCGAGTCGCACGGAAGGGAAAATGCAGCCCCGTCCGGCCTGACAAGTACGATGCGCTTCCGTACGCGCCGAACCCGTCGCTACGCACGGCACGTCAAAGCATCCGGGAGAGGCGCACATAAGCTCCGAATCGCGCCACAACACGATCCACGGCTACGAGACGAACACAGCACAGACGAGGACGACGCGAAGCGACGAGGACGAAGCGAAGCGACGAGGACGAAGCCAAGCGACGAGGACGACGCGAAGCAACGAGAAGGACGAACGACACGAACCAACCATGAATCCCTTCGTCCCGATCATACCAATATTCTACATCTACTACCGGAACAGGCACGGACGCGTACGGCGCAGAAGGTAAGTCAGACACCAACCACAAAACACATACAACACGTACACGACACATCACACACATACACTGGGAATCTGAATATACTTGCAACAGCAGCACCATAGGGGCGGGATGCCCATCACCAATGCCACATATGCACACAGGGGCCTGAATGCGCGCCACCACCCCAACTCAGGGGGGCTGGATGCCAACCACCACAACCACCCTTAGCCAGGGGGTGCCAGATGCCCACCACCACTACCACCCTAACCCAGGGGGCTGGATGCCTACCACTACTACCACCCTCACCCACGGGGGCAGGATGCCTACCACTACTACCACCCTTAGCCAGGGGGCAGGATGCCCACCACTACTACCACCCTCACCCAGGGGGGCAGGATGCCCACCACTACTACCACCCTTAGCCAGGGGGCAGGATGCCTACCACTACTACCACCCTTAGCCAGGGGGCAGGATGCCTACCACTACTACCACCCTCACCCAGGGGGGCAGGATGCCTACCACTACTACCACCCTTAGCCATGGGGGCAGGATGCCTACCACTACTACCACCCTCACCCACGGGGGCAGGATGCCTACCACTACTACCACCCTTAGCCATGGGGGCAGGATGCCTACCACTACTACCACCCTCAACCAGGGGGGCTGGATGCCTCACCACTACTACCACCCTCACCCAGGGGGGCAGGATGCCTACCACTACTACCACCCTCACCCAGGGGGGCAGGAAGCCTACCACTACTACCACCCTTAGCCAGGGGGCTGGATGCCTACCACTACTACCACCCTCACCCAGGGCGGGCTGGATGCCTACCACCACCCTTAGCCAGGGGGGCTGGATGCCTACCACTACTACCACCCTCACCCAGGGGGGCTGGATGCCTACCACTACTACCACCCTCACCCAGGGCGGGCTGGATGCTCTACCACCACCCTTAGCCAGGGGGGCTGGATGCCTACCACTACTACCACCCTCACCCAGGGGGCAGGATGCCTACCACTACTACCACCCTCACCCAGGGGGGCAGGATGCCTACCACTAGTACCACCCTCACCCAGGGGGGCAGGATGCCTACCACTACTACCACCCTTAGCCAGGGGGGCTGGATGCCTACCACTACTACCACCCTTAGCCAGGGGGCAGGATGCCTACCACTACTACCACCCTTAGCCAGGGGGCAGGATGCCCACCACTACTACCACCTCACCCAGGGGGGCAGGATGCCCACCACTACTACCACCCTCACCCAGGGGGGCAGGATGCCAACCACTACTACCACCCTCACCCAGGGGGCAGGATGCCCACCACTACTACCACCCTTAGCCAGGGGGCTGGATGCCTACCACTACTACCACCCTTAGCCAGGGGGCAGGATGCCTACCACTACTACCACCCTTAGCCATGGGGGCAGGATGCCTACCACTACTACCACCCTCAACCAGGGGGGGCAGGATGCCTACCACTACTACCACCCTCACCCAGGGGGGGCAGGAAGCCTACCACTACTACCACCCTTAGCCAGGGGGGCTGGATGCCTACCACTACTACCACCCTCACCCAGGGCGGGCTGGATGCCTACCACCACCCTTAGCCAGGGGGGGCTGGATGCCTACCACTACTACCACCCTCACCCAGGGGGGGCTGGATGCCTACCACTACTACCACCCTCACCCAGGGCGGGCTGGATGCCTACCACCACCCTTAGCCAGGGGGGCTGGATGCCTACCACTACTACCACCCTCACCCAGGGGGCAGGATGCCTACCACTACTACCACCCTCACCCAGGGGGGCAGGATGCCTACCACTACTACCACCCTCACCCAGGGGGGCAGGATGCCTACCACTACTACCACCCTTAGCCAGGGGGCTGGATGCCTACCACTACTACCACCCTTAGCCAGGGGGGCAGGATGCCTACCACTACTACCACCCTTAGCCAGGGGGCAGGATGCCCACCACTACTACCACCCTCACCCAGGGGGGCAGGATGCCCACCACTACTACCACCCTCACCCAGGGGGGCAGGATGCCCACCACTACTACCACCCTTAGCCAGGGGGCTGGATGCCTACCACTACTACCACCCTTAGCCAGGGGGCAGGATGCCTACCACTACTACCACCCTTAGCCAGGGGGCAGGATGCCCACCACTACTACCACCCTCACCCAGGGGGGCAGGATGCCCACCACTACTACCACCCTCACCCAGGGGGGCAGGATGCCCACCACTACTACCACCCTCACCCAGGGGG